>OZ037787.1:22509986-22567486 GCA_964035525.1 Porites cylindrica | reverse complement strand
AACCTTTTCTTGGGGATAAATAAGAATCAAGGGTGTTTATTGCGGCTAATGACGGAGACTTAATCAGAACGGGCCAATCCTAATGGACCTTTCTAGCTAGTATGTTTCCACGTGATTTTCTCAAGGGAGTTTTGGGTTTTGTCTTTTCATAAATTATGCATACATATGCATATACATACATATGTATAGCACATTTGAAAGGAACAGCTCTCTGGGATACCATCACGTGGTCTGAAATGGGAAAACAAAATGTACAAGCAAAAACGTTGGTCCCAACTGTTTAAAAAACGGATGGTTATATAAAAAAAAATCTCTCAGCTGATTATGTAAAGGGTCTTTCTCAAACGTAACCGTTGGACAACGGTTCTTCATTCCGTGGTTAGCGTTATACAACTATTAACAACGGAACCAAAGTATGTTTGCTGTCGTAAGTAGTCATGAAATTACTACTCTTAACCAACAGTTATAGAGACTATAGTAGTGATTTGTCTGATCGTCGGTAATTTGCAGATATACAACGATTGTGAAGTGTTTGCGATTTAACTGCTACTTAGGAACTACGTGAAAGTGGGCGATGCCAATAGTGGCCTCGATACCATTATGATAAACTAATTTTTTTCCATTATATGTGTTTAACGACTTCGTCGAAAAGGATAACCTTTCAAGGTAAATTCATTACTTCGTCCTCTGTACATTTGGCTCACTCCTTAAGGATACCCCAAGGTGCCCTTTATGTTCCTATTACGGTTCTTACGTGTTTCCCCTTAAGATTATGTTAGAAATAATTGAGCGTTCCCTCTCACCTGTTCGAGCGCGAATGGTGAATCTACAGTCAAATTCACAACCAGGGAACATAATGTCTGCCTGTAAATGCTTTATGGATTTTAGAACCAACCATCCTTTGCACCGTAACCGTGTTGCTTCATCTTCAAAATAAATCTCCTCCAGACGGTTTTTAAGGTCACTAGGAACGCTTTCCAACCCACTCTTGACTTTATAGTTCGAAACCCATACCTGCATGATAGACAAATATGTTAAAAACTACATCAGATTCTTTAGGAGACCGTTGGACTGTTTTCAAGCTTGTAATGAAATAACTTGTTTATCTACAAGGTAGAGGGTTATATCTGAAACCAAACAGGTATATAAGCGGCAGTCACGTTATTTTTTAGTCTCTATCTACAAATTATTATTAATATTATTATTATTATTATTATTATTATTATTAATGGGAAAGGAGTGCTTGATGCATCATAGCCGTTTAGTACAGCTAATTTCCATCAAAAAAGGGGAGCAGTATGCCAAAACCAATCTCACGGATCAGAACCAGAAACTCATTCGCACTCTTGGGATCTGCGTTAGTTTGTCTTAGAGGCTCTAGGACAAGAAGAGTGCCATGTGACATTACGAAATGTTGATATTGACGTCGAAGTCGTTGAAGGAGCCATCCAATAGGACTATCGATGTGTTTCCTTGCTTTTAAATGTTTTTTTATCGATCTCTTAATCTTAAGTTACATCTTCTTATCGGGAAATTGTTACGGAAAGTAAACAGCAATAGATTCATATCTCGCCTCATGGATCAGAAACTTATCCGTATTATTTACGTTTATGTCATCCACTGGGACTTTTGACTTGTGATTTCTTGAAATTTTAATTGCAAAGGGGTCTTGCCGGAATTTTGTATTGATATTGACGTTTTCTTTTTAAGAATATTTTACTAAAGTTTTGTGTGCAGCTTTTTATAAGTACAATGTAATAAACTATCATTAGAGCATATTATTATTATTCTTATTATTATTATTACTATTATTATTATTATTACTATCATTTAATTTCAGTGTTTGTCTCTAGAAAAAAACAGATATAACTGTAAAGAAATTTCTTTCACGACGATTTTTACTCAGTCCATAAGCTTGTTAAACCGACAATATACAATCGCTCCTTTTTATTAGTACACGCACGGTTTATAGAGAAGATAAGTAGTGAAATTGGCTACGTGAGTTTTGTGGTACACAACGTCCTGGAGTAACAGAGAGCAATTCTAAGGCCAGGAAGACAAAGGAAAGAGAAGTCTTTATAAAAGACATTTTCTGGGAAGAATGGCACTTTCAGTTTGAAAACAAATATTAGTTAACTGTTTACAGATTAGAAATACTCCCCATTACAAAGTCTTGTTAAAACTTGAGATAATGTTTTACCCTCTTAGTATTACCTTACACCGCACTTGATGAAAACATGGTGTTATGATTGTCATATCGTATCTTGCAAAATATGGAACATCCTCGACAGATCTTTCCTTATATTTTCCTTTAAAGATTCTTTCGGTAAGTTCCACTCCTTCTATAAACGCCAGTTTCCAAAACTGTCCCACAGATGTTGACTGAAACTTTCCAATCACCTCGTCAATGGTCCACTCTCTTCCTTCAACTTTCTCTAAGAATATTAGCATTTTTGTTAACAAGGAAAAAAAATTTTGTTCATTTAATGTTTACAAATTTATTATAAGATCTATCAAGAGCAGTATTAAACACAAGACAGAAAATTAAGCAAACAAGGGAACAAAATACAATTAAAGAAAACAAATTAAATCCGGTTTCAGCAAGGAAAATTTCTAATAATGACAACAAAAGCGCGAGTTATATTTGGGATAAGATATCACCGCAGTCTTCTCTATATTTGATAACCAGCTCCTCAATGACTAGGACTTTTAAGTTTTGTGTCGCGTCCGGAATTAAATGGAAACCCTGTTTACGCACATGACTCTTCGCTAGTCTTCTCTTATCATTTATTGTAAGCGGTCACGGGGCGGTCGCGGGCTATTACAGCATCTCCGCGAAGGGGACAAGAAGGAGAGAGGGAAAAGGATCCATCTTCCTCTCGCGCATATTCCACCCGCTTCCCTTGTTAACATTTAATAAAGAGACAAAAGAGTTGACTGTGGACAATTCAAACTGATCATGACTATATACCTTCACGAGGGACACGGATATTGAACCTTCCAAAGTGGCACCACATATCAGCCTTTGGTTTCTCGGCTCCTAATGAGTGATTGATCTTCTTCAGTGTCATCAAAACATCTTTCATGAGGAGTCGCTTGTAGTCTAAGTAGCTCTGAGAGTTGGACAATTCCTGATAAAAATAATATTAAGATTCGAAATCGCTAAACTCATCACATGAAACAACCGTGAGCACTGTCTACTTTAAACTCCCTTAGTGCACCTTAAAGAACACGATACTCGTCTAGGATTAGTAGTGATGAGGCCACCATACCATCAAATATATATATCCGTTTCAAAGCAGAGTACAACTGCAGATAATTCAACAACTAGCCACTCTTGGACTTAAAATGACTTTTCCGATGAAATTCTTGAGTTTATTTGAATTTCATATCTACAGTGATATGTACAGACGCACAAGTTGTTAATGCCAGTCATGCCTTTTGTACTTAATAAGTTGGACCTACATGTTTCCATTATATTCTACGACAGTTGGTGGTAGGTATGCAACCAAACTGAGGTGGCTTAACGGTCATAGCATGTTAATGCCCTAACTTCTCCAGTCTTGAGTTCATACTTAAAAAAAATATCTCTTGTATTCTATTCTTCCCTACGGTTGCACGAGTCGATACACTCAAATATCGTGGAACAAAGTTAATAAGAGAAGCCGAGAGCACAGGCAAGGGCACTTTGATAATGATTTCAATCTCGGGTGCAAAAATCTCACAACGAATCCTCCCCCGCCTTCACCTCACTTAGCCCTTACCTGTGTTTCATATACTTGGGCTGGTTTTAGTCGGAATTGTGAATGCGTACCCGCTTCTCTCACTTGTTTCAGCTTCACTTTGTTGCCTGGAAGATTGAAGCCATCGATGTAACGGCTGACTTTGTTAGAATCACGTTCAATGCCCCTCATTATGCCAGCAGACTAAAACAATATACACATTTGGAAGTCAAAGAAGGAGCTACTACTATTTAAATAGCCCTATTATCTTCTGTAAAATGAGATATTGAAACCCGATGAGATTAAATCATTTCCCTTTAGTTTCCTGGGATAGTATTCTTGATCACTGGGTTCAGTAGACATGAATTATCTGAAAATTTGCCGTGAAACTGGGTTTAATGTACATGCTTAATTCCTGCAACTTAACTTTACATGTATCTCATTCTAGCGTACTAGAAGGCAAGTCGTTAATTTAGAGTCAGGACAGTCTCAAATTTAATATTTAAACATTTTGCTACATAATCCCCAACTACACCATTTCAAACCATTGAAAGTGTTCCTACCACTGCGTTGCCAATAAGTGATCTTGCGTTCTTCCTTTGATCGTGATTTCCTAACTTTATGTAAACTTCCCCATCCTTGTAGCTGCGAATGACTTTTGCTCCTGTCTGGGCGCTTATTTCTCGGAGTTTAGCACCATCTGTCCCCATCACCAATCCTTTGTACTTGCCAGGAATTTTCACTAGCTCCCACAGTGTGAACTTAACACCCTCCTGATAATTAAAAACAAAAGACCGCAGATTCTGAATTAAACAACACAAAAACAACGGCTGCCTTTTAAATGCGTACCAAAAGTAATGATTTCCGAAAAGAAACTAGTAATTTACAAATGGTATCTAATCTGTATTAAACTCGTTTCCTATTGTTGACAATCGTTAGCTAATGATACCACGACCAAAAACTTTGCAATTTTTTGTAAAAGCTAAGCGTGAAACAAATACACTACTAAAGGAAGAAAAATAATAAAATAAAAAGAATAACAATTGTAAAACAATATTGATAACCTATCGCGAAGTTAAAACCAGAAAATATAAATTTAATCAATTTAAAAAATTTCACACGCCACAATAACTAACTGTGTATTGCGTCACGAAGACCACGTGGCTTCCATAAAACGATGGTTGGATTTTTGTGTGTGTGTGTGTGTGTGTGTGTGTGTCGATTCTGACAATCCAACGTCATTCTTAATGACCCAGGAATAGTCCTTTTTGTACCCTTAACGACAATAAGACTACTGGATACCTAAGGTCTTTTTCCCTCTTCCGCGGATATTATGACGTGATATTACTTGTGTCTTGAGTTGGAACTTTAGAAGTGGGGACTGTTGTCAGGTAAAAATTAAAACTATAACAAAAATTCTTAAGGAAACAACTTGTATTTGTTACTCACTACTTTTTCCAATATAAGCTTCTTTGCATATGCTCTTTGCTCCTTATCACCGTTTACTAAGAATCCTTTCTCCTCCTTGCTCTGTGAGCTAATTATTGCTCCAGACTGACGCATGATTTCTTGCAACATGCAGCCGCCCCTTCCAATAACATGACCCTTTAGTTCTATTGGCACCTCTACAAACTCGCTCTCTGTCTCGTCAGCAGTTTCCTCTTTTATACCAGTATAAGAAAGTCTGAAGATTTTGAAGAGATAAGAAGATACATTAAAAATATATTGTGTTTTACAGATGTTCAAATCGTAATTCCTTGCAGTAAACTTTAGAGAACTACATTTAATCAACTTTTACTATCATGAAAATGGCAACTTATTCTCGCGAAGCAAGATTATAATCTCGTCGGGCACGAAGCGCGTTTACGTCGCGTGGACTTGGCCAGCTGCAAAATCGGTTGCCCTTATCTCTGAATATATCTCTTGTGTCCACCCTGACGTCAGGTGTAGCGTGACGTCATGAAGCCTTTTTCGGTTTCCTGGCTGTATTTATCGTCTGTGAAACAGTGTTTACCGGATTGGTGTATCACGAGCAATTTCCCATGCAAATGACACAGAACAGCAACCACAAGTGGCTGCAAATCCTCGCCGAGGAAGATTTTCCACCGAAACTCCTTCTGGGGCGAGAACGCCGACTTGAAATTCTTCGCCAGCGGAGAGGAAAACGAGAACAAGAAACCGCGGAGCAGAGAGAAAATCGTTTAACACAGCGAAGGGCATCGTCGTCAACCACAAACATGTATAGAGGCAGCGACAAAATCATATTACAATTACACTACAAACGAAACCAATGAAGAGAGGAAACACTGACTGCCGATGCTTCAAAAAGCGATCAGGAGAGGCAACGCCTGAAATTTACAGTGAAAATTATCTTCTTCGATGCAACGATAGGCAGAGTTACACGATCTGTGCAATGCACGACTTGAAGAATATCTTTACACCTTGAGCAACAATGGGTGTTACAGTAAGCTTTATTTTACAATAAACAGTTTAGAACACCAATAATCGACATTAAGGGAGGCGTTACATTTGTAAACAACATCCTTTTTGGACAAATTTTTCGTTTACAATTTTCATTACATTTTAATAAGCTTACTTCCCCATGGCCAAAACCATCCCAAGTTAAATATATATAGTGTATAGCAGCCTTATACAAAACCACAGCTGTGTCTTTTAAGTCAAACATAACAAAAACTTATTATTGCTGGCCTCCATTTTCGATGCTAATTTGTTTTTCGAAAAGAACATCTGTATTTCGGATCTCCTTAGAATGTTTATAGTGTGTGACATAGTTGCCATCGATGCCAGGAAAATTTATTCTTTTCCCCGTAAGGGACAATTTAACAAGTCAGGGAATTTCAGTATACATATGAAAGACAGGGAAAATTTAACTCTTTCAAAGAAGTCAGACGGGGGTGATATATATATATTTCTGCATATTCTCAGAAGTTAAACATGTTCCATTGCCAGAATATTGTTTCAAGAAATGAAACGACTAGCAGATGATATAGGGTTTCCTACAAGATCAATCCACTCTGCACTCTATGTACCGGACACAGATGACATTAAACAAAAGAACAACAACCATTAAACAATACCAAGCAGATTTTTCCCTCAACAGAAAATAAAGAGGTCCTTTGTGTTAAGTCATCTATGTCCAGTACACAAAGTTTTGACCGTAATTTGGAAGCCATTTTTCTGGACAAAGTGTCAATTCCTTTGTTCAGGGAAAGTGTACATTTGACTGTCAGTCTGGGAACTTCAACAACTAATTACCTCCATGTCTCAACAAGCTCATGCATGCAAGAATTGAGAAACTGATCACCTTCAACACGACTTGTATGGGGACATTTCATACAAATTCACTCTTGCAGGGGTATTTGTTTTTCATGCATGTACACAAAATAACTATGAACACTTTCATAAATGATTTGGTACTTTTAGCAGGGATTCAGAGCTAACGAAGGCTTGCATATTCAGTAATCATGAGTCATGATCACTTTCATAATTCTCCTGAACTGCATCCTTAATGACATTGCTACAGGTAATTTCTATTTTAAAGATTATGTTTGCACCTTACTGTTACAAACAATTAATTCTCAAGTGTGATTATGTACTACAACAAGTGCAACCACTCTCATTGGTGTAGTTCACTTTACAATAAACATTTTTTTGCCCATTACCAGCATTTACTAACTGTTTTCACTGCGGGCCATTATCCCCTACCATTTCATCCACTTACTACTACTGACACACTTCACAAATGATTATACAATTTACACATTATTAGACATGGCATGGGTTAGCTTTTATAAAGCAAATGCTACTGCATATTTGCCTGCAGTTATTCACTATCACACCCATTTCCTTTTGACTATAATTACACATGTTGGAGGGTCAAATGGGGTGAAGACCGGACCTATGAAACATTGGCCACCGTTCCTTAACAACACCCCATTTAAATCCCGGAAGATCCTTTTTAATGCCAGAGGACTGGGTTCAAATTTACTCTGCGCAAAAGAGGATTAACTACATCTCACCTTCCCCAGTTACACATTTACTCCAATTCTCCTGACATTTTACGAGCCTCCCCCCTGAGCTTCGCGAGTTTCTGCGATACACGTATTTATAGTTCCACATTTCAGTGACATTTGGTAAGTTGATTAGAAGATTGCTGTAAATATTTATGAAACAATTCAGTCAATTGCAATGTTGATATGACTTCTATAAGGAAAGCCCTTGGAAACCAACAATGAGCCACTTTTTGGCATTTTCGTTGCCGCTTACAAGATATTTAAGACGGATTTGCATGCACAAAGTTGGCAGCCTCTTGGCGACTGAACTAAACGAATCGGCAATGATACGTAACTGGCACGAGTTTGTAATCAACGGTGTTTAAGGAATGTATGAATTAACTCGTCTTACTGCAAACAGTGCAAAGTCCAATCATGATAAAGATTACAGATTATGCAAAATTTAAAGTGAGAAAGGTTCGCTGACATTTGTTTGCATGACTTGGTTTCAATCATTAATGTTCACTCTTAGATGTAATCTCAAAAAACAATCGTATGATAAACGTTTTTATAGCTACTAACTGAACAGCTTAAAGAAACAACTCATCAGATAACTACTGCTGGGTAAATTACTTCCTGCGAAATTTATTTTGATTTGCGAGAGCGTTTATAACTGCCACTTTTGTTAAAAGGTTGTATAAATTCATTTAGTGTAAATTCAAGTTGACATCAATGTTCGCCAAAATAAGCGGCATTTCCTAGTGAGTGTTCAGTCGATCTTAAACAAGGAAACGAATTTCAAGCAAATTTATTTCCTTGCCCAGTGAAATGTGCGTTCGCTGTATCTTAGTATTGATATTATCATTACCCTTCTTCTACGGAAAGAAAATAATAACATGGTATTTACTAACTATGTGAGTTGAGAACCACATAATAAACAAAATCCGAGAGTCGACTAAAAAATAAAAGAACTTTAAGATGACTTACCGCTCTCGCCGTCGATCATAGCCCTCGCTAGCCATGTTTTTCTTTCATTTGACGCAAAATTCTTAGTTCTAACTTTTCCTTAACAAATACACCCAACAAGAAAGCGACTTTACAAGAAAGTAGTCGAGAGGAAAACATCAACACAGCATCCCGGAAGTGCTTCCGGGTGAGCTGTCACTACGGTCGCAAAGAATGATGGTGCTTTCTATTTGAACAATAGAAACTGAACTTCCTGGGAATGCAACGAAAGCGAATCATTCAACGGCAAACTCTTTATAACAAAACCGAATAGGAATTTCCGGGCAAAGAGTTCAAACACTTGGGTTTAATTAATAATACCGTGGGGGACGAAATGTTTGCATGAGGTTTGCGTGTAATTTTGCTGATCAGTGATTTTCAGTGATTTTCTCTTTTCAGTGACATGACCACCCAGTTCGTAGGGGAAGTCGTTCCATTTTTTCCCCTAATGAGTCTTGCCCATACATCTGGGTTCAATTTTCATGGGGAAACAAGCGGAAAAATTCAGAGAGATATTGTCGAACGTTTTTGCACAAATAAAGCGATGCTATTTTCGACGCCCTACCTTAAAAGCCGGTTGTCCATTGTTTTTTCAATGCAAATCACTGCCGATTCCCTCCAGAGAGTTTGTGGCTTTCATGTTCTTGTGACTGTCTTTGCCAATATTCGATCAAGACTATTTTCTAGACTTTCTGAAATAAGTGAAAACCTAACGCACAACTAAAAGTTACGAAACAAATGCCCAAAGTGTACCAGTAAACCATTCGAGAAGAGATAAAGTGCTATATGATTAAGAACTCTTTAAGAGAGCGTTGACAAGTCGAGATAAGCCTTTGAAAAAACAAAAGCAAAACGCATAGTTCTGCTATTTTAAACGGTTTATCTTGATTTAAATCCTGTGAATGTTGAGGCGTTGATTACTGAAATATTCAAGAAACTATTTCCCGCCCTAGGCTGCAAATCTGCGCGCAAAATCAATCCAGATTATTTATATTTTATGTTAATACATAATTGTCACTATCCTTGTTGGTTTTGGTAAACACAGGCTCGTTGCAATGCCTTGCTGACAGGCATTATAGAAAAGAGAAGCGATAGCCGCTGATTCAGCTTGGCATACCTATTCACTTAATATTAGGAGTCCGTGCAATCAACTTCTCTGCAGATCAGAATAGTCCGACGCACGGAATACAACTATTGTCATCTTAGAGACGGACAGAGGGACTTTGTTTATTTCCCTCCTCCTGTTAATTTAGTCGTTGTTAAAAAGAATGGTTATTGCCAAAGGAAAAGTTAGAGACAAGTAATAAAGTGTTGATGGGCACCCGATATCAAAAAATAACGTCTTTTTCTGATGTTCATCACCAAATTAAACCAATAACCTAAACTTGAATTTGCAAAATAGGAAAGTAAATTTGTCTTGCTTATAAGGTTGTTGTTGGCGTACTACGAGTAACATCAAAATTAAATTTGTAAATCATAACTGTATTTTAATGTTAGCAAAAGCAGCAATCCACTTTATTATAGGTAATTTACAGATCGCAACGGCCTTGGTTTGCAAGCCCTGTTAACAAGAAATTAACTCTCTCCCTCTTGGACAATTTTATTTGTCACTACAACGTTTGAATCTGCGGACGAAATCCTGTGGTGCTACCATTCAAAAAACTCTCTTTTACAGAACTTTTGCGTGGAAAACTTCATTTTTTTACGGGATCAGTTTTCAAAAAGAATTTTGGCTACTTTTACGAGTGGAGCGTTAAAAGGGCTAAAACTACTCTTAATTAATGATTACATAACTCTACACGGTTACAACTTTACTCAGGCGAAACAGAGGATAAAGTCTACTTACACTAATGTATTTGTATCTGTTGGTATCTCATCATTTTTGAAACGTTCTCTCTAAATGTCACTGACATAATGCGCTCTTTAAAAATATTCGCTGCGGTGTTAAATTTTGGGCTTCATCTGCCGCTTGACTGTTATCAATTAAAGATTCATTCGTGGATAACACTCTTCATAGGTTAAATATAAAAAAGACACACAACACCGCAACGAACGCTGAACTACCTGGTGGATTTCATCAGAGAGTTCTGGGTGGATAACCAGTTGAACACACAACTGGCTTTCTCTTTTTTGTGGTCAAAATTTGTCTCTTCATTTCTGATAAAATGTTCCAAAGCGTTTGCCTGTCCGTCTTGATGGTCTCTATTCCAACATAATTGACCAGGAGACGAGAAGCGTCTTTGATAAGTCTTGAATGGATTTGTTGTGACACTCGTATTTTCAGCCAGGCTGAGTCGATTTGTCGGCCTCGTCTTATCAATCGCTGCCAGATCCCTTTGCCCATTTAGCAAGCTCTGTTTTAATCCGTCTTTTAATGGAGGAAGCTTGAGTTCATTTTGTGACATGCTGGTACCCTGTAAGCTTAACTCTCTGTTACCTTTTACCATTCCTTGATTGCTACCGCAAGGTGAAGTCAACTCAGGTTCCCATGTTACTTCCAATTTAGCTGGAGCGGTTATTCGCCTCCGCTCCAAGCTTGGCCTTCTCGTGTAAACACGAGGAGCTGGCGTTGATGCTCTTCGAACTAAAAACCGTTTTCCGTTTATTTGTAACTCGTCTGTTTTGTTGTCCATTTGTGTATCTTTATTGGAGAACCATAAGGACCCATAAGGACTATGACTCTAGCTACAGGTTGACGAAATCAGCGGGGTTCAAAAAGTCAATTAAAGCCGGTAGCCACTGAAGAGTTGTGTAAATAAGCCGAATTTCCTGAATTGTCTTCTTAAACGAACGCTATTGTGATTGCCAAAAGCGGAATTTATAACCTACAATGCACAGGCTTCAAGCACTTTTGAGTCTTTGGATGACAGGAAAATGCACACTCGAGCTGTACGTTATTCCATATGGCTTTCAGACATGCATTTAGCTTTCAGACCTGCGTCGTTAGCATGTTTTCATTTTCCGAAATCGGCTGAATTGCATAACATATCACGCACATTTCACGTGCTAAGAACAATGCAGGTCTCCGTGGCTATCAGTAGAGGACGGGTGGGAAAGCAGAATGTATAAATCTAGACTGGAATTCGTCCAAAATTCAACTATCTTTTCTATTTTATACATCATGATTAGCTTTCCTTTTAAGGTTCCATTTTTGCGGTAAGCGATAATCCTCCGCATGAAGTAAAAGCGAGCAAGGTAGTTTGTTGGTTGTACATTTGAAAATCAAGCTTTTTTTTCTTTGGTTTGTTGATGGTTGTTTGTTTGGTTGGTTGGTTTTCCTCTAGAATCTTTCATCTTGGCTGGGTTTCAACATAGTTTTGAGTTTGATATGAACCTATTATCGCAACCAAAGGAAAAATAGGATTGAAGGGTCAAGTCGTTATGCGTTGCTCTCAAGGGTGAGGAGTAGGCGAAGTCCGCGCTTATATCTCAAAACGTAAGTCACTATTGGAGCTGGAATGAAAGCGACTTCCTCTCGTCAGAGACCACTGGGTTAGACATTTTGTGTGGCCGCTTTTCGGAGGTTCCACACTTTCAGTTATGGGTAAAATTAAGTGAAGTAACGTACGCCTGCCCCTAATAATGAAACAGCTCATGCTACGTTTGCAGTATATAAGTCGTGCTTCAATTTTATCCTTGGTTTTAATTCTCTTTCCCTTTGTTAGGGGTAAGTAAGGCAGAGAGTAAGTAGGTGGCCTTAGGGTTTTACGCTTGTCTGCTTTACGATGACCGTCTTTGTTAACTGCCCTTCGCCTCTCACAAATAATTTACGAAAGATTTAAACCGTGGTGGCCTTTTCCAACTTGTTCAAGGCGTGGTGTAATTTAATAAATATCAAGACTAACAAACGTAGAAACAAGACTTACTGCGAGCAAAATGGGCCTTTTTAAGATTTTTTCTTTTCGTCTACCTGTTAACAACAGAAAATAACAAAAACCTTGGTGCTATTTTAGTATGTAATACTTTTAATTAATTTTAGCTCCTCTAAAAATTACTTCCTTATTACCCCTGGGGCATTCACAGTTCGTCACATTTGATGTCAACTGATTCCAGCACGAAATGTTTTGACATTTCGTTTGTTTTAAGTCTTGGTTGTTATTCACATTGCATACCTCACTTTGCATGTGGAACGAGGCATCGTGGACTTTGCTTTGCCCGCCTAAATGACCGTAAATTGATTGTTGAATAGGAAAAAGTGCCAGTTTGCGTTAAGATTGGGAGAAAAATCACATGAAATCATCCATAATGAAACGCTACTGTAAAAATAGCCTTATATACCTTCTCCTCCTGTTTTTTTCTCTGAGGTCAGTAAACAAGTTAAGCCTAAGAATGAAACTATACCTCTACTTGATTTCTGTAATTTATGATAATGAAATTTATCTAAACACTTAGACTTTACAGACGCATTAAGCTGTGGCATCCATATGTTTCAGTGATGTTTTGCCGTCCGCTTAACCAGTCTTAATTGAGTTATAAATGCTTCATAGCTTAACTGTTATTGCAGACTCTCAAGATTGGTAAAACCTCTTTTTTTTGGTCATATTCGTCGACCCAAACATGTACAACCTCGTTGACTAAACAAACCTTTAGCCATGCTGTCATGAGCAAAGGTATTTAGTATACTGATGTACGTGCCCCAAGGTATGGGCTCACAGGTTAAATCGACTTGTCCTTAGAATTGCAAAGTTGTCCCATTTGGTTTATTATGGCTTGGATTGTAATTTGTCAATTTTAAAACCTCCATGACTTTGATCAACAGTGAGTTATTTTAGCGATAGACACATTGTTTTCTTACTACCGTTGTCGCTTCACACATTAGATGGCTTCGTCAACTTCAACACGTTTACATGATGACCCAGTCATCATAACGGGATGCGAAATCAAGAAGTCATCCCGGTATGAAAGTCGCGCCGGTATGAGTTTTCTACTATAAACATCCCCTTTCTAAACGCGTCCGTCAGATACCCCCTACATATACTTTTCTGAAAGTAATTAATCAAATTAAATTTATTTTTTTGCTTTGTTTTTCTCTTTAGAGTAAGAGCTATTTCCTAAGTCAAGGTCGTGAGTTACATGAGTGGGCATCAAACCCTTTTGAATGTTCAACAGCATTAAAAACATTTCGCCCTGTGTGAATTTACCCATGGGTTTCAACCATGTTGGGGAGTATGGCTTGTACAGCATTGAGGGCACTCGCAGTCCACCTATGTGTACCCGAGTTGGAGTCCGACTGTTGTCGTCGTGTGTAGGTTGAGTTCGTTGTTTGCTCTCGTCCTTGGTCCGGAGATTATTCCGCTCCGAGCACTTCGGATCCCTGCGGCCCCAAAGTCGCAAGAATTACAAGGTAAAAGCACACACATGCACAAATAACCTTTAGCCTGGAAAAGGGCCTTCCCGTTTTACTCGACGCTTACAACTCCCTATTGATCAGTTTTTGTCCGCATTTCTTGAAGAACAAATCGTTGTACTTCCTTTACGAACCTAAAAAACTCTGGAAGTTTCGCAGTTATTTGTTCAGGTTCCCATTCTCCGCTATTGAGTAACTCGTCCCACTCTCTACAGTGTAGATGAAGATCGGTCTGCAAGAAAATAACGGGAAAAAATAGTATGGGGCTACGCTCGCCCGCAAGAAGCGCGCGAGAGGGTAGCCCCATACCTAAGAAAATGTGTTAATCTACCCATCCGAAAAAATTTTGGTAATCAGGTGACCGTACGCCCGACCGACCGTCCGTCCACACTACAGGCATACCAATGTAAACTAGCTCAATCAACAGATATGGCAACCCAAATGCAACTCGAGGATATTTCGCCGGGAAATCGCATAGCCACCCGCGTCTTGTGAAGCAGAGACAACCAAAGAGTCAATAAATACGAAAACGGAAAGCGGAAATTGTTTCTGTGTCCGTATATTAAGCGAGACAATGAATTCCAAATTCCTCAAGAACTGTAAAAACTGGTAAAATTCTGAAAATTTCATGGGTAAGATGTCATTTTGTGAAATTTGGCATTTATTTTCTCGGGCTCCCATGAGAAATAGTCATTGGGGTTATTACAGATAACTCATGACCTCTATAGCCCTTGAAAATAGCTAGGCTGACACCTCCCTTAGACGGACAGTTAAGGTGATGTTACACGAGACGATTCGCAACGACGATTTTTAGCGCAACACAGCGTTGCAACAACATTGTTGCGACATTGTTACGAATGGTCACAAAATTGTTCCAACATTGCAGCTCTGTGTTGTGCTAAAAATCGTCGTTGCGAATCGTGTCGTGTAACATCACCTTAAGGACCGGTCAAACGATGTGTTACCTATAGAGAGTTGATCTTAGTTCGAAATTGAGTGTATGCTCTTTTAAATTCATACCGATTCTCTCGAGTCTTCCGTTGATACATCGCTACGCCAAGAGCTCTCCTTAGAAAAAATAACTGCAAATCCTGGATAAATTTCGTAAAGAGATCGTTCGGACCGTCGTTTGTGGATCAAGTGAAATCCTTCAGGTGGATCTCTCTCTGGGAGGCAAACTTCAAGACCATTTTCTTCTGTCAAAGTCAGTCTACTCAAATATCCCGATAACGCTTGTGTCGACTCTTTATCCGGTACATAATCTGCCAGGAGTGCACTTTCTAAGGATACAAGAAAATGAAGTCAAAGCTTTAGAAATTACCAACACTCCGTAAACGGTTATTAAAGGCGTCAACAGGACAGCTTGTGGAGAGGAAACTTAAGGACTAGAATCCCGGCCCAATCCCCACACGGGGTGACGTTACGTCCATTCATTCATGAGGTCGAGTGGTTTGTCCGCCTGTGATAAGGCACGGCAACCAGCAGTCGAGAGGAAAGGTGGCTATGACTTATTTACTCTCGTTACTCAAAAGTTGAATTACAGAAAATATGCAAAACGTAATCCCAAATTACGTTCTGAGTAATTTCAAAAAACCCCAGGAGAGTAATTAGGGTCTAGAGAAGTAGTTCTCCTCATAAAATGTAACTCTTAGGGTCAGTTTAGTCCCCAAAGTAGTAATTTTGAAACTTTTACGTCTACAATTAAATCTGACATTTTTAACCACAAAAATTTCGATGGACATTTCTACTAATTAACCCTCTTCTATTTTACTTATTGTAGCTATTACAACTGTCACTCTTTAACGTGTTTTAATCCAAGTCATACCCATTCGCCCACGAATAGTGAGCCTACAATCAAACTCGCAACCGGGAAACAAAATATCTGCTTGCAGATATTTTCTCGATGGAAGCACCAGCCATCCTCTACACCTTGATCGCGTAGCCTCGTCTTTAAAATGTATTTCTTCCAGGATGTTCTTCACATCACTGTAAGGAATTGGAATGTCTTCCAACTTTTTACCAGTGTTGTTTCTTGTGATCCAAACCTGTGAAAGAAGAGCAAGGTCTAGCCGGTTAAAGACGTTCGGATAGCAGGGCCGGCAGAAAAAAGGTGAGCCCTCCAGTTTTGCGCCACTCTCCGTTATCTGACCGCCTGGAGAGAATAGGCTGAAAAGGTCTGAACTGAGGATCTTCTCTTGCATTACTAGCAATCTCATTGACCAGGTGGGGGCAAAAACGGGACGGGAATGTTAACAGCGGAAATCATTTCAGACAAGATTTATAAGATAGAGATAGATAGATAGATAGCTTTATTAAAAATCCATTGCAGCCCAAGGGCTGGATTACGGACTGTACAATACGTTGAATACTAAGACTAACTATTATAAATCAATAACAGTAAATAAATAAAACAAAGGAACAAAGATACTACGTCATGAAATTTAAGAAAATAGCCGCGAATTTACAATAAAACCATTAGAAAATAGCCGCGTTATGCATGATAAAAATAAGAAAAAGGAAGACTCCCGCTGGGCACTAAATATAAGCTAACATTTTCCAGAAGCATTCTATTTCCGTGTTTCCGATTGGCCACAAGAGCTCCTCCGACCCGTTATCCTCACGACGATATCATTAATAGTTACTAGAGGGAACTAATCCTGTCTATCAAGTATAATTTCATTTTCGAGTATGCAGTCCTAATTATCTCTAAAGGTGGAAAGTTAGCAGATCCTAATAACCAAATGACACCTAGTATAGTAATCCAGTGGGAGGCGGCTCTGTCGTACCCTTTCTTAAATTCCCAATCTTCGGGTTTAATAGCTCACGTTCGATAAATTAAAATTCTTACTTGACTCCCAGGCTTTAGGGACAAATTTGCACATTTTTCACGACTCCATTGTCTCGCAATTCCCAGAAAAGAGTTGAGCACAAAGAAACCAAATACAGAAATATGACCAGAAGGCCTCGGAGTCGTGTTAGAAATTCAATATATCGAACTTGGGCTATTGAAGATCAGCACTGGCTCCCCTTAGTCGCTTCTATAAGAGAAGCACGAGGGTGGGTAGAGTAGGCAGTAGTTACAACATTAGAGGACGATGGTGAAAGTCGGAGTTTGAGCTTACTGTCTACTAACATTTTTGTGGGTTCAACACCGTCCAACAATGATGGTCACGTAGTTACCATCATCACCTGACCAATCGCTCAATCGAACACTCGACTGATGAAGACGACATCATCCAAGACTGTTGGCTGGTGTTGAATCCGTTAAAATGTGAGAACATCGTCAAACAGGGAGATAAAGTGTATCCAGCATGCTGCATCCATCTGTGTTGGATGATAAGCAGGTGGAATATGATTGTGATGGAGTGTGTAGCCCTGAATAGAACTGACTGTTGTTAACAGTGACTGACGCTTTGACAACCTGTGGTAGTCATTTTCAGAGTCAAAGTGAGTTGTTACTTGTATCGCCTCAGTTGATGGTATTTCACTGTTTTAATGTTGGATGATGTTAGACGAACATGTTGAAAGCGTTTAATGGCGGCCTTACCTTGAATCTTATTTGATTACCACGTGGTGTTAAAAATGCCAAGTCAAATCTTGCCACATAGTCAACATATTCTTCCGGAGTGCTTTCGCAGTCACTGATTCTTTCCAAGATGTTTTCATCTAGATCAACTCCTTCCTTGAATGAAGTTCTCCAGAGATGTTCTCCATTGTCGATTTGAAACTTTTTTCTTACATCTTCGATAGTCCACTCTCCTTCCTCAGCTTCCTCTGAGACAATAAAAAAGTATGTCGATTTGAATATAGTGCATGCTGCAGATTCCAGCCTTATTTGTGTCGTGAACGTGGCGCTTCCTTACTTTTAAAACCATTAAATTTTGGATTGTTTCTAATTTAAAACATCTTGCCTCGAAAGGTTTAGACAAGAAATTTTGCTTCAAGGGGTATCTATCGATCTATATCTTTGGGCGTGCATGCAACTCGTCACAATTGGGAGGGGAAGTCGCAATCTCATGGGCTTACGAGCGCGTGGGCATGGCTGAAAGAAAGTACTACCTTCGTCAGGTCCCCGGATGATAGCTCTTCCAAAATGACACCACATGTCGGCCTTAAGGTACTCTTCTGTCGTCATTTGTTCCTTTATTTTTTTAAGAGACTCCAAAGCGTCACCGACAAGTTGTGACAAATAGGGTGGGTCCTCAGTAGAATTGGAGACCTTGACAAAAGGCAGATAGATCGGCTTTAATAAACACACGTTACACTAACGTGATACAAAAGTTGTTATCAGTGCTGTAAGAAAGGAAACCACCTCAGTGTCCTGTTCCTTTGGACAAGTGAGGCTACGTACGAAGGGAAATTTTTGGTTTGCTAGCTTTGCAACCTCAGTGAGTTATAGCCATTGAAACGACAGGCTGTTTTATCGATTATCAGTACAGTAGCTATAACAAAAGGATTTTAAAAGCGACAAAACAGAGAGAGAAAAAAGCTAGGCATGACGTGAGGTTGTCCCTTGGGAATAGACACATGACATGACATCCTTTGAGAACCGGTAATATAACTCAAGGTTACACGTGCACTACACTTTTTACACTGGGTTACGTGGGTAAAATGTGATCATCTTAACGTAGCTTGGGGAAGTAAGAAGAAAAAATTCTTGCAAACCTGTGTCTCATTGTGATCAGAGGGTATTAGCCTGAACTGTTTATCCCAACCTGGGTGTACCATACGATCTTCTTTCCCCAACTTCTTCAGTTTAACTTCACAGTCATCAGGGAGATTCCAGCCATCAATGTAGACACGAGGTTTGGCGAACTCATTTTCTGAACCCCTGAGTCTTGCTCCAGCCTAGAGACAAATTTTTAGCGCTGTTTGTTGTATGTGTTAAACCAGCCGCTATTGCATAGTGTGAATGAATTGAAGAGGTGGTTGGTTGTGTATGGCTGAGGTTCCAGGTTCGAGCCCCCCTGAGTAACACTTTGCTTCTCAATGTTTACGTCAAATTTCATTCAAAGAACTAATACCTACCTTACACATAATGGATTCGTCTATTGCCAATGCTGTCAGGAATATAATAACAGGAAATTAAGCTATTTCAGTATACTTACTATAGCTACTTTAATGTGCAGTCTGGCCTGCTCCTTCTGTTCGTCGGTGCCACTTACTATGTACACCTCACCATCTTTGCGAATCAATTTTGCTCCTGTCTTAGTGCTTATAAAACTGAGATTGTCTCCCCCTTTACCCATGACTAATCCCTTGAATGCGCTTGGAATGTCCACAAATTCACCAGGTGGAGCGTTTTCATCTGATTTCCTCCTCTGCGTTTAATATGCCAGAAAACAAGACAGTGAACTTTTTATTAGTCTTGTTTTACCTGCTGTCAACGAAGGCTATTAATAACCAGTTGTATACAGACAGTCTTTTTGAAGGCTAAACCTAGCAACAATTGTACTTACGTATTCGCAGATGGATGATTTTTGTGGCCAAAGTTAATTATTTTAATGAAACGTATATATATATATATATTTTTTTTTTGTTAAGGCTGTTAAGGCCGCATGAACTCGGGCCTTTAGATGGGCCTTTGTACATAACACCACTCTGGCAAATAATCTCAGAACCCATATCTTCAGTTAGCAGAAGCAGGCATTAGCACTGAGATTGATCTCACGCCAGTCTTACTGGTATGTGTTCTCACCGGTCTCATGTAATCAGGGCCTGATAATTGCCGTATAAGATAATTTGAGCAGATGACTCACCACCATTTCTATGATACATTTTTTAGCATGTTGCCTTTGTTCTTCTGTTCCGCTGGCCAGGTACACATTACCACCTTTACGTATCAAATCTGCTCCTGTTTGACTGCTGATCTGTCTGAGATTCTCTCCTCTTTTACCTATCACAAAGCCTTTGAATTCACTTGGAATTTCGACCAATTCAAAAGTCGGAGTTATCTCAGATTTCTTGACCTGTAATTCGTGCTGTAGAGGAAAGAGCAAGGGAAATTATTTGACGTCCTCACCCCGGAAGTAAGTAAATTTGTTAATTCGCGTGCACCTATTATAAATCTAGTATTAAAAACATTTTAACTGTATTTATTATGTGTCTCCAAATGACAAGAAAAATGTTTAATTTATTTGATGCCTTATTATGAGCACAATGGAAAGACTAACGGTTCATGCAAGCAAAGCCTTATATACAAACAACAAACACTGAATCACCCTAAATCCATAATATTTGTTATTATTATATTATTACACACCGCACTTACTGCTTTCGCTAATATGAGCCTCTTAGCACACTTTCTTTGTCCAGCATCCCCCCGGACAAAAAACCCTTCGTCATTTCTTTGCGGCGATGTGATCAGTGCGCCTGAAGACTTCATGATCTCTTTAAACGAGCACCCATCTTTTCCGATGACGTAACCTTTCAGATCTTTCCGCACTTTCACAAATTCTGTCTCTGTTGCCGCTTCATTGTGCTGGAGGCGATTGTAAGCCGTTCTGTAAAGGACAGAATAATCAGTGAATCGTCAATCCCACTATCTCTGTCCAGTCTGTCCACTCTTAAGTCAGGTTGGAAGACTTAATACAAATTGACCACTGCTTACCTAGTAAGCGTTTCTCGCAGAGTTTCCCTTGAAGAAAATTTTGTAGTTCACATTGTTTTAGAACTGCTGCTTGCTAAGACCCACTTCAACGGGGTCTTTTATAGAGATTACCAGATCGAAATAACTGCGCATGCAACTAATTGATACTGAGATCGTATGGACAGTGCCAAATGCAGCGCAATCTTAGACCAGTTGCGGGTCCGAACTATACAACACTACCCAATTACACTTCCCCAAGCATCGGAGCAAATTTGAAATATCGAAATTGGTCTATTGCTAAGTTGAAAGACTCTACTAGTCAACCCACACATTCTTTGGAAAATTTCTCGTTTCAAAAACAGAATTTCTCAAAGTGTCTAGTAAATCGGCCTCAAATTATAATTCTGCCTGGCGTTGTTAGATATGCAGGGGCAGTGTTTAGCTCTGTATCTGAAAATGTCAAGCTATGGCTCAGCCGCTTCCTGCCATTGATTTAAATCCTGGTATAAAAAGTCACGGTATCACTGGTGTGAACGGAACAAGAATGCCTTCACCACTGGCAGCCCCATCTAGAGACATGTACAGCCCCCGACATGATCCCGTTCCCGAAATGATCCCCATTTCTCTTCACGTCGTCCCCGAAATGATCCCCAATTTTTTTTAGGAATGGAATGATATCCTGGAACTACGGATCGAGCAAAATGCAGAACATTAATTTAAGTTTCACTCGTCTAATAAACTTCACTTTCCCGCATTCTTTTATGAAATTAATTTGGGATTACACGTTGAACTGGATTACAGTGTAAACCACAATATTTTTTAATACACAAAGTCTAGTATATTTTTAGTAACACGATGAACTGCAACTGACAACATCAAGAAACATGTACTATTAATACTGACTTACCTCTTACTGGTCATTTCAGTGCGTTTTCTTCCTTTCGATTGCCGATTAAAAGATCTAAATGGCAATAACACATAGTATTAAGATACAGTAAATAAAACCGCATGTAACCTGCATTTTTTGTTTTTTTAAAGTCTGGCAAAAAATGTTCGTGTAGTTTGGGGTGGTTGTTGACAATTCAGGCTAAGTAAATTCTTTTTTTTTTTTTTAGGTTCTTAATTGCTATGAAGGAGATATATAGTTGTTGATTACCAGAAAAATACAGAAACTTGAGTTTGGTCCTTGAATAATTATACTGCAGTATTTATTCACAACTGTGCAAACTTTCTTTATGCAAGGTCCATGAAGACAATTGCAGTCGCAACTTAACCTATTTTTGTTGTAAGAATTACTGCACAGTAATACTTTTACTTATATATACTACAGTTTGGTAAAGCATTTTCTCGTAATATAAATTTGCAGTCTCAAAGTCAAACATGTTGGTTAAATTCTTTCCCCTGCTTGATCTTTCTTGGACAAACAGGTTCTTGGGTATTAAAGTGGCAAATTTCTGCCGGCGGGTTCTTGAACCAATAGGTTCAGTTCTTAGAGGCCGGTTATTACTGTACTACAAGTCACGGTCTTCAACAATAAAAATGAAAGTATGTGAAGTGTGAATGAAAAATTTAAAAGGAGAATTCAACCGTTACATAAATCAAATCGTTGCAATTGACGAATCATTAATTGCTATTGATACTATTAAAATAAATGATTAAATAAGCAGGTTCGCAGATTAAGTAGGCGGCCGTTACCTTAACAGATCCAGTTTAGTGTACACATCTCTGTCATTTACAATAGTCACTTCCAGGTCGTCGGGGTATCCAATTTTGGTGAACTCTTCCTTTAATCGCTGCCTCACTTTACCTGTTTCAAAACCGTGCATGAAAGATTCGAAACTTTTTGTCGTGATACAATGCAATTGCACGAGAATCGAACCAGGTGCAATATTTCCGACTTGGAGCCCAGGCCCTTCTAAAGCGCGTGTTATTGCGTTTGTCACTAACTGCGGGTTTCTGCAAAAGAATACGGCCAGTGCCACTCCACCAGCAATCCCAATCCCAGCAGCCAATCCGCACCCAATTCCAATTCCAGTTAATGCACGTCCAGCCAACTGCCGGTCCTCAATTCTAAGAGAGATAGTAGTATTTCCAGAAGAAACTGTTAAGTCTAGGGCTGGTCTGGGTCCAGGAACTTCTTCTCCCTCAGGTAACTCTGCCATTGATAAAGCTCTCAAAAAGTCCTTATAATAAACGAGATATCTTTCTCTGCAACCAACTGCTTTCCTGTTACATGTGTTTCAAATGGTTTCTTCTGTCAGTATTACCGGAGGGAACCCCCACGGTATCGTCTATTAATATTAATCATGTTCTACAACGGGAAAGTAATAGGACAACAATTAAAAGAAAAGCAGAGATTACTGTGTCGCATGCGAGGATTTATACTAACAATCTTTTGTTTGGGAACGCAAAAAGATTTTTTGCGAAAATATTGGTGGTTTTATGATACGTATCTATCGAGTCGATAGATAATTGAACAGTGTCAAATGTAGCGCAATCTAAGGGTCTCTAAGACCAGATGCCGGTCAGAACTATACTTCACTACCCAGCTGTAGCTATGGGATCAGTAACACTTAGTACTTCCCCAAGCATAGGAGAAAAGTATGAATTTTGAAATATCGAAATTAGTCTATTGCTAAGTTGCAAGACGCTACTAGTAAACTCACACATTCTTTGGAAAATTTCTGGTTTCAAAAACAGAATTTCTTCAAGTTTCTAGTTAATCGGCCTCAAATTAGTTTCCTCTTTTTCTCTTCGCCTTTCGCGCGTTTCCTCTCTTTAACCTACTCAAATATGTTCGCTAAAACGAGGTTTGGTAAGATACTTATTTATAGATTTTCTTATGACTTGGGCAAAGAATATCGTACGTTCATACCAAGGACCTTGTTATATACAGGTTTGTGAGGTTTGTTCCATACATTTTACTGTAATTTTGGCCGGGCTGAAGAACATCGTTCGTTATATATACCGAGAACTTCGTTATATAGAGGTTCATTAAATCGAGTTTCCACTGTATATGCAAATACTATAGCGTTGTTGATTGTGTGATAGCGACTGACAGTTTAGACAATATCTTGTAATAAAGATTAAACAAATTTACATCGAAGACGGGATTCAGTAAGCTTATATTCAATAACAAAGAACACTCAACTGTTAAAGGCATCGTATTTTAAACGTGTATATTGATCCTGAAATTGACCTTGTCACGGTTGAAGCCAACTTGACGAGTAGGCAACCGCGTGAGAAATTACAGTGTTTGTATAAGGATCTAATGTCGAATAATTTCCGTAACACAGCTGTTCTGAAAAAATGTGAATTGTAAACTAAGGCTACACAGCAAAGGATTCTACTAGTAAATTTTGGGGACCGTAACTGTGCTTAAATTTCGCCAGACGCTTGTTTATATTTTCCATATATTTGTCTGCAATTTTTCCCGGGAAATTTTAGTCGGCAGGAAGAAAAATTTTTACAGACAAATGTATGGAAAATGTCAAAGACTGGTTCTAGCGTATGTAGCTGCATGTACGTAACACCCTCAATTTTTTTCAGTAGAATCGTTATAGAAGTGAAGCTTTAGTTTATAATTCACGTTTTTTTCAGAACAGCCGTTTTACGTAAATTATTCGACATTAGATTCCCTTATAAACACTGTAACTTCTCACGCGGTTTGCTACTCGTCAAGATGGCTTCCAAAACCGTGACAAGGTCTATTCACTACGTATCAGCTTATAATTGGCTTACCCGGCTTCCCTTCCACACCTCGATCGCCGTCTTCGCAAGGCATTGGAAGCCGTGAATCACATAAGCAGATCTTTTCAGGAATCACATTTCACCTTGTAATTCCAAAAATTATTTCTCTTCCAAGTCGATACTGTTCTGATGATATCTTGCCAAATTTGCAATCGACAAACATCGATAGCGGAAGTGCTTCCGGGAGTCGAAATAGCTTGTCACCAGGCTCCCTGGAACACGTCTGTTTCCTCATCATGGCGGATGTCCATTTTCAGCTGCTGTACAACACCAACCCCCCCCCCCCCACAAAAGTGATTGCTTTCAATGATTTCCAATAAATCATTAAAACATAGCTGGGTTCCGAATGAAAATCGTCCATGAAGGTTTCTAGAGAAGAGTAAAAAATATTTTATGTAAGTGGTGTAAGTAGACCAAGCTACAACGAACTTCCGGTTGCTCACATGTACTAGTATTTCTTTCCTAAACTTTTGCTTTATCATGATCATCATCATCGTCATCATAGCAAGCATAAACAAAGTTCATGTTTTAAATTAGCTGGTCCTCGTTCATCGGACTAAAAGCCTGCCATCTGTCTACAACCAATAATGGAGATTTAAGGCACATGAAAAAGAGTTCTTTTAGCGCAAAAGTTAATTTGATTGCCTTTTCCCATTTTCCCAGTGAATTTTCAGGGGAGGGGCTAACAGTAAATAGGTCAGTGTGTGTGTGTGTGTGGGGGGGGGGGGGGGATGGGTGGGTGGTCAGAAGGTCAGTGATTTGTCCAACTCGTGTGAAACAAAGGCGCAAACGGTAACATTATAAGCATCTCAAAGCCATTTAATTTTAACTACTCATTAGCTCTAACAGAAAACATGCTTGTCATTTCTTATTTATGTAGCTTTCTTCGATGTTTCAGCTAATTCTTTTCAAGGCTGACTGACAATGAACGCCTCACATTGCCCTCTGGCACACTATCACAGGGGCATTATTAACTCCAACTTCACAGGAAAAGTCGTTCCACGTTTTCCCCTTCGGGTCATTCCCATACATTTGGACACAATATTCGCTACCCCCGGCATTATTTGGTTCTCCGCCAGCCCAGATCGAGTAGCTTCCTTCTACTGGAGTGTTGTCAATCCAATAGAATTTTCCGTCGGACTTTCGTTCCATTCCAATCCATGCACCCCATTTTGTGAATGTGTTTTGGCTCTGTATCAAGTTGAAAATGAAGTTGTTTTGATTTTCTGACTTGATTGTGGCCAGATCTCCCCCTAGATTCTGACAGTGTTGGCGAGCATCGCTCTGTTTCTTCGTCACGGTATCTTTGACGTAATAACAAGAGGATCCATCATTAAGCCATCCTTCTGGGCAGCCCGACTCCTCTACAAAGCACAAATACAACAGTAACCTGTTACTTCAAAACAATCAAAAAACCAACTGCTTTCATTACCAATTCATGCTTAAAAGCCTGACGGAAAAAAGAATCAAGACAGAGTGTAAGACGCCACATTTTGTTAAAAGAACCAATTAAATAAACATCGATTCGCGAAAGATATGTCGAAGGGTTTTTCAGTTAAAGTCGGTGACACGCCAACTGGTTGTACATGGTAATAACATGTTTCGGGACGTCTGGTGGGCCTAACATGGACGCTTTACCGATTTGTGTAGAAAGGGACTTAATCAGTGCACTGAAAATTAAAAAGATCTGTTTCAGCCCCAAAGTGTCAATTCAGCCAAGCTGGCCAAAGTCCGATTTATCTGCTCCTGGAGCCGTTTTAGCCCAATTTATGGCCAAAAAAGCTATAATCCAGCCCACTCTGGGGCCCATTTGAGCCCTTGGGTTATCAAATCAGCCTTAGGTAATTGGACTGTATTGGCCCTAATTTAAGGGAGCCAAATAAGGGCTCATTACTTTTGCGTGTGGTGGATGTAACATTTTGACCAGTTTTTAACCTGTTGTGGGCTATGTCTTCAGTTGAAATTGTTACTGATGAATTTTTAGGTTCTAAGGGTGACATGTCAGATTGCCTCGGTTTAGCTTTCCTTTTGTAGTTTTCTTTATCGCGTTTAAAACATGCTTCAAATTGACAAAACTACGTAGAACGAATTGCAATAACATTGTCATAGAAAAATGCTAAAAAAAAGGCTTTCTGGTAAATCCCTATTGGGTGGTGCACTCATTTGCAACATACGCGTACATCTGTAGGGGTATACAGAGTAGTAAATTCGAGACTTTGCTACGACTTTCAAAATTTGAGACCGAGACTTATAAGAATAAGCGTTTTCCCGCGACTCTAAGCGCCGAAAATTTCGAGATAATGGTACAAATAAAGCCAAATAAAGTGACCGAAAACGCCAGTGGAAGCTAGCGAAAGCCCACCAATATACTTCTTCGTCTTTTCTACCTCACTTCCGTAAGCTGTACACATGAAGCCTGAAAAATTCGACCCAAAAGAAAAAAACGACAAATCGGAGACTCCGAGAACCGTTGGCAAAAAAAATCGAGACATGATGCAAGACGCAAAAATCACCCAAAAAAGAGTCTTCGAGACCCATCAAAAAAGCTTCCGTGATTCGAGATCAGGCCAAAATTTTCC
Source organism: Porites cylindrica (assembly GCA_964035525.1). Lineage (NCBI taxonomy): Eukaryota > Metazoa > Cnidaria > Anthozoa > Scleractinia > Poritidae > Porites > Porites cylindrica. The sequence goes on along the minus strand of OZ037787.1, from coordinate 22,540,481 downwards.
AAGATCCACGTTTTTTAAGGTACCATTCTTTACCCCTACCTGTCGATCGCATTTCGATTGCTCGCTCTCAAGGCTGAAAAAAACGCTCGTGCTGCAAACGAATGCAGCCTATACTGGTCTATTAGGAAGATTAATTAATTCCTCTTTGGCATTTTCCTAACTTGTTACTTTTCCTTCAAGCAAGTTTTAAGACAATGTTATTGCAATTGTCGCCCTTTTAGGTCTATCTAAATATTTTCAATGACCTACCCACCTACGCAAATGTCTTCAGAAGCTGAAAACAGTCCGTTAGGACTCCACAGTAATATACAGACCAGAGAAACCATTAACCTAAACATGATTTTCTCTCCAGCAGTGACTACAATAAGCTGTTCGCAGATCAAGCTTTGACTAACTAGTCTTCAGAGTAAATGTGAAAGAAAAAACGCATTGTCTATATTGATTGATTAGCCTCTATAGTGGATTTCTCCAGCTGTAAAAACAACCTTAACGGAAAGTTGTCTTAACTTTAACGGAACGTTGTCTTAGCCAGTAAGGCTGAGAAAACATCATTAATAAATAACAGCTATCGACTCGTGCACTCTGTAGTCTCTCCGAAAAGAATATACTCTGATATGCATCCAAACCATGATTCCCAGGATAAAACAGGAGCGTTCTAAGAATTTCTCATAAAGGCGCATCATTTTTTTCTTAATTTGAAACTCGCTATATCACTTATCACTTTTACACCATAACAAAGAATATCACATACAATGATGTTTAACATCGACTATTTATAAACATTGTAACTAACTCTGTACCTATCAGTTTAGTTTTGTTGTGGAAACTCCGTCGAATCAAGAATGAAAATAATCTCTGTCCCAGGTTTTCGTGCGGAGAAATTGAAAATATCCACTGTTTTTGTACTACTGAGGCGGACTGAAAAACATTCACTGGTTTAAACCTAATATCTCAAAGAAATCGCAAAGAAACTTCCTTTTGAATTTAAAATAAACCTTTTGAACTTGAAATCTACAAAAGGACAGTCAGTTAGTTTCTGGATTCGACGCTGTGGATCCCGGATTGCAGATAATGGATGCGGGATTCCTTTTCAGGGGAACTTGGATTCCGGATTTCGACCAGTTGTAGCCAATTCACCAATTGACGTATGAAGAAATTAATTGCGTCTTGCTTCACGGAGATTATTTTTCCTTGAAAACTCCTTCAGAGATTTACTGCTGACAGTAAACAATGGTGTGTCAAGTTGGTTGTGCAAGACATAACCACAAAAGTTCGATAATTTTCCCCCTCCAAGCATCTCGGTCTTTTAAATAAGGGAAACTACCCCGGGACTCTTTAAAACCGGCTAAATTTTATTTTCTGTGAACCGCTCCTCTATCCCAGTGGCGGCTTTAATTTCCCCTCTCCAGCAGCACTCACTTCCATATTGGAACTTCTAGTGTAATGTATATTTTTGGACGGGTTCTGGGCGCTCTCCTCCACTCATTTAGACATTATTACATATCCGCTGTGCGAGTGAAGGCGCCAAAATTGAAATATTCAACAAAATTATTTCAAGCTTAACCTGGCCATGCCCGTTTGAACCTCTGCGGAGCAGACTGGGGGTTGTGCGAATGGGTGTCGAAAACAACTCGCGTAGTCAGTGAGGTACTTATAAGACCTGTTCCTGTCAAGTATTTTGCCAAGTAAAAACTGAAGTATGTATAGTCTACTGACTCGTGTCTCCTTGGATAATTGGAAGAAATTGTCTTAATCCCCCCGTTCTGTTATTTGGTTAACACTTGAATGACCCATGTTTTAAAATTCCTTTTTCGATTGCAGGAAACAAAAAAAAGCCCGGTCTGAATAGGGTTAGGGAGGTCCAAGGCCTTGTGCTTATGCTTGTGCTTATGTCAACCCAGTTTTCACTAGTCAGAGCTACCAGATAAACATAAGTACAAGCACAAGAAGAACGAACTTGTCCGTTTTTCTTGTGCTTATCCTCTTATGCTTATGTCGATCCCGTTTTCACTTGCTTACACTTCTTATGCTTATTCATCCTTATGCTTGCGCGCTAATGAAAACCAGGCTTTAGAAAATACAATGCACTAACCCTAGACTGGCCGATAAAGAAAGCAGGTGAACTAGTGATTTGAATATACGGGACGTTTCCATTTTTTTAAGGGGTACTTTAATGCCAGCTTCGAAAATAGTAGCCTGAGCACCAGTGGTATACAATTCGGCGCTTTAATTACATTTAACGAGGCACAATTAGCAATCGATGCATGATCAATGAAAGCTATAATTTGCTTTTTATTCATGCCAATACAAATATGCCAATAGTACTTCGCCGTGAGAGACCTCTGCTAGCAGGGAATTCTAGTTTTACATAATTTGGAAGTTTCAACTTTTTATTTTATGTTAGCCTTTAGTAGCCTCAGCCTTTTTAGAAATATCCGGAATCAACCTGACAAAAAGAAAAAAAGATTAGTAGTGATTAATTCTTTAATAACAGCTTCTTTACCCGAACTAAATACTCGCGGCATGTCCGCTAGTATGATATAATGATGTACTATTGTTGACAGATGCAAGGTAAAAAAAAAAGTAAGTTTATACTCAAGTCAAGGCCTGGGACTGAGGGGTTTACCTGTGGAAAATGATTTATTGGCTATAACTTCAGCATAGATGATGGCGCTTAATCAAAATCTGGCAGACATAAAGAAGCTCATCGTCCTTAACATTTTAAAGTATAAGTCAAGTGATATATCACGTGACCATTTTGCTAAAAATCGTAAATTATTGACAAATTGGTGGCCAGTTTAAGAAAAGAAATCGAGTAATAACATTTTTCTGATTCATTTTAAGTATTTCTAACACTTCACGATTTGGAATGACCGTCCATTGCACTTCAATAAAAAATTATGAGGAGAACTCACCCCTATTTTAAATGCCCAAATATAATCTTGAATTATTTAAAACGAAATTTTAAACTTAGCGCACATTCATTTCAAACGTAGAAAGTTAGGTATGTTTATCCTCTTTCAGAAATGCCAATTTTTTTTTTTTACCAAACAAAGCAAAATTAGCCAGCAATTCGCCAATTTCCTTCATTTTCAATTTTTGGTCACGTGACCGTATATTAAACGTTTAAGGCACAAGAAAACTTCAAGATTTACTTTTGGGGAAAAATTCATTTTGTTTTCGGTCTCCTAGCGAGAGATATTGCCAATCATTCATATGCTCCGAACACCCCTTAGACCCCTTGAGTAGAGGTGACCGTTGAGAGAGAGAGAGTGGTCTGCTTTATTCTCTAAGTCTAAGTAAAATTCATCGACTGACGGTATGCGTATAACAGGGCTCGTTTATCGTTTGTCTCACGATACTCACTTATTAGATAAAGATCGCGACATTTCCACCGCGTACTACAGGTTTTCATCACGCGATAGTGTCTATTTACCTAGTGGGACTATTTGAACCTCCCGTGGTTGTTAGTAAATAGGGAGCTTAGGCAACAACGACGGACAGGGCTAGGAAAACGGCACTTAAAAAGTGAATCCACGCTGCCTCAAACTTTATCGCGCTTATTCCATCTCGTTTAATTCGTCAAATGTTGGCAAATTTTTTTGCGGTTGAATTCTAAAAGAGTGTATCAAAGTTCAAGAAAAGAAAAAGAAAGTCGTTGTCTTGTGTTCACATTCTCGACAAAACGTGAAATTATGCATTTTCATGTCGTGGTCGTGCAACGACGGCTAAGAAATGTACAATCAGGGGCACCCAACGAGCATATAGTTCAAAACCACTTAACATAGCATTGTTGAACGTGTTTTAGTATTTAAACGGTAGATATAGTCATATTTTTATCCCCTAAAAACTTTCCATCTGTTCGGATTTCCTAGCTGAAAGTCTAGTGATCCGAAAATTATAGGGCACAAAACTTGCCTTTTCGAAAATTTCAGCCAGGAAAAGGCTCCCGAAAATTCTAGGTGGCTTTTTTTAGTGTAAATATCCGTTTAAAATGGGTAATTATACCATTTTGTAGATGTTCGAAAATCCTAGGAGAGGCAGGGAAGCAAGAAATTTTACAACAAATGTTCCGAAAACTGTAGTTCTCAAATCGTCTTCCGAACAGATATTTTCCCGAAAATTGCCGTTGGGTGCCCCTGTACAATGCAAGTGCAAAGTTGTTGTTTTTCTAGTACAAACCTATCGCTTTTTTGCCGTTCGCGTTGCCGTCATCGTCATCGTTGCTAAAGTTCCCTAATGGTGTATTACGAACCTTGCTTATGCTTGGTGGGTTCCGATCGAAAGCATTGTAGGTTGCACTTAAAAAGAAAGTAAACTGTGATTAAGTTGATTTATACCTTCAATAATTATAAGGCAAACTTACAACTCAGTTACATTAAAAACACAAAAACTTTGACACAACTAACAACCATTTTATTTCAAGATCTGCTAGGAAACATTTTATCTTCTCTCCCGTTAAATTTGATTTGATTACAAGTACGTAATCGAAAACGTCTACAACTTTGGAACGAACGTATAACTAAACACTTTCCCGCGTTACTGGCTCAACATATACTAAAGAAACGTTAGTGGTACGATTGCTGTGTTAGGTGGCTATAAAAGACGCGAATTTGGTTTGAAAACTCGTACCCGTACTCAGTCTCAATTTCTTGGTCATTTGGAACTGTTCATGGCCCTAAGGTGTAACGTATTGGCTATAGGCACTTTGATATGGCCAGTGTACGGTGCCTTTAACTTTGAAATCAGTAAATAATAATGATAATAATAAAATTATTTTTTAGTTGAAAGACAATCAACAATTAATAATCTTATAAAAACCTACACACGGTCCGCAATAAAACCACCATAGTAATATTTTCCAACGGGGCAAGGCACTCTGTTACATCCAGCAGAAACGACGGGAATTTGCAAACCGCGCCAGATTAAGTAATGTTATAATCTTCAACATGATTTCCATTCAACACCAAATGAAAGAAAACAGAGTGCCAATCGATAAACGTTCTCGTCCAGAGTAAGGACAAAAAATTCATTAACATTTATTTATCGGTTTACTAAAATTACAGCAATGAAATTTTAACTGTATAATAAAATACGCCAGGTGTGAATCCATTTTTCCGTTAGCCAGACTTACTCGAAAAACAATTTTGAATTTCCAATTACAAGAAAAAATCACAAATTCGAATCGCATTACCTCTTATGAATTAAGTAAATTTTCGTGTGTCGTGAGGCAATGTTTGGGTTTGATAATGAATAAGTCTTCAGGTGTGAAAACAAGTCTGACTGATCGTCGTTTCAGAACAGAGGCTGAAAAAACCGGCATAACTTTCAACGTAATATCTTAAAGATTATATCTCAAAGAAGTAACAACTACTGACAATCTAGTTTTGTTTGTAATATACCATGTACTAAAACCTTTTGAACTGAAATCTTAGCGAATAACCTAATGTGAATAAGACAGAGTTAGATTCTGGATTCTAAGCTGTTGATTCCGGATACAGGTACTGAATCCCGGCTCCCTTTTCAGAGGAACTTAGATTCCGAATTCCGACCAGTTGTAGCTAATTCACTAACTAAGGTGTGAAGAAATTAATTGCGTCCTGCTTCACGGAGATTTTCTTTCTTTTTTTTTTTTTGAAAACTCCGTCATAGAATTACTGCTGACAGCAAACAACAGTATGTCAAGTTGTTGGTGTAAAACATAACCACACAGTTCCGATTATTTTCTTCTCCGAGCACCCCTGGCCTCTTTTTATATTAATCCAGGGTTTTAATAAAGGGGACAACCCCTGGACTCTTGAACTGACCAAATTTTCTTCGTATCGCTCCTCTTTCCAATGACTGCTTTCCTCTCGCCGGCACTCACTTTCCTACTGGGAATTCTAGTGTAGTGTATATTTTTTAGGGGTTGTGGGCGCTCTCCTCCACAGAAGTTCGTTTAGGTGTTATTGTATTTCCACCGTGCGAAGTGAGTGGAGGCGCGAAAATTGAAAGATTCAACAAAAATTTTGTGCTCAACCTCGCCATGCCGCTTTGAGCCTCTGTGGAGAAGACAGGACTGTGGGAATGGGCGGCGAAAACAACTCGCGTCGCGCGAGGTACTTATGAGATCTGTCCCTGCCTCATGTGACGAGTAAAAGCTGAAACATGTATATTCTACTGACTCGTGTTTCCTTGGATTAGAAGAAACAATTTTAATCTTCAATTATTTGCTAAACACTTGACAGACCCACAGAAAAGACGTAATATAGTTAGCATAACTAGGAAATTGAACTATTTATCTTGTCTCGTCCTTTAACAGCTTCTGATTGCTAACCATTGCTGGACATGAGCTCAACCTGTTGAATTATAAACCAAAAAAAAAAAGATAAAGGAAATCAGTTAGTAAAGGTTAGTTCTAAATTGCCGCATTAAGAATTGTCTCAATAGGACGGCCTTAGTTTCTCAGAGAACTCTGCAATAAATGGTAAACGCGAAAAAAATCACTATTTGATTGTTAATTCCGAGATGGAGTACAGGTCAAACAACGTTATCTCTAGTTAATGACTCGGCCTTAACGAGTATCAAGTACTCGGAGACACAATTTTAGGCTTTATATTCATTACAAATGTATTAAACTTGAAGATTCCCAGGTTTTTATGAATAGGTAATGACATGGATTTGTCAACAAACCGCATAAAAAGTGTCAGCAAAACTGAGTTTTCATTCAAGAATTATATTTGCAAGAATAACTTTATGACAAAACGAGAATTGTGAACACGGTCTTAAACTCCTCACTAGTTTCTTGGTGCATTGTAAAATTATACCAAATTACCATGATTATTTGTTTTTCTTCGATTCTTTGTTTTAGCTACGTTTCAGAACATCAATAGCCTTTTTCTAGTGTTTTTGTTTTTCTTTTTTTACGTTGCTTTTTCGTTAGTTTGTTTCTCTTTTTAGTATAGCTGTTTATAGACCTTTTTTAAAGAAACACAGAATGCGGAAACCCAATGCTAGTATAAATACGTTACGTACCTACAACGCCAGCAGAAATTGAAATTTTGTCCTTAGTGCACTGGTTATTTACCAGGCAAAAAGGTGGAGGGATGAAAAATGGATCTTTCAGCAACTTGAAGAAGTTTTCCTTTATGTTGTTCTGGACGTTAGCATCATGCGCGTCGCCATTGTAGGAGTAATAATGCATCCAGTTAAGTTTTTTAATCTCTGACGGACCAGCATTGACTGTGAGAAAAATAATATCCAGTTGTAGTTTTTGTTTTAATACAATCAAACCTCCAGTATGCAACCACCCAAAACAATAATGACCATAAGAAAACTTATGGGGGGAGGGAAGGGGGCGAAGTACAAAAAAAAATATTCGCACAAGGGAAAATTAAATGAAAAAAGATTCATGCACGCCAATTAACCCTAAAAAATATTCATGCTATGGCCTAAAAAAAATTCATACAAGGAATTTGAGCTCATTTGATAACGAAACAAAATTCCTGCGGCTCGAAAATTCCCCACCTCCCCCCCCCCCCCCCCGCCCACGAAGTTTTCTAATGGTCCGTCCCTTACGTGAACCCTGTTTCGAGAAGAGATCCGCACTGATCATTATTACGGAACTAATCGCGCCGTATCAGGGAAAATCCGGATTCCGAAATCCTGGAAATTTCTGCTTGTGGAATCCGAAATGCGGGAAAATTTTCCTGTGGAATCAGGAATCCTGGGCTTTGGAATCTGGAACATGGCTTTAGGAATCCGGAATCCCACTAACGATTGGAATCCAGGATCTAAGTTCCACTGACCAAGAATCCGGAATCCAGTACCTGGAGTCCGAAATCCACGGTGTTGAATCCAGAATCCAAGACTGGCCTGGATTCCCTTTCATGGGGCTAAACTAAGATCAGTAATTTATAAATTATTGCATGCAACTTTTACCATATGTGCAGTTCCATGTTGTTATACTAGAAGTAGAAGTTCCTTATGAACTGTGTGTAGCATATTACATTCAGCGAAGATTCACTTACAAGAGGTTAAAAATAGGAAAATAAACCGTCAGCCCCAGGAGGTCATAGGTTCGAATCCTGTCGAGGGCTAAGATTTTTTTCTTTGTCCCACGCTCGTGACATGCTGATTAAATCATCTTCACAAGAATTAAAAAGTTACCTGAGCAGTTAAGCTAGGAAAAAGGTTCTTTTAGTGAGATGAAAAAAATCTCAGTTGGTGATAAACGAAGTTTAAACGTATGAAACAACTGACTAACTGAATGAAGCGTTGAATTGACGGCGACTGAGCTGCAGAGGGGAGTAACAAAAAAACATAATAAAAGACTTACAGGAACAGTTAGGCCAGGGATTAGAATTTTTGTAACGTGGAAGCAACCCCTTCCAATAATTCCACTCCCCACCAGCACAATAGTACAACAGAGGGGGAGTATCTTCAAAGTCAGTTCCGCTGCTGCACATTACTGCACAATGCAAATAAACTTCTGATGTCATGCAGGCCACGGCACCATTGCGTGGTGGAGGAAAAATCTGGCAAGTTTTTTCTGTGGAGAAAAAATAAATAAATAAACGAACAAATCAAAGTCAAGTTCAGTTTGGTTAGCTACATTTCCCCTCTGACTGTTAGAGGATGTCAGCATTTCAAAGGTTCCTGACAAACACAAATAGAAGTAAAGTAACTACTACATAAAGTAATTATGAAGAGACCCCCCTTGCTACAAAGTTTGGAAAGTGGTCAGTGTTTTGTTGGCCATATAGATCTGACAATCAGGCTTATAGGCATGCTGATTAGAGGTTATTGCCATGGATACGGATTTCATTATAACGGGTCAGACTCTCACGTTCCAGTACTGAGTCCTTGGACTCTTCTTTTCTATGTTTGTACCTTCAGTTGGTAACAGATATAAATGCCTCATGTACATCGTCTCGCCGTGCATGTAACAATTTAATGGAAGAAAACTTTAGGGTATCAACAAACTCTGTACGTGTGTTGCGGCAATTAACAATGGGAAGAGTTTTAATTAATTTACGCTGAACAGACTCAACTAAGTTGTTTAAGTATGGGGGGAAAGACTCGCCCAAACAATCGCTGCATATATTTATACGACTACATGTATTTAGCGACTGACTGGATAACCAAGAGCGCAATATATGATGCGAGATTGGTATAGGGTGGAACTTCTTCCCATCTCTTAAGCAGCTTCAAAGCATGCGGACTCTGCTTTCTGGCTTTCTCCTAACTGCCATCACCACCAGTAATCTCCCTACCTCATTATACGACTCACTTTTCAAAATGATCCTGAATGTACAGTTTTTGTTTTCGTTATCAGACTGGTCCTTTGCAGTATATGTATTTTTATAGTTTCCAGGAACCCGAAATGTTGCTCCAGATTGAAAGCTTGAAGAGACCGAGGGAAGCACCCCCGAATTGTCAGAGAACACTGGACGCTTCCAATTCACTCTTATCAGAGAAACTTTCTCTTCAAGCACGATGTCCTTGGGGCATTTGCTAAAAGTTGGTGGCTCATTATCTGTGAATGAAAGCATTAAAAAAGAAAATTTATAGCTTAAGATTTCTATCAGGGATTTCTTTTTATAACAGAGTACATTTTGCAGATAGGAAGACAAGAAGGGTACGTTCTCTATGCAATCCCTCCATCCGGACCCCGCGCCAAATTTTCGCTCAATCCTGTAATGCCGATGATTATTTTCCGCATCACACATCCCGTTCATACTTTCACTCCCGAATCTCAATTTTCTGTAAAATCCTAAATACCAGCTTCCAGATAAGCAAGCAAATCCCAGATCCCGAGAAACCTATAGGAGACCCTCTACAAGATTAAGAAGCTCCTTGACCCTTATGCGTACAATCATTTATTCAAAACATGCACTGATGTATTCTTCACAATGTTGTCTCTATATATTTCTTGCTGCATTCGCCTGAGAATACAGCCGTCAACTCCTCGCTTCTCTCAGCACGAGAAGTTCAGGCTACTGTTGCATTGATGGAGAAAACTGTAGTTCCTCTCTGGTTGGTTATTATATCCAGTATTCTCAAGACCGTTATTTTTCACTAAAATCAGTGCCGCCATTGTAAGGAGATATTTAATGATAATTTGTGTCATAAGGGTGCAAAGGGTTTCAAGTCAGCTAGCCAGAGTACCAGGAGCATAAGGGATGTGTTCCTTACCTCTGATTTCAACTTTAAAGATACATTCACGGCCGACATTTCCAGCACTGTCAGTGGCGATAATACGGACTAGAGTCTCGCCAATGGGAAATTCTTGAGAAGGCTGATGACTTGAGTCTACAGTTATCTTTGCATTGGGATCCACAATCTCAGAGTTATCTGTCACCTTGATGCTCCATGATACCTTTCCTGTTGCTTTTCCTTTGGTGGTAACTCCTCTTATTTTAGACAGGGGACAGGACATTCTTGGAGGCTGGCGATCTATACACGTACATTGATTTTTAAGTTCAGAATAAAACAGGTTGAAAGAAAAGTGGTGACTAATCTCATATGCTTATTTGTGTGTATTAAAAGCACCGTCTACTTATTGAAAACTAACACTAACTGGAGAATGGTAAGTGCGTTCGAATTTTAGCTGACAAAAGAGCCCACATTTCGCGAAGCCATCTAGGGAACGGGTCCTCTAATTCCAAACAGATGCTGTGTCACTACACCGATCTGCTGATTGGTTGAAATTTTACCCGAGCTGGGAAGTGATCAAAATAGAATTGCGCATTGAGTTTAGAAGGCGTTCTCCTAGCGTCGAACGTAAAAAACCCGAACAGGGAAAAGGAGAAAGAAAAAATGAAATACTTACCGACGCAATCAGGAACTTGAAAGTCCCATGTACCATTATGCAGACACCCTAAATAAGCTTTACTCTCATGTAGTTCATCATCAGTAAAGTACCCGTCAGGACAGCGAAATTGACACGATCTGCCAAATTTTATTGGCTGGGTGACACACTCCGGGGGTTGCACAGTTGCAAACTTGACAGGCGAAAGTTTAGGGCAGTAAATTGCTAAGAAAGAAAGCGGATAAAAATGAAGATAAATCTTCCCTCACCAAGGGCATGAACTACTGAATTGAAAGCTGAACCACTCAGTTTTGAATAATTCTAAAACCAACTTAGTTTTGTAACATCGTAGCTTGCCCGAAAGACAAACTGCATCAATTGCCCAATTAATTTAGTTGTATAGGCCGTTTGTACTTAGAAGTCATTTGACATCACTTTTATGAAAATGAAATTTATATGATTTTGCCTTCGAAAAACGATTAGTGGGTTATGTTTTAAACAAAATAATAGTGATTTGGTTTTTCAAACCCTTCACTATTTTGTTAAAATAAGTAAGTTCGTAGCTGGTCACATAACCAGTGTGATTTTTAAACTAATGAATTACCTCTTTCTGAACACAAATTTGGCACTTAAATTTCAAGGAAAATGTTGAAAAGATGATGTGGTAACGTTTGCAGCACATCTGAGCGTAACTATCAAGCTTTTAACAAGACACAAGCAAAAAGTAGTTTTGGTTTTTTGTCATGTTGGAGGGCAAATGTATGCCCTCTAACATGGCGGCCAATACAAATCATTCTACTTCGTTGAAAAATGAAAGTGCCATAAAATATGTACGTTAAGTGTGTATCCTCTCAAATTTCGGGTGTAAGATAAGTTCTGTCAATTTCTGGCATTAGAGCAAGATTCCAGCTCGCTTTAGTCACGTGACCTCTCAGTGCAAGTGGCCTACCGGGGGTATTCTTCGTTGTTTGAGTGGGCGCTTAGTGATCCAAAATGAAGGATGGATTTATTGGTAGCATTGACCCGTATAGACGTAACATTTGCCCCGTGCATAGTTAATAAAGTGTAATGAAACCCGTTACAATTATTTGTTATATGCATTGTTGGCTTTTCAGACTTCGGACCTTGAACAACGTTCAACAACATTCCTATCATTTTGAATTTCACATTTATTACCAACGAGGCAACGGAGCTAAGAAGCGAGGTTGCCTCGGCGGCAGAATTATATAACTCCCTGCAATGTAGGCAAAAACTCTCAGATTCTGCGTGACCCTCTAAAATTTGCATTTTTGACCACATTTGGGTGTAAGTAAGACCCCATATTTGGGTAGTGACGTCATGGTCTTGTATTGTATTTACAACTCGTGGTCCGAAATTGGATGATTCAGTGTGCAGCTGTTCCTTGTCTGTTCAAGAGGACCTAACAGGTGAGCAAGCTTTAATACAATTTCTAGTTTGAAAGGGTAATAAGTGCTCTGACTTGCTTTATAAATTGCGTTTAAAGAAGCAGCTGATCAAGGAATAGGGTTTTACGCTCAAATTTTTGTTAGAACCAGCTTGTTTTTTGCAGCTCGATTTACATTGAGGTAGCGTGTTCTCTTCTCGACTCAGAACCAGGATTTCAGTGTTCTCCTTTCCTTTGTGAAAAGGCATATTCTCAAAACTTTTATCAGAACCAGCGTGGTCTTTGCAGGTCGATTTACATTGAGCCAGTCCTCACCTCCCGTGAATACAACGTATTTGCAGACATTTGTTTCTTAGAGTTTATTCATTTCTTTCGAGAGATTTTGTCAACCAGCATGCTTTTTGCAGCTCGATTTACATTGAGACAGCCCTAAACTCCCGTGAGGAATGCATCGAATTTGCGGACCTTTTGTTTTGAAGACTATCATTATGCCTTTCGAGAGACTCTTTGTCCCGTAACACTCGCTCATTAGATCTTTGTATTTCATTCAAGTTTATATTTTCATACCTCTGATACATTCCGCCCCATTCTTGCGCTTTTGACGCATTTTACTTTACACCAATTTTTTCCTATGTACCACGCGAAATATTTTTCTTATCCCTGATGACACTGTTGCTCAAAATTTAATTATTATTTTTAATTTAAGCAGTCAAAGGCCTCATTTGAACTATATTTTTCTTTCTAACGTTTATAGTTTTGATACAATGGAATTTTCCATGAAACAAGTGCTAACTTGCTCATATTTACCAACTGAGCTTCAAGCCATGTTGTTTAATAAAAGTGAAAGCCTAGAATGTACCAAAGTTGTTGTTTTTGAAAGTTGGGTACCATCCTTTTCTATAGCGGAATCCATTTTAAACCTCTAAAATTATGAAAGAAATCGCAAAGATCTCAATAGGCACGTTCCACAAAAGATAAACGAATCCGCCTCGTTGTAGCCTCCCACGCAGGCGTTTTTAGGGGAGCTCGTATTTCTTCCCTCCCCACAAACGCCTGCTCAACGGAAAACAACATTCCTTTCTCACTGTTTTATTTGCGTGGTAAGTGACCAATCAACAATTGTGCAATTAAGTGTTGACAGGCTAAACACGACTGAACGTGACCTTAGAGTTACCGTTTTCCTTCTTTTCTTTTCTTCGCTAAGGTTATGCAGTGCACGGAGTATTCTGAATTTTGACTAAATCTTATTTTTGCAGCTCTGAATCTAACATTTATTGCAGGTCAGAAAGCTTTCCCAGTGTTTAATGCAGATCGAGTAATTATCAGATTACCTTGCGGTCAAGGTCAACTTTCCAGAATTTGGAAAGTGCAATGTGATTGGCTAAGCTTGGGAAAGGAATGTTGTCTTCAGTTGAGCAGGCGTTTGTGGGGAGGGAAGAAATACGAGCTCCTCTAAAAACGCCTGCGTGGGAGGCTACCTCGTTGCCACTTGCCGCGGAAGGTAGCCCTAGTTTATTCAGTCACAATTTGTAAATACAAAAAAAACTTTGTGCACGGTCAAGAAGCTTCCAAGGTCCAACATAAACTGGCCCAGCACCGTTGTTTTCATCTTTGATGTTTCCCGGCTTTTCAACCAGTCTCCTCTACAAACTATGCCATCTGGAACTTCCAATTAAGTTCCAAAAATAATGAATTTCAACTGTTAATTTTGACAGCAGTAAATAAGTATCATGACGTATACTGCAAATGAATCCACGCTACATTTATTTTTATAATTTGAAACTGAAATCCTTAAAAGAAACTGTTTATTCAGAGTAAACGCTCATCCAACCTGATATGTCATATCTGTTTAAACTTTGTATCGAAGGATAAAACATTAAGACTGTTCATAGCTTTCTTTCCCAACAAAGGGGGCAGTGTAAAATGCAGACTGCAGACTGACAGCGGACTATTGTTTTTAGGGTACAATGGGACTATTATTGTCACGTACTTATTTGCATGGTGAAAACAATAGTCCGCAGTCTGCGTTTTACACGGCTGACCGCCAACAGAACACATTTTATCATAAAATTTATTTAAGTCGAGTCACATTCCAATACCTTCACAAATCGTTGGAATTCCAGACCAAGTTTTGTCGAGTTGACAAACACGCTCCTTGGAGCCTTTTAGCCGGTACCCACGATCACATTTAAAGGAGCAGCGGGTCTTGTATTGCGGGACATAAGGAGCTGATGAACACACTCCAGAAGGTGGATTGGCGTTAGATACATGAACTAGTGGACATCTAATAGCTAAGAATAAAATACAAGATACACGATTTATTGGACATGTTATAGCTAAAACTAAAATAAGTAGGGTAATGGTTGTAACTTATTGCTTCAAAGACATCATCATCATCATCATCATCATCATCATCATCATCATCAACGTCATCATCATCAACGTCATCATCATCATTGTCATCATCATCATCATCTATTTATCCTACATAATTTTGAAGAAATCAAAATCTATTTGTCTTCCTGAAATACGAACATAAACAATAGGCCTAGGGTATTTTGGGTAATGAGGCCACCAAAAATGTGTTAAAGGGTCAGCTTATAAAAACTTGAGGGAGGTTACCCAGAAAAAATTACAAGCCTATTCAGTATTAGCCTGCGCGCAGACGAAATTAAACTCTGGTTAACTCCGTCTGCGAAACAGCTTCGAAATCCTTGTTCTGGACTTCCAGCTGTGTACCCAGATTTGAGTAAGCGCCACGATTGGCCAGTTAAAAAAGGCCTTTGTTTTGTTTGTCGTGATCGCCAATCAGGTTGAAGGGGAATTCGAAACGCACTTCCGGTAATTCGTTGAGTCCGTTGGGGGTCCAGAACAAGGATCTCTGCGCTGCTTCGCAGACGGTACTAATCAGAGTTTCGTTATCGTCCGCACGCAGGCTAATTCAGTATATGTTGATATTAGTAACCATTAAATAGAACTAAGAGTGATGAGTGGAAAAACTGGCGATAAGAAACGAAAAAAAAACCATCAGAATCAACTTCTGAATAGTACTCCCTATATCTTCGATATCAATGGCTTATGGCATTAGGATCACCGTAGTTATTAAAGTGGAATGGTTATGAAAGGCGTTCGACTCGTTTGTTATATGTTTTTGTTTGCTTTTTTGGACCTGACCGTGCACCAACATTCAATAGCATTCCTATCATTTTGAACTCACTGACCAATAGAAACATCGCATTAATCTATTCAGTCTTAATTTATGAGCAAAAAACAAAGGATTGTGGATGGTCAGGGAGGCCTCCAACATAAACTACACAGCTGACTACAGCACCGTTGTTTTCAACTTTGATGTTTGTCTTACTAGAGCAATAAATAAGTCCTCCTGTCCACTCCATGTGGTTGTTTTTATTCACGATGCACTTTTTCTCCGCATGCGCACTTCCTCCTTCTAATTCATAACCTTCATTACATTGGATGCGGCAAACTGAGTTGTATTCAGAGTTGCAGACACCAACTAAGGACCCATTTATTGGAGGGGCAAACGGATCACAAAGTCTAACTGTTGAAAATAATAAAGCACATTATTAAAAAATGAATCATTGAATAATGCAATTCAAGAACTCTGATTAGCTTAGCCATCATATGAGCCATTATACCAAGCTCTCCAAATATCGTAACTGTACGCGTCTGATCAAATTTAAAAACAAGCTGAAAATCGGTTGTTTTTACAAATAAAGTCGGGAATAATTCTTGATATTTGTGAGCGTTTTTTAATAAAACAATTATTCCACTCGTGCTTGCTGGATATGAGATGATTATAGCCAACTCGGCGCTATGCGCCTTGTTGGCTATCCCCATTTCATATCCAACGCGCACTCGTGGAATAATTGTTAAATAGACGCCGTAGTAAACAAATCATATATCAAAAATGATACGTTCTTTGTAATTCAGTAGGCAAGGAGGGAAAAGTCTAAAGCAAGTAACGGCTATGTAAAAGCAATAACGTCGTTATCAAATGGTGAAACTGGAAGGTAGCTATCAGGGGAGCGAAAATATAAATGTGGAGGGAAAACAGATAAAATGAAGTAAAGTAGACAAACTGCAAACTTCTTTCTTACTTGTGCATGGAATGTCCTGCATTGGGTCCCCTGAATACCCCTTCAAGCATTTGCAGTCACTGAAAATATGACTTCCAAGAAGGTTATGACCCGAATTTACCGGGCAAGGCTTACAGGAACTTGCAAAGCCAATGTAATCTTTGTATGTGTTATGTGGACATTCTAACATTTCATGGAAAAAAAAAGATATAAATAAATTAAACCCAAAATTAATTTTTGAGTAGCTAGAAAGCAGGGGAATTATGCACTGTGCAGAGATTAATACTGTGGGCGTCCGCTATCCATTCTTTGAGCAACCAGGACCTGATTTAGGAAAGGCTGAATCGCTCGATCCAAAGGAAACTTTCATGTTAGTTTGGTCAGTATCCTTTAAATCACAAACACGCGTGGAGGCACGATAAAATAAAAGATTTGAGGAAATTTTTTGTTGTATGAACCATCTGAACTATAAAAATAAAGAAAGAAAGAATTTGTCTCGAAATCTGAGAGAAATCCCTGCGCCAAGACAGAGCGCCCAGACATTAATCATAAAGCTTTCAAAATTATAAGTCTCGGTCGCGAATTTTGAAAGCAGTTTCTCACAGTCTCTCAAAGTCTCGAATTGACCGTACTATACCTTTTCATAATTCGCTCTGGGTGCCAAACGTTAACATACTCTGAACTTTTATAAATGTGCATGGATAAATTGTCTTTGACCATTTAAGTATGGGCTGGCATCCCTCGTTTGTAAGTCTACTAAGTTGATGACCAATAAAGTGCGATTTGGTAAAGCTTCTCAAGGTGTCAATCCCGATCCCTTTTAAGCAACGATGAATATAAAAAAAATCTATACAATATTACACGGACGCTTTGCGATTTCCCCTAGCTGATATGGTTGGCAAAGCATATGGAAACATGAAAAAAAGAAACAACTCTCTCATCAGATTGTCATGAGTAAGACCCTAAGTGTCTAACTGAGCATGGCAGAGACCGAAAACAACGCAGCTTCCGAAGTACGTCAGAAATCCTTAGGCTATTTTATTAGGTCGAATAACACACCCACCTCTACATGCTTGCCCTTTGGAACCAAAGAACCCAGCGTGGCATGGCACCTGAGCGGAGCAACAAGTTACTAAACACGCCAGAAACACCACTCCCTTAAACATGACTAGACTTCCACTCAGCGGCTTAGTAAGAAAATTAAAGCTGCTAACAGATTAGTCTACCTTGTCGTTTAGCCTTAACGCAAATGAAGCAGTACACTGTCAGTTTCATAATTAAAGTAATAAATTTTAATGCTCGATATGAGACTCAACAGGTGAGAAAACAATCTTTGTACACACTTCTTTGTGTATCCACATTAAAAAGGAATTTTAACTTCCAAGAAAAAGATGAACTACAGTTATGAATATCGTACTACTAGTATAAAAGTGACTTCGTTATAGCACTCACGGACCAACTTTTGACACAAAAACTGAAGAGATTAAAACATCTCATTACCTCTCCATAGCTAAAAGCCGTTTATTATAACCCAAAATGGTTTGTCTTTCATATGAATTTCGTCAGGTGAGAAAACACTTTTGACTGATAGTATTTTTTAAAATGGAGGCTGACAAAGCATGATTTGTACTTTATCAGCTCTAATATATCCTAAACAAATATCGGCATCCACTCTTTTTAAATTATGTCTTAACTTACATTTGAATCCCGAGCGTTCTTTTTTTTTTTTTTTTTTTTTAAAGTATTTATATGTCTTCTGTTCTTTGCTTAAAAAACTTTAAAACTTTTCTCTAACTATTAATTATTACATTTAATTTTAAAAACCTTAAAATATATTAGGGTAAACCATAGAGCGGAAATATCATAATTTATGACAAAGATAACATGAGTCAAAAAGGGAAAAAACGAAGGTTTTAATGTTTCTTAACAATTTACTGAGTAGGGTTCCAAAATGAGTTTACGCTCTCCTATCTTCTAAGTTATTTGAGATTGAGGGGAAAATTGGTTGATTTATTGTCGCCTGTTGACAGATCTTTGTCATCTTTATTAACTAGACTCCCTTGCAAATTATTGTTAGCGGTTTTTAAACAAAGTAGATGTTTGGCCTTTTTTCTTCAGTGATCAAAGTGATATTCAAAGGATCATTTTACATGATTCATGATTAAATCAACTTTAGCGATTCATTGTAACTTCAGCTATTTTTTAATCCGCAGTCACAGTGATTTGGGTATCCCTGTGTGGGTATGCCTGTGCCCAAATCACCAGTAATATGGGTATCACTGTGACACCGCGTCTAAGCGGCTTCCGCTCTCTCTCTCCACCCTAAACATACTCGCAGGCAGGCAATGATTTATCACAGCTGATAACATTTCAGTGTTCACGGTTTATTGATTACGCCAACGCTAATACATGCAGACTTTAGCAATGCTTTGATTATAATAAGGACGTAAATAAAGTGCGCCTTTAGCGACCTCTATATTCGCTTCAGTTTGCTTCAAAGCCACTGGAATCAACCTGTCATTAAGAGAAAACAAATACATAAAAAGTTGAGTAAAAATATAACTCCTTCACCGCACTTTACTTTTTACAAAGCAAGATAAGGAAATTATTATAACGCTTCATTTTGCCGCTTAGACGGTGCATCTAAACTAACAAGTTCGTAATACCAGAGTCATCAGCCAATGTTTGCAGTGTGAGCTGGGCTTTGTTAGGGGCCTATGATGCGATGTGGGACGATCCAGGAGGATGGGACAATCACAATTGCCTACGTAGAACTGAGGTTTATAATTATATCAATGGTTTAGTTTGGTTTCCATATAATCAGGGGTCTTGATAGTTGTATCGCTTGCAGGATTTGAGATTTACCTTTAATCCCAGGAGAAACGAAGATATCCTGCTGCGAGCATGAACTGGGGTTAAACAAGCAAAAGAAAGGAGGAACATAGGGCGCCGTCAACAACTGGTAGAACTTGTCTTTGATGGAGACTTGGACGTTAAGATCATGCGCATCTCCATCAAAGTAGTGATATTGCTCGCTCCACGACTTGATCGATGACGATGGATTCACCCCAGCTGCATTAAAAAAAAAAAGAAAAAGAAAATGAAAATGAAAAAAAATTAAGTCCCATTTCAAAAGAACTTTAAAACAATGGCATCTGGCTTTCTCACATGGTTATTCCGGATCTTATATAACTGTAACTTAAAAAGACCTTATAGTTATCTGTTATTGTCTTAAACGGAAAAAAACTTCTAGCTTGCTTTACATATACTCATTTTAGTGGCACAAACCCAAACAAAGAAATGAATGAACTGCGAAAATGATGAACGCATTGATAAAGATGAACCATATTAGATAAAAAAAAGGAATTAAAAAAACTGAGTGATCTAGACACGGCATAAACAGAAATTGTGGGACTGAAATTTGTCAGCCATGTTAGTCATCACGTTATTTGTCATATTTTAAAAGTTACGTTTCGATATCACATCGTGTGTTTGAGCAAAAGTGTAAAGTACAAATTTCCCAAGATTGTAAATCCGCTATAGGTTTGTTGCTATTGAAACTTCAAGAGTCTTGAATTGTAGTATGACTTAACAGATCGGACATATCTTGATCTGTTTTTCAATACGATAAGTAGACCTGTGTATAAGACCAAAAT
This sequence comes from Porites cylindrica, assembly GCA_964035525.1. Classification (NCBI taxonomy): domain Eukaryota; kingdom Metazoa; phylum Cnidaria; class Anthozoa; order Scleractinia; family Poritidae; genus Porites; species Porites cylindrica. The sequence continues at coordinate 22,520,531 of OZ037787.1, read as the reverse complement.
GGGACACCCTAATTAATTGGTACTTACTAGTGCTTCAATTGCATATATTGGTACTGCATAAGGTGGTAATTCTAAAAAACTAAGCTCTCAAGAGGTAGCCTGTTCCAGGTTCCAAGATAGTGGGGAAAGCGGATCGAGAAAATTGCGCAAAACCCGGTGGGTGCTTAGGAAAGAGGAGGATATTTTTGCTCGCTCGCTTTTTTACTGCCAGTCGCTCTTTTCGCTCGTCTTCACTGACCGAGAGTTTGGCTGGGACAGGCTACTCAAGAGGACTGGAAAAAAGAATTATTAAGAGCTCTTACCTTTACAGTTTGGCCAGGGTAAAGTCGAACTGAAAGACATGCGAGGGAGCGAATAGAAATTCCACTGTCCAGCTGAACAGAAGTACAGTAATGGGACGTTAAACTCAAAGTCAGTACCAGTCTGACACATGACCGCACAAGTATTATCACCACCGTTACTAACGCACGCTAGGGCTCCGTTTTTAGGAGGCGGGTATAAAGGACACGATTTTTCTGCAAGAAAACACAACAAAACTTGTTTCCCCTGATTGTTTAGCTTAAAGGTTTAAAACATTGAAAATTTGGGTTTAGAGAAAAACAACAATGTTAACTTAGTTCAGTCCGACTAATAATGTATAAATGAAACAATTGACCGACTGAATCAAGATGTAATCCAAACGTAAATCGTCTCTTCAGGGTCGGATCAAGGAATTTTTGTCTGACGGGGTCCAGCTTGTCCAGCTAGTTGAAGCCAATTATTTTCATTCTCCATCTGCGTTATACATTCATGGTTTTTCTAAGCCATAGATCCTCCCCTTGCTTCTGCCCCTCAATGGGAACGACAAAAGTAGGCCGACTTAGCAATTACAGCACGTCAATTCCAGCCTTTGTTTAATATATCCATTGTTCCTTAGTTTTCTTGTTGATATTTTAACATTGTTTAATAAATGTATTTATATTCAGGCTCTCCTTACCTATTTTTTACACTTACATTATTATCGCCATATCTATACTCTGGTTTCTGCTTGTGGCTGTTGCAGTTGTTGATTTAACTGGTCTAAGCGGAAGAACTGCCTTTTTGATAACATGTCTTGTGTTAAAAATATCAAATGTGTTATTACTTTTTTTCAAAATAGTCTCAATGCCATGAAACTTATTGCACTAAAACTACTCGCATAGAAAAGTGAAAACTTGCAACTAAAAGTCTGTATGTGATTATCAGTATAGCAGCGCAGTTCGTGAAACAGTGCTGAAAATTTAGTAACTTAAGAATGAGTAAATCTTACTTTTCAGTGTTATCCTGAATGAACAATTTTTGTTCTGATTATTTGACAGGTCGCTTGCGGTATACACAATTTGATAGGTGCCGGGGACAGCAAATAGTTCTCCTATTTGTCTGTTTGAGACGACCGCGACACTTCCCGAATTGTCGGAGAAAACTGGTGTCGTCCAGTGTACTCTCACTTCTCTGTCTTCCTCTTCTCGGACAATATCTCCTGGACACTGCTTGATGATAGGTGCTTCAATATCTAAAGTAAAATGACATTGTAAAAGAAAAGGTCAAGATATCCATCGTACGAGACAAAGGGCATGCACATACTACTCTCTTCCCCACAGAGGCCTTTTTGTGTTGTAGGAAGGTTGGAAAGAGAAAAATAAACGGAAAACGCGCGAAGGGGTTGGGGAAAAGAAAAAAAGGAAGTGCGCGTGGACCGATGGGAATTTTCATTCCGTTTATTAAGGCCGCTATAGCATTTTATGGAACAGCGTCTAACTTCTTCCTCGTTCCGTTAAACATCAGAAAACTTTTTATTACAAAGAAGTTGCCAATTGTTTCGTTTTTGTTCCAAACGGCGGCTCGCTACTCACAATACCACGCACTTAGTAGATAGTAGGTGCTTTGGCCAAACAGTAGACTACGAGTAGTCTCTCTTTGCTCTCCCTGCGGACCCTTTTTAGGTGCATTTTTCAGTTTCCGAGTAACCATTCCAATACAATACAATACTTTATTCAAGAGATAAAAACTAAAGTTACAAAATATCTCTCGAAAGGGGATATCTAGAAGTTAACCCTATATAAAAGATTCACCAAGATAAAATATAAAAAGATAAAATCTAGAATCTAAAACATTATAAACAGAGAGAAAAATCTAAAACCTAAAAAATAGTAAAAAACATAATTTGCATATCATAATTGAAACTGTTTACAAACGTATTAATCAATGTTTATATTAATTTTTAGTTTAGCAATTTAACTTTGTAAAGTCCTACCCCGTAGGAAATATTTATGTTGGAAGAACACAAGAGAAGCTTGAAATCACTCGCCGAAGACTCTCAGGCCCACGTATCCGGATATTTATTATTATTATTATCATTATTGTTATTATTATTTATTTATTTTTCTCGGTTTTAGCCTTCCGATCAAACGGCTTTTTCGGGCGTCAAAAATTCGCTGGGGTTTTGAAAGCAGTCCCCAGAGTAGTGTATACGGTCGAAACACGGACTTTTTCGAATACGATAATGTCATACATCGTACAGGGCATGCCCAGTAAGAGAAGCTACCTTTTTCAAAATTGGAGAAAAAAATATCCATTTTCAAATATATCGGGATACGAGTGGACGAGGCCTGAAGTTTTTCACTTTCTATCTATTAACCTTTAATGTAAACCATAAAACTGCACGTTGCTGTATTTCCTGTGAAGTCAGTAGCAGTAACCTGAACGCCAGTCGCACCAATAGGAAGTTCTTGAGAAGGCTGATGAGTTGAGATTACATTTATCTCCGCATTGGGATCCACAATTACAGAGTTGTCTGTCACCTGGATATTCCATGATACCTTTCCTGTCGCTTTTCCTTTGGTTGTATCACCTATTATCTGAGGTCCAGGACACGATAACGTTGGGGACTGATAATCTGTAAATTAGAAAAATTTAATTCCTAAATATATTTAGATGCGAAAAAGGCGGTTATGCAAACAAAGGACATTAAAGGATGTGGTTAAAATGGATACTAAGTCCTAAATTCTACATGACTTGTAAGTTGACAGCCTAGATTCTGAAAACAATCAATAGCATTGCTCAGAGTAGACTACGAGCGGCAGCTACTTTGACCAGTTTTTCTCAGTCATTTGAGGGAAACGCGCGAGATTCGAAAATAAACACGCGCGTGACTTACTTCTCGGGCTGCCGCTCTATTTTCTAGCATCTCGCTGCTTCGCCTCTTAACACTCGCACGCACGTGCACTCCCCTCACTGATTTGAAGAAAAAGATAGAGAGTGTTTTCGTTGCTCCTTGCGGTTTCTCTGCGCCTTAGCCCACCTTTATTACTTCGCCGGCCCAACCAAAACCGCCATGTTACGCAGGCTACAGTCTATGCTCAAAGTTAATGGATAATCACATGAACTAAAATAAACATGGTCCTGATTTCATAAACAAATGAAGTCTTTTATTGAAATTAATTAATAAGTGGTGCATCTCATTGTCTCGTATTCTTTAAAATGAAGTTCTGTTTGCTTACCTTTCCTTGTTTGAATCAAAGTGGTGCCAGCGTTTATTACATGAACTTTTTTTTTAAGTTTTAATTGCTCATGTCCATTTATAGTTTGAAGCACTTGCTGGAAGTTTCAAATCCATTGATATCAAGCCCTTTTTTCATATTTACAAAGGGGACCTGCCTGTAAAACAGGTTGGCCTTGCACTGTTTCTAGCATTTCTTACTGAACAAGCAAAAGAATTGATTATATAATAAACCAAAAAAATGACGAAAGTTTTGCTTTTAAATTTCAAGCGCGGATAACTGATTTGAATAGTACTATCCAATTTTCCAATTTTGGTATCCAATGAATGTCAGTGTGCCTCAAAAGAAAACCTCAAACAGAAACCCAAAGCCGGAGCAAGAAACTGCCATGCTAGGCCTATGTCACGGCCTTTTTACGGATCATTTTATTGTTAGACATAATTTAAGGCGCTTTTTCCTGCGAGAATAGAATGTTCAGCATGTCTATGAGCGTATTCGAAGTATAAGATATCAAAAAGGTCAGCTAAACGTTATTAAAAGGCAAAAAATATTAGTTTTAGGTCTGTATAGGTTTTGCCCACTGGTTTGTGGAATTTAAAAGATATTCAAAATTTGCTTCAAAAACGTTCTAAAAATAAACTGGTCCGTGAAAACACCGTGACACGAGCGCATGGAAGTTGCTTGCTCCCGGTTATGGACTCCTGCCTCAAACACAAAGGGGACTGGAAAACGCTTACCATGGCATTGAGGAGCTTGAGCGTCCCATTCGCCAGTCAGCTGACACGTTAAAGATCTCGAAACTGTCTGGGGTGCAGTAACATCGGTAGTAAAGCCATCAGGACATGAAAATGTGCAGACTGAAGAAAATCTCATTGACTGGTGGTCACAATTACTTGGAATCACTGTTGCGTACCTTACGGACGGAAGTGGAGGACAGCGAATTTCTAAGAATGAAAACAATTAAACTAATTTGCTTGAAACAAAAAGATTCGGCTGTTAGGCCATGATATTACCGAGGAATATTTCTTTTATCACCAATAACTTCTTTAAATTTACCGGCACAGAGCTTTTGGAACCCATTCGGATCTCTTAATCGGGGCTACCACCTACCCCCATTTTATGGAACAATTTTGCAGCCTCGTTTTGTAAAGGGATGCCGATGGGATCTAAGTAGATGCTGCAAATGTGAGTTGTCTACTTAGCTTTTTGGGGGGAGGGGAAGGGGTTAAGCACAAGCGGAGTGCTTCGTCTCGTACTAGATCTTTGTCGACAACGCCGTGACGCGTTCGAAACACAAGGAAAAACGAGAACAAAGAACAAAAGCAGATGAAAGGAAAAGAAAATCACTTTGTCATAATTTATGAAAAAGAAGGAAAGGAGGAAGAAGAGCGAAAAAAGGAGAAAAAAAAAGAATGGAATGAAATAGGAGACCGATGAACAAAAGCAGATGATAAGGACGGACGCTGTTTCATGATTTATGAAATAACAAAAGGGACTTTCCCTTGAGAACATGAATATCACTGAACTAGAGAACATCATGAATTTCTAAAAAAAACCAAAACAAAACATCCAAGCCGAAAAAGGTCCCTTCAGGAACAGTTGGACTCCGTAATTTGCGTTTTTCTTCGTGCGAACAGCCCGAATTAATACTATTGCTATTATTTATTCACGATCAATACAACAGAATTATTTCTTAGATAAGCTAGCTTAATGTAGTTATCATAAAATGTCGAGATAAATTCTTAATTACAAATACTTACGGTTACAGTTGGAAACTGACAAGGAGTGCAACAAAAACGCCAGAAACGCAAGTTTTCTGTTCAACATGTTTGTCTTCTTAATGCTTAACACCAAAGCGTGTGAAGTTGCGGCAACCTTAGCTACCAACACTTTTGCGAGAAAGTGAATAAAACACCTCATTATCTCTTGTTAAGAACGCAATGATAATTGGAGATATGCTTTTTAATTAATCCAGGTGTGCGAACAGTTTCTGAGCCGTAATGATAACTCCAGCTGTCATATTCAGTATGGTACACACGTTTCAAAAAGTGCAGAGTATTTTTGTCCAATCTCCGCCATTAAGCTGTATTGAAAATCAATCTCGTTCCCAGGGTCCTTTTCTACTCGTCTCTAGGGATGAATAGGAAAGGACCCTGGGGACGAGGTTGTATTGAAATTGACATCGCTATATTTGGATTGTAGATTCATGATGATGACAATGTGGAACTTCCTTCGCATTTGATTTCCTTTGTTGTCTCGACCCTTACTCCATTTCGAAAATTCTGGAAACATATAACCAGTTTAATAAATCAAGGGAATACCCGCGTTACTATGGCTTGGATCACTAACACTAATTACTGTTTGGATGACTCTTAGAGGAGGTTGGACTCGGCCCGCAAGGTATCATGGGGTGAATTATCAAATTAAGCTTCGTTCGAATCATTTGTATGGAACCTTCGAGCAGTACGGACCTCAATTATAGCACAAATTTTAGCTGCATAATCCATAAGATTGTAAACGCAAATATATGTCGTGCCAAATTGACATATATAACGTACTGTACAAGAGGTAGATGGCTCACTATTCAAGAAGATCTCCAGTATGCCAGGCCACCCTCTGTACCCTTCCCTCCCCAAAACGAAGGAAAGTTCAGCGCGCCTCCGAGTTCCTAGCAGTCAACTCTCTAGGGTTAATACCCAACGTTTTAAAATTAGTTTTTTGAACAGGCTGTTTTTCAAATATAGAGTAGCTATTTAATGTGATGTGGATCTTGAATGTTAAATTCAATGCTTCCACATGGAGTTTTTTTTAAGCCTTGTAATCCTTTCTGCTATTTTTAATGTAAATGTTCTTAGTTTTAGCATATGTTTTTACTTAAAAAACAAAAATTATTTATTTATTTATGCAAAGAAGTGCTAAATCGGCCTAGATTTCCTTTTTTGCCCCTTCTTTTGTTTGGTTATTATTTTCTCATAATCAGCACTCGGGGAGAAATTTCGTATCTCCGCGCAGAGATACAGTAATTTTCCATGTGTCGTGAGAAAATGTTTGGTTTTGATAATGCGTTACCCTAGGTGTAAAATCACGTTTCACTGATTGTTGTCTCAGAAAGACGGCTGTAAAAGCACCATTTCTAACTAATTATCCCATTAAATCATCAAAATTCATTATCCCATGAAATCTCATTCGATGGCATGATGAGTGTTATATTTAGGATTTTCAAACACGAAAAGCCTTGTACTGGACTGCAATTATTAATATCTCAAGTAATTTCAATCAATTCCAGACTTGAAGTCAGTTTGTCTCTTAGTCTTCTTTTTCTTAAATACGAAGAAACAATTTTCACTGCTGTTGTTTGCTCAGTATTTGTAAATATACCTTGGTAAATCAGTTAAATCAGCTAAATTTGTCACTCATTTTTAATCAGCTAATTTTGGTTATATTTAAAATCGAAAAATTAATAATTATTAATAATGATTTAGAAAATTATAAACAAGTGAAAACTAACGAGATCTTGTTCTGACGTCTCGACGACCTCATGATGCCATTATCAAGGAATCGGAAGTGATTGAATACGAGTGCAGTTATAAATGAAGTAAAGCTAGACAAAGACTTTGGCACGAACAGAATTCGTCTGTACTTTCAAGCGCGGTCTTAATTGTTTGATGTGCAACATTTCGTGAACAAGACAGTCGATTTTAATAATGGAGGAAACTTTATTTCTGTTTTGAATGTACAATTGTAATTCTCGCTACGTATGGGCAATTTATATGATTAAAAATAAGCGACGGGCATCACATGACCCCTGCACTAAGTCGTATTGGAAGTAGTATGATCTTCAGAGCTTCGCTCTAACTAATAGGTCCTTAAGAGATTTTCCCCTTCGATAAGATATGAGGGGAGGCTCCTTAAAGATTTCTCTTAGTCGTTGCTGGTTTTGTATAAGGTAGGTAAAGTGTAACAAAAGGTAGAAGTTTTTTGCGTGCGGATTTTTTTGTCACACCCGTTTTGGCCCCATTTTTGGGGCCAAATAGGCTCTTTTCATTTTACAGTGTGCTTGGGATTGAATTATTCAAAACATTAAAAAAAAAAAGAAAAGAAAAAAATCAAAAACAAAAAAAAATCAAAAGTCTGGGCTATCCCAATTCCTATTTCTACAACAAAAGATGAAATATGTTGATCTAATGGCTATATTTATCATTTTTTTATTACATAATCTTGCTGCTTTTTGTCAATGTCAATGTCATTCATCATGTGTAAGAACGTGGAGCATTCGTCAGAGAAGACGCCAAGGGAACTCATTGATAGGTTTACAAATTTCACGCATCTGTAATTTCTACTCATTTCTTTGATCAAGTTCAGATATTTTTCTTTTTTACGCACTGTATTGTTATTAAGGTTAGACTCGAAACCAACTGTTAATTCTAGAACATAATAATAATAATAATAATATATAGAATGAATCCTTAAATGCGATCAATCAGATTAATGCTGCCTTTCTTTATATTCAAGCTTATTTCTAGTCTACTACGAGGTTCCTACACAACTGGTCGTTTCAGCAATTAAAACTTTAGCATTTTCTTAAGTTACTTTAGCTCAAAATATATTTCCTCTGCATTTCACAACATTAATTCGTACAAAAAAAAGGTCATTTTACTATTACCGATTTATCGTTCTTTGCCCATTCACAGCTTATTTTAAATGAACTCTTTGGTGATAGGTCGTATTCTTCTCACTGCTACAATCTTCACAGATCGATCAACTCATAAAAAAAGCGAAAAAATTGATTATATAATCAACTAAAAAAAAGACGAAATTTGTGCTTTTAAATTTCAAGCGCGGATAACTGATTTGAATAGTACTATCCAATTTTGTTATCCAATGAATGTATGCTTTTCTCTGGATAGAGCGATTTTCGTATAACCTTGAAAAATGGTTTCGGAAATTGTTCGTTATCTGTTTTTAGTTTATCAGCCAATGGATGAAAAAATCAAAATATGGCTTCTTCGTTTTCCCGCCAAAGAAAGTCCTAATATGGAGGAGGCATTGGTAGATTAGCCAATCGGGTTGCAGTATGACGTTAAAGCGAAGTATCTGTTGATTTCTAGAAGTTCTCGGGCATGAGGTTTTTCTGACCCGAGCGTTCGCTTAACCAACAAAAGGCCAAGCGCGTTTTTATCCGTTCGATAAACCAACCAAATCGCTCTACTTTCGATCGTTTGTTGTTTCTGTTTTGTTCTCTCGTTTTCATTTCAAGGTCATACGAAAATCCCTCTAATTTTAGCAAAAACCTCAAACGATCATATGATTTATATACGTCGATTACCTTCACAGGTCGATGGAGTTCCAGACCATGTCTTGTCGTGTTGACAGACACGCACCTCAGAGCCTTTCAGCTGGTACCCAGCAAGGCATTTGAAGGAACAGTAGGTCTGGTAGCTTAAATCAGCACTGGAGCAAATACCAGTCGGAGGATCGGCGTTAGAGACGAAAAGCGCAGGACATGAAATAGCTAGAAATAAAATGAAAAGGGTTTACGAATTTGCATCCCGCGTGGCTCCCACGAAATCGCCAAGAGAAGAGTGATAACGTAATTTGTGTTAATCAGGATTGACATAAAGGTAAGGTCTATTGCCCATGACTACTCCCTTAGAAACCCTAACTCTTAGACGTCTTTTAAATGTAAACCCGAGCGTTTTAGGCCAAGCTTTTTCCCTAGTACTGTCCTAATGGCAAACGCAACATCCTTCAAAAATTAACTGTTAAATGTTTAAATTTTAAAAATTTAAATTCTTAGTATAACATTTTATAGTAGCTATGATTGCAATTTATGCAACTCTTGTAGGTTTTACTATTTTTAATTATTTTGTAAACCCAGGCCCAATTAGGTTTTTGTAATTTTCCGAACCTTGTAAACACATTGTAATTCATTTTTAATGCGAGAATGTGTCGATTAAACATCTTTGTTATTATTATTATTATTATTATTATTATTATTATTATTATTATTATTATTATTAAAGAAAAATGTTGCTTGCACGGTTCGGAGAACTGGGATCGGGTGTTGCGCCCGCTGTATCAAGGTATCGTTATATTATGCTTAGTTACTTTCGCAGTTGTAATATGACGTATGCTTCTGAGTTGTTGTCATTGTCGTTGGCCTTCGGTTTTCTATACATGTTACAACGGTTCTAGTCTAATTAGATCGGTAAAAATCGGTATCTATAAAAACACGGTAGCAATCAAGTGATTTTTATCGATTGATAACGGAAATCGGTGAAAATCGATAAACTAAATTGCTGTGTCAAATCCATATTATTGATTTTTCATGATTTTATCGATTTATAACGGAAGTCCGCCATTGTTGTTTTTTGGCATGAGTTAGATAGTACAGCTGAGAAAACACATCCACGAATATCAACTACTCAGCAACAAACATGAAAATGAGAAATGTGGAAACCATCACACACACAAGTTTCTCTCTAAAACTCTTCGTTTGGTACATAACAACAAAAACGGTTCGAAATTATAATTACATTCATTAACATTCAGGTCTCGCAGGCAAGTATCACGAGAAATACAACCTTAGTAAAATATTTCCTAGCTTGATGTCTGAAATTCATTCAAAGATTTCCCTGGATAGATTTTTACCATTTCCGTTATCAATCGATTTCGATTTTTATCTATTGGCTACTCAGGTATTTGACTACACCCGGAACTACACCGACTTTATCGGAAAGGTCGGCAGGCCTAAGTCGTGAAAAACTGGGCGCCTACAAACCAGAAGAAGATTTTAAACCTGGTTTTGAAGAAAAGATAAGATTTTTCTGACTTTTTTAAAAAAGAATTTATTAAAAAGTGATAACTGTTTGATCCTTCCACTCTCAACTGCAACTCAGTTGTCAACAAATTTACTTTGAAATTCATTCAAACATTTCCCTGGATAGATTTTTACCGTTTCCGTTATCAATCGATTTCGATTTTTATCTATTGGCTACTCCGGTATTTGACTACACCCGGAACTACA
>OZ037787.1:22459986-22504986 GCA_964035525.1 Porites cylindrica | reverse complement strand
AGGCACCCTGTTACATCCAGCAGAAACTACGGGAATTTGCAAACCGCGCCAGACTAAGTACTGTTATAATCTTCAACATGATTTCCATTCAGCACCAAATGAAAGAAAACAGAGTGCCAATCGATAAACGTTCTCGTCCAGAGTAAGGACGAATAATTCATTAACATTTATTTATCGGTTTACTAAAATTACAGCAATGAAATTTTAACTGTATAATAAAATACGCTAGGTGTGAATCCATTTTTCCGTTAGCCAAACTTCGAAAAACACTTAAAATTAACTGAGGCGTGAAGAAATTAATTACGTCCTGCTTCACGGAGATTTTCTTTCTTTCTCTTTTTTTTTTTTGAAAACTCCGCCATAGATTTACTGCTGACAGCAAACAACGGTATGTCAAGTTGTTAGTGCAAGACATAACCACACAGTTCCGATTATTTTCCTCTCCGAGCACCTCTCTTTTTATATTAATCCAGGATTTTAATAAAGGGGACAACCCCGGGGACTATTGAAATGACCAAATTTTCTGCGTACCGCTTCTCTGTTCCAATGACCGCTTTCCCCTCGCCGGCACTCACTTTCCTACTGGGAATTCTAGTGTAGTGTATATTTTTTACGGGTTGTGGGCGATCTCCTCCACAGAAGTTCGTTTAGGTGTTATTGTATTTTCGCTGGGCGAAGTGAGTGGAGGCGCGAAAATTGAAAGATTCAACAAAAATTTTGTGCTCAACCTCGCCATGCCGCTTTGAGCCTCTGTGGAGGAGATAGGACTGTGGGAATGGGCGGCGAAAACAACTCGCGTTGCACGAGGTACTTATGAGATCTGTCCCTGCCTCATGTGGCGAGTAAAAGCTGAAACATGTATATTCTACTGACTCGTGTTTCCTTGGATTGGAAGAAACAATTTTAATCTTCTATTATTTGCTTAACACTTGACAGACCCACAGAAAAGACGTAATATAGTTAGCATAACTAGGAAATTAAACTATTTATCTTGTCTCGTCCTTTAACAGCTTCTGATTGCTAACCATTGCTGGACATGAGCTCAACCTGTTGAATTATAAACCAAAAAAAAAAAAGATAAAGGAAATCAGTAAAGGTTAGTTCTAAATTGCCGCATTAAGAATTGTCTCAATAGGACGGCCTTAGTTTCTTAGAGAACTCTGGAATAAATGGTAAACGCGAAAAAATCACTATCTGATTGTTAATTCCGAGAAGCAGTACAGGTCAAACAACGTTATCTCTAGTTAATGACTCGGCCTTAACGAGTATCAAGTATTCGGAGAGACAATTTTAGGCTTTATATTCATTACAAATGTATTAAACTTGAAGATACACAGATTTTATGAATAGGTAATGGCATGGATTTGTCAACAAACTGCATAAAAAGTGTCAGCAAAACTGAGTTTTCATTCCAGAATAGTTTGCAAAGATAACTTTATGACAAAACGGGAATTGCGGTCTTAAACTCCTCACTAGTTTCTTGGTGCACGTTGTAAAATTATTCCAAAATACCGTGATCATTTGTTTTTCTTCGATTCTTTGTTTTAGCTACGTTTCAGAACATCAATAGCCTTTTCCTAGTGTTTTTTTTTTCTTTTTTTACGTAGACCTTTTATAAAAAACGTTACGTACCTACAACACCAGCAGAAATTGAAATTTTGTCCTTAGTGCACTGGTTATTTACCAGGCAGAAAGGTGGAGGGATGAAAAATGGATCTTTCAGTAACTTGAAGAAGTTTTCCTTTATGTCGTTCTGGACGTTAGTATCATGCGCGTCGCCATTGTAGGAGTAATAATGCATCCAGTCACGTTTATTAATCTCTGAAGGACCAGCATTGACTGAGAGAAAAATAATATCGAGTTATAGTTTTTTTTTTTTTTTTTTTTTTTTTTAATACAATCAAACCTCCCGTATGCAACCACCCAAAACAATGACGCAAACTTAGGGACGGACCATTAGTAAACTTATGGGGCTGGGGGGTGGGGGGGGGGGGGGGCGAGAAGTACCAAAAAAATATTCGCGCAAGGGAAAATTAAATGAAAAAGATTCATGCACGCCAAGTAACCCTAAAAAATATTCATGCTATGGCCTAAAAAAAATTCATACAAGGAATTTGATAACGAAAAACAATTCCTGCGGCTCCAAAATTCCCCCCCCCCCCCCCGCCATAAGTTTTCTAATGGTCCGCCCCTTACGGGAGATGGCTGCTTACGTAAACCCTGTTTCGAGAAGAGATCTGGACTGATCATTTTTACGAAACTAATCGCCCCGTAGCAGGGAAAATCCGGATTCCGAAATCCGGGAAATTTCTCATTGTGGAATCCGAAATGCAGGAAAATTTTCCTGTGGAATCCGGAATCCTGGGCTTTGGAATCTGGAATATAGCTTTAGGAATCCGGAATCCTAATAAGGATTGGAATCCAGAATCTAAGTTCCACTGACCAAGAATCCGGAATCCAGTACCTGGAGTCCGAAATCCACGGTGTGGAATCCAGAATTCAAGACTGGCTTGGATTCCCTTTCAAGGGGTTAAACTAAGATCAGTAATTTATAAATTATTGCATGCAACGTTTAATTTACGATATGTGTAGTCCCATTTTGTTACTGGAAGTAGAAGTTCCTTATGTACTGTGTGTAGCATATTACATACAACGAAGATATAAATCAAGTGGTCGCTTACAAGAGGTTAAAAATAATAGTAAAACAAAACGGCAGCCCCAGGAGGTCATAGGTTCCAATCCTGTCAGGGACTAAGATTTTTTCTTGGTCCCACGCTCGTGACATACTGATTAAAACATCTTTACAAGAATGAAATAGTAACCGGAACAGTTAGGCCAGGAAAAAGGTCCCTTTAGAGAGATAAAAAAACTCAGTTGGTGATAAACGAAGTTTTAAACGTATGAAAAAACTGACTAACTGAATGAGGCGTTGAATTGACGACGACTGAGCTGAAGAGGGGAGTAACAAAAAAATAATAATAAAAGACTTACAGGAGCAGTTAGGCCAGGGATTAGAATTTTTGTAACGTGTAAGCAACCCCTTCCAGTAATTCCACTCCCCACCAGAACAATAGTACAACAGAGGGGGAGTATCTTCAAAGTCAGTTCCGTTGCTGCACATTACTGCACAATGCAAATAAAATTCTGATGTCATGCAGGCCAGGGCACCGTTGCGTGGTGGAGGAAAAATCTGGCAAGTTTTTTCTGTGGAGAAAAAAAAAATAAGCAAATCAAAGTCAAGTCAAGTTTGGTTAGCCACATTTCCCCTCTGACTGTTAGAGGATGTCAGCATTTCACGGTTCCTAACAAACACTTATAGAAGTAAAGTAACTACTACATAAACTAATTAAGAAGAGACCTCCCTTGTTACAAAGTTTGCAAAGTGGTCAGTGTTGTGTTGGCCATATCGATGCGACAGTCAGGCTTATAGACAGCTGATTAGAGGTTATAGCCATGGATACGGATTTCATTATAAGGGAGGGTCAGACTCTCACGTTCTAGTAGTCCTTAGACTCGTCTTTTCTATATGTTTGTACCTTCAGTTGGTAGCAAATGCCTCATGTATATCGTCTCGCCGTGCATGTAACAATTTAAAGGAGGAAATTTTTAGGGTATCAACGAACTTTCTACGCGTGTTGCGGCAATTAACAATGGGAAGAGTTTTAATTAATTTGCGCTGAGCAGACTAAAGTAAGTTTTTTAAGTATGGGGGGAAAGACTCGCCCAAACAATCGATGCATATATTTATACGACTGCATGTATTCAGCGACTGACTGGATAACTAAGAGCGCAATATATGATTGCGAGATTGGTATCTCTTAAGCAGCTTTAATGCATGGGGCTCTGCTTTCTGGCTTTCTCTTAACTGCCATCATCACCAGTAATCTCCCTACCTCATTATACAACTCACTTTTCAATATGATCCTGAATGTACAGTTTTTGTTTTCGTTACCAGACCGGTCCCTTGCAATATATGTATTTTTATAGTTTCCAGGAACCCGAAATGTTGCTCCAGTTTGAAAGCTTGAAGTGACAGAGGGAAGCACCCCCGAATTGTCAGAGAACACTGGATGCTTCCAATTCACTCTTATCAGAGAAACTTTCTCTTCACGCACAATGTCCTTGGGGCATTCGCTAAACGTTGGTGGCTCATTATCTGTGAGAGAAAGCATTACAAAAGAAAATTTATAGCTTTCTATCAGGGATTTCTTTTTATAACACAGTACATTTTGCAGTTAAGAAGACAAGAAGAGTACGTTCTCCATGCACTCTCTCCATCCCGACCCCGCGCTAAATTTTCGCTCAATCCTATAATGCCGATGGGTATTTTCCGCATCTCACATCCCGTTCATACTTTCACTCCCGAATCTCAATTTTCTGTAAAATCGTGAATACCAGCTTCCAGATAAGCATGCAAATCCCAGATCCCGAGAAACGTATAGGAGACCCTCGACAAAGCTTAGCAGCTCCTTGAACCTTATGCGTACAATTATTCATTCAAAACATGCACCGATGTATTTAATATTGTCTCTATACATTTCTTGCTGCATTCGCCTGAGAATACAGCCGTCAACTCCTCGCTTCTCTCAGCTCGAGAAGCGCAGGCTACTGTTGCATTGATGAAGAAAATATAGTTCTCTCTAGTTGGTTATCATTTTCAGTATTCTCAAGACCGTTATTTTTCATTAATCGGTGCCGCCATTGTAAGGAGATATTTAATGATAATTGTGTCATAAGGGTGCAAAGGGTTTCAAGTCAGCTAGCCAGCGTACCAGGAGCATGAGGGATGTGTTCCTTACCTCTGATTTCAACTTTAAAGATACATTCACGGCCGACATTTCCAGCACTGTCAGTGGCGATAATACGGACTAGAGTCTCGCCAATGGGAAATTCTTGAGAAGGCTGATGACTTGAGTCTACAGTTATCTTTGCATTGGGATCCACAATCTCAGAGTTATCTGTCACCTTGATGCTCCATGATACCTTTCCTGTTGCTTTTCCTTTGGTGGTAACTCCTCTTATTTTAGACAGGGGACAGGACATTCTTGGAGGCTGGCGATCTATACACGTACATTGATTTTTAAGTTCAGACTAAAACAGGTTGAAAGAAAAGTGGTGACTAATCTCATATGCTTATTTGTGTGTATTAAAAGCACCGTCTACTTATTGAAAACTAACACTAACTGGAGAATGGTAAGTGCGTTCGAATTTTAGCTGACAAAAGAGCCCACATTTCGCGAAGCCATCTAGGGAACGGGTCCTCTAATTCCAAACAGATGCTGTGTCACTACACCGATCTGCTGATTGGTTGAAATTTTACCCGAGCTGGAAAGTGATCAAAATAGAATTGCGCATTGAGTTTAGAAGGCGTTCTCCTAGCGTCGCACGTAAAAAACCCGAACAGGGAAAAGGAGAAAGAAAAAATGAAATACTTACCGACGCAATTAGGAACTTGAAAGTCCCATGTACCATTATGCAGACATCCTAAATAAGCTTTACTCTCATGTAGTTCATCATCAGTAAAGTACCCGTCAGGACAGCGAAATTGACACGATCTGCCAAATTTTATTGGCTGGGTGACACACTCCGGGGGTTGCACAGTTGCAAACTTGACAGGCGAAAGTTTAGGGCAGTAAATTGCTAAGAAAGAAAGCGGATAAAAATAAAGATAAATCTTCCCTCACCAAGGGCATGAACTACTGAATTGAAAGCTGAACCACTCAGTTTTGAATAATTCTAAAACCAACTTAGTTTTGTAACATCGTAGGTTGCCCGAAAGACAAACTGCATCAATTGCCCAATTAATTTAGTTGTATAGGCCGTTTGTACTTAGAAGTCATTTGACATCACTTTTATGAAAATGAAATTTATATGATTTTACCTTCGAAAAACGATTAGTGGGTTATGTTTTAAACAAAATAATAGTGATTTGGTTTTTGAAACCCTTCACTATTTTGTTAAAATGAGTAAGTTCGTAGCTAGTCACATAACCAGTGTGATTTTTAAACTAATGAATTACCTCTTTCTGAACACAAATTTGGCACTTAAATTTCAAGGAAAGTGTTGAAAAGATTATGTGGTAACGTTTGCAGCACATCTGAGCGTAACTATCAAGCTTTTAACAAGACACAAGCAAAAAGTAGTTTTGGTTGCCATGTTGGAGGGCAAAAGTATGCCCTCTAACATGGCGGCCAATACAAATCATTCTACTTCGTTGAAAAATGAAAGTGCCATAAAATATGTACGTTAAGTGTCTATCCTCTCAAATTTCGGGTGTAAGATAAGTTCTGTCAATTTCTGGCATTAGAGCAAGATTCCAGCTCGCTTTAGTCACGTGACCTCTCAGTGCAAGTGGCCTACCGGGGGTATTCTTCGTTGTTTGAGTGGGCGCTTAGTGATCCAAAATGAAGGATGGATTTATTGGTAGCATTGACCCGTATAGCTGTAGCATTTGCCCCGTGCATAGTTAATAAAGTGTAATGAAACCCGTTACAATTATTTGTTATATGCATTGTTGGCTTTTTCAGACTTCGGATCTTGAACAACGTTCAACAACATTCCTATCATTTTGAATTTCACATTTATTACCAACGAGGCAACCGAGCTAAGAAGCGAGGTTGCCTCGGCGGCAGAATTATATAACTCCCTGCAATGTAGGCAAAAACTCTCAAATTCTGCGTGACCCTCTAAAATTTGCATTTTTGACCACATTTGGGTGTAAGTAAGACCCCATATTTGGGTAGTGACGTCATGGTCTTGTATTGTATTTACAACTCGTGGTCCGAAATTGGATGATTCAGTGTGCAGCTGTTCCTTGTCTGTTCAAGAGGACTAACAGGTGAGCAAGCTTTAATACAATTTCTAGTTTGAAAGGGCAATAAGTGCTCTGATTTGCTTTATAAATTGCGTTTAAAGCAGCAGCTGATCAAGGAATAGGGTTTTACGCTCAAATTTTTGTTAGAACCAGCTTGTTTTGTGCAGCTCGATTTACATTGAGGTAGCGTGTTCTCTTCTCGACTCAGAACCAGGGTTTCAGTGTTCTCTTTTCCTTTGTGAAAAGGCATATTCTCAAAACTTTTATCAGAACCAGCGTGGTCTTTGCAGGTCGATTTACATTGAGCCAGTCCTCACCTCCCGTGAATACAACGTATTTGCAGACATTTGTTTCTTAGAGTTTATTCATTTCTTTCGAGAGATTTTGTCAACCAGCATGCTTTTTGCAGCTCGATTTACATTGAGACAGCCCTAAACTCCCGTGAGGAATGCATCGAATTTGCGGACCTTTTGTTTTGAAGACTATCATTATGCCTTTCGAAAGACTCTTTGTCCCGTAACACTCGCTCATTAGATCTTTGTATTTCATTCAAGTTTATATTTTCATACCTCTGATACATTCCGCCCCATTCTTGCGCTTTTGACGCATTTTACTTTACACCAATTTTTTCCTATGTACCACGCGAAATATTTTTCTTATCCCTGATGACACTGTTGCTCAAAATTTAATTATTATTTTTAATTTAAGCAGTCAAAGGCCTCATTTGAACTATATTTTTCTTTCTAACGTTTATAGTTTTGATACAATGGAATTTTCCATGAAACAAGTGCTAACTTGCTCATATTTACCAACTGAGCTTCAAGCCATGTTGTTTAATAAAAGTGAAAGCCTAGAATGTACCAAAGTTGTTGTTTCAAAGTTGGGTACCATCCTTTTCTATAGCGGAATCCATTTTAAACCTCTAAAATATGAAAGAAATCGCAAAGATCTCAATAGGCACGTTCCACAAAAGATAAACGAATCCGCCTCGTTGCCACTTGCCGCGGAAGGTAGCCCTAGTTTATTCAGTCACAATTTGTAAATACAAAAAAAACTTTGTGCACGGTCAAGAAGCTTCCAAGGTCCAACATAAACTGGCCCAGCACCGTTGTTTTCATCTTTGATGTTTCCCGGCTTTTCAACCAGTCTCCTCTACAAACTATGCCATCTGGAACTTCCAATTAAGTTCCAAAAATAATGAATTTCAACTGTTAATTTTGACAGCAGTAAATAAGTATCATGACGTATACTGCAAATGAATCCACGCTACATTTATTTTTATAATTTGAAACTGAAATCCTTAAAAGAAACTGTTTATTCAGAGTAAACGCTCATCCAACCTGATATGTCATATCTGTTTAAACTTTGTATCGAAGGATAAAACATTAAGACTGTTCATAGCTTTCTTTCCCAACAAAGGGGGCAGTGTAAAATGCAGACTGCAGACTGACAGCGGACTATTGTTTTTAGGGTACAATGGGACTATTATTGTCACGTACTTATTTGTATGGTAAAAACAATAGTCCGCAGTCTGCGTTTTACACGGCTGACCGCCAACAGAACACATTTTATCATAAAATTTTAGTCGAGTCACATTCCAATACCTTCACAAATCGTTGGAATTCCAGACCAAGTTTTGTCGAGTTGACAAACACGCTCCTTGGAGCCTTTTAGCCGGTACCCACGATCACATTTAAAGGAGCAGCGGGTCTTGTAGCGCGGGACATAAGCACCTGATGTACACACTCCATAAGGTGGATTGGCGTTAGATACACGAACTAGTGGACATTTAATAGCTAAGAATAAAATAGAAGATACACGATTTATTGGACATGTTATAGCTAAAACTAAAATATGTGGGGTAATGGTAGTAACTTATTGCTTCAAAGACATCATCATCATCAACGTCATCATCAGTAACCTCATCATCATCATCTATTTATCCTACATAATTTTGAAGAAATCAAACTCTATTTGTCTTCCTGAAATACGAACATAAACAATAGGCCTAGGGTATTTTGGGCAATGAGGCCACCAAAAATGTGTTAAAGGGTCAGCTTATAAAAACTGGAGGGAGGTCACCCCCCAAAAAATTACAGGCCTATTCAGTATATGTTGATATTAGTAACCATTAAATAGAACTAAGAGTAATGAGTGGAAAAACTGGCGATAAAAAAACGAAAAAAAAAAAACCATCAGAATCAACTTCTGAATAGTACTCCCTATATCTTCGATACCAATGGCTTATGGCATTAGGATCACGGTAGTTATTAAAGTGGAATGGTTATGAAAGGCGTTCGACCTGACCGTGCACCAACATTCAATAGCATTCCTATCATTTTGAACTCACTGACCAATAGAAACATCGCATTATTCTATTCAGTCATAATTTATGAGCAAAAAACAAAGGATTGTGCATGGTCAGGGAGGCTTCCAACAGAAACTACACAGCTGACTACAGCACCGTTGTTTTCAACTTTGATGTTTGTCGGCTTTCATAACCAGTCTCCTCTACTAACTATGATGTCACATGACTTTTATCTTACCAGAGCAATAAATAAGTCCTCCTGTCCACTCCATGTGGTTGTTTTTATTCACGATGCACTTTTTCTTCGCATGCGCACTTCCTCCTTCTAATTCATAACCTTCATTACATTTGATGCGGCAAACTGAGTTGTATTCAGAGTTGCAGACACCAACTAAGGACCCATTTATTGGAGGGGCAAACGGATCACAAAGTCTAACTGTTGAAAATAATAAAGCACATTATTAAAAAACGAATCATTGGATAATGCAATTCAAGAACTCTGATTAGCTTAGCCATCGTATGAGCCATTATACCAAGCTCTCCAAATATCGTAACTGTACGCGTCTGCTCAAATTTAATAACAAGCTGAAAATCGGTTGTTTTTACAAATAAAGTCGGGAATAATTCTTGATATTTTGTGCGCGTTTTTTAATAAAACAATTATTCCACTCGGGCTTGCTGGATATGAGATGATTATAGCCAACTCGGCTATGACTATGCGCCTTGTTGGCTATCCACCATTTCATATCCAACGCGCACTCGTGGAATCATTGTTAAATAGATGCCGCAGTAAACAAAACGTATATAAAAAATGATACGTTCTTTGTAATTCGGTAGGCAAGGAGGGAAAAGTCTAAAGCAAGTAACGGCTATGTAAAAGCAATAACGTTGTTATCAAATGGTGAAACTGGAAGGTAGCTATCAGGGGAGCGGAAATATAAATGTGGGGGGAAAACAGATAAAATGAAGTAAAGTAGACAAACTGCAAACTTCTTTCTTACTTGTGCATGGAATGTCCTGCATTGGGTCCCCTGAATACCCCTTCAAGCATTTGCAGTCACTGAAAATATGACTTCCAAGAAGGTTATGACCCGAATTTACCGGGCAAGGCTTACAGGAACTTGCAAAGCCAATGTAATCTTTGTATGTGTTATGTGGACATTCTAACAGTTCATGGAAAAAAAAAGATATAAATAAATTAAGCCCAAAATTAATTTTGAGTAGCTAGAAATTAAAGCAGGGGAATTATGCACTGTGCAGAGATTAATACTGTGGGCGTCCGCTATCCATTCTTTGAGCAACCAGGACCTGATTTAGGAAAGGCTGAATCGCTCGATCCAAAGGAAACTTTCATGTTAGTTTGGTCAGTATCCTTTAAATCACAAACACGCGTGGAGGCACGATAAAATAAAAGATTTGAGGAAATTTTTTGTTGAATGAACCATCTGAACTATAAAAATAAATAAAGAAAGAATTTGTCTCGAAATCTGAGAGAAATCCCTGCGCCAAGACAGAGCGCCCAGACATTAATCATAAAGCTTTCAAAATTATAATTCTCGGTCGCGAATTTTGAAAGCAGTTTCTCACAGTCTCTCAAAGTCTCGAATTGACCGTACTATACCTTTTCATAATTCGCTCTGGATGGCAAACGTTAACATACTTTGAACTTTTATAAATGTGCATGGATAAATTGTCTTTGACCATTTAAGTATGGGCTGGCATCCCTCGTTTGTAAGTCTACTAAGTTGATGACCAATAAAGTGCGATTTGGTAAAGCTTCTCAAGGTGTCAATCCCGATCCCTTTTAAGTCACGATGAATATAAAAAAAATCTATACAATATTACACGGACGCTTTGCGATTTCCCCTAGCTGATATGGTTGGCAAAGCATATGGAAACATGAAAAAAAGAAACAACTCTCTCATCAGATTGTCATCAGTAAGACCCTAAGTGTCCAACTGAGCATGGCAGAGACCGAAAACAACGCAGCTTCCGAAGTACGTCAGAAATCCTTAGGCTATTTTATTAGGTCGAATAACAGACCCACCTCTACATGCTTGCCCTTTGGAACCAAAGAACCCAGCGTGGCATGGCACCTGAGCGGAGCAACAAGTTACTAAACACGCCAGAAACACCACTCCCTTAAACATGACTAGACTTCCACTCAGCGGCTTAGTAAGAAAATTAAAGCTGCTTACAGATTAGTCTACCTTGTCGTTTAGCCTTGACTCAAATGAAGCAGTACACTGTCAGTTTCATAATTAAAGTAATAAATTTTAACGCTCGATATGAGACTCAACAGGTGGGAAAACAATCTTTGTACACACTCCTTTGTGTATCCACATTAAAAAGGAATTTTAACTTCCAAGAAAAAGATGAACTAGAGTTATGAATATCATATACTACTAGTATAAAAGTGACTTCGTTATAGCACTCACGGACCAACTTTTGACACAAAAACTGAAGAGATTAAAACATCTCATTACCTCTCCATAGCTAAAAGCCGTTTATCATTATAACGCAGAATGGTTTGTCTTTGAATTTCGTCAGGTGAGAAAACACTTTTGACTGATAGTATTTTTTTTAAAATGGAGGCTGACAAAGCATGATTTGTACTTTATCAGCTCTAATATATCCTAAACAAATATCGGCATCCACTCTTTTTAAATTATGTCTTAACTTACATTTGAATCCCGAGCTTTCTTTTTTTTTTTTTTTTTTTTTAAAAAAAAAGTATTTATATGTCCTCTGTTCTTTGCTTAAAAAACTTTAAAACTTTTCTCTAACTATTAATTATTACATTTAATTTTAAAAACCTCAAAATATATTAGGGTAAACCATAGAGCGGAAATATCATAATTTATGATAAAGATAACATGAGTCAAAAAGGGAAAAAACGAAGGTTTTAATGTTTCCAAACAATTTACTGAGTAGGGTTCCAAAATGAGTTTACGCTCTCCTATCTCCTGATTTATTTGAGATTGAGGGAAAAATTGATTGATTTGTTATGGCCTGTTGACAGATCTTTGTCCTCTTTATTAACTAGACTCCCTTGCAAATTATTGTTAGCGGTTTTTAAACAAAGTAGATGTTTGGCCTTTTTTCTTCAGTGGTCAAAGTGATATTCAAAGGATCATTTTACATGATTCATAATTAGATCAACTTTAGCGATTCATTGCAATTGTGCACAATTGATTTCAGCTATTTTTTAATCCGCAGTCACAGTGATTTGGGTATCCCTGTGTGGGTATGCCTGTGCCCAAATCACCAGTAATATGGGTATCACTGTGACACCGCGTCTAAGCGGCTTCCGCTCTCCCTCCACCCTAAACATACTCGCAGAAAGGCAATGATTTATCACAGCTGATAACATTTCAGTGTTCACGGTTTATTGATTATGCCAACGCTAATACATGCAGACTTTAGCAATGCTTTTGCTTATAATTAGGACTTCAATAAAGTGCGCCTTTAGCGACCTTTATATTCGCTTCAGTTTGCTTCAAAACCACTGGAATCAACCTAACATTAAGAGAAAACAAATACATAAAAAGTTGAGTAAAAATATAACTCCTTCACCCCACTTTACTTTTTACAAAGCAAGATAAGGAAATTATTACATTTTGCCGCTTAGACGGTGCATCTAAACTAACAAGTTCGTAATACCAGAGTCATCAGCCAATGTTTGCAGTGTGAGCTGGGCTTTGTTAGGGGCTTATGATGCGATGTAAGACGATCCAGGAGGATGGGGCAATCACAACTGCCTACATAGAACTGAGGTTTATAATTATATCAATGGTTTAGTTTGGTTTCCACATAATCAGGGGTCTTGATAGTTGTATCGCTTGCAGGATTTGAGATTTACCTTTAATCCCAGGAAAAACGAAGATATCCTGCTGCGAGCATGAACTGGGGTCAAACAGGCAAAAGAAAGGAGGAACATAGGGCGACGTCAACAACTGGTAGAATTTGTTTTTGATGGTGGCTTGAACGTTAAGATCATGCGCATCTCCATCAAAGTAGTGATATTGCTCGCTCCACAACTTGATCGATGACGATGGATTCACCCCAGCTGCATTAAAAAAAAAAGAAAAAGAAAAAGAAAATGAAAATGAAAAAAAATTAAGTCCCATTTCAAAAGAACTTTAAAACTATGGGATCTGGCTTTCTCACATGGTTATTCCGGATCTTATATAACTGTAACTTAAAAAGACCTTATAGTTATCTGTTATTGTCTTAAACGGAAAAAAACTTCTAGCTTGCTTTACATATACTCATTTTAGTGGCACAAACCCAAACAAAGAAATGAATGAACTGCAAAAATGATGAACGCATTGATAAAGATGAATCATATTAGATAAAAAAAAAGGAATTAAAAAAACTGAGTCATCTAGACACGGTATAAACAGAAATTGTTGGACTGAAATTTGTCAGCCATGTTAGTCATCATGTTATTTGTCATATTTTAAAAGTTACGTTTCGATATCACATCGTGTGTTTGAGCAAAGTGTAAAGTACAAATTTCCCAAGATTGTAAATCCTCTATAGGTTTGTTGCTATTGAAACTTCAAGAGTCTTGATTTGTAGTATGACTTAACAGATCGGACATATCTTGATCTGTTTTTCAATACGATAAGTAGACCTGTGTATAAGACCAAAATGGGACACCCCAATTAATTGGTACTTACTAGTGCTTCAGTGCATATATTGGTACTGCATAAGGTGGTAATTCTAAAAAACTAAGCTCTCAAGAGGTAGCCTGTTCCAGGTTCCAAGATAGTGGGGAAAGCGGATCAAAAAAATTGCGCAAAACCCGGTGGGGGCTTAGGAAAGAGGAGGATATTTTTGCTCGCTCGCTTTTTTACTGCCAGTCGCTCTTTTCGCTCGTCTTCACTGACCGAGAGTTTGGCTGGGACAGGCTACTCAAGAGGAATGGAAAAAAGAATTATTAAGAGCACTTACCTTTACAGTTTGGCCAGGGTAAAGTCGAACTGAAAGACATGCGAGGGAGCGAATAGAAATTCCACTGTCCAGCTGAACAGAAGTACAGCACTGGGACGTTAAACTCAAAGTCAGTACCAGTCTGACACATGACCGCACAAGTAACATCACCACCTATACGAAAGCACGCTAGGGCTCCGTTTTTAGGAGGCGGGTATAAAGGACACGATTTTTCTGCAAGAAAACACAACAAAACTTGTTTCCCTTGATTGTTTAGCTTAAAGGTTTAAAACATTGAAAATTTGGGTATAGAGAAAAACAACAATGTTTACTTAGTTTTGTCCGACTGATGTAGATGAAACAATTGACTGACCACTACCATTTTCCAACTGGATCAAAATGTGAAACAAAAGTAAATCGCCTCTTCAGGGTCGGATCAAGGTATTTTTGATTGAGGGGGTCCAGCTTGTCCACCTAGTTGAAGCCAATTATTTTCATTCTCCACTTGCATTAAGCCGTAGATCCTCCCCTTGCTTCCGTCCCTCATTGGAAACGACAAAAGTAGGCCGATTTAGCAATTACAGCACGTCAATTCCAGCCTTTGTTTAATATCTGCATTGTTCCTTAGTTTTTCTTGTTGATATTTTAACATTGTTTAATAAATGTACTTATATTCGGGCATGCACTCCTTACCTATTTTTTACACTTACATTATTACCGCCATATCTATACTCTGGTTTCTGCTTGTAGCTGTTGCAATTGTTGAATTAACTGGTCTAAGCAGAAGAACTGCCTTTTTGATAACATGTCGTTTTGTTAAAAATATCAAATGTGTTATTACTTTTTTTCAAAATAGTCTCAATGCCATGAAACTTATTTCACTAAAACTACTCAGATAGAAAAGTGAAAACTTGCAACTAAAAATCTGTATGATTATTAGTGTAGCAGTTCGTGAAACAGTGCTGAAAATTTAGTAACTTAAGTAGGAGTAAATCTTACTTTTCAGTGTTATCCTGAATGAACAATTTTTGTTCTGATTATTTGACGGGTCGTTTGCGGTATACACAATTTCATAGGTGCCGGGGACAGTAAATAATTCTCCTATTTGTCTGTTTGCAGAGAACGTGACACTTCCCGAATTGTCGGAGAAAACTGGTCTCGTCCAGTGTACTCTCACTTCTCTGTCTTCCTCTTCTCGGACAATATCTCCTGGACACTGCTCGACGATAGGTGCTTCAATATCTAAAGTAAAATGACATTGTAAAAGAAAAGGTCAAGATTTCGATTATAGGAGACAAAGGGTATGCGCAAACTACTCTCTTCCCCACAGAGGCCTTTTTGTGTTGTAGGAAGGTTGGAAAGAAGAGAAAAATAAACGGAAAACGCGCGAAGGGGTTGGGGAAAAGAAAAAAAGGAAGTGCGCGTGGACCGATGGGAATTTTCATTCCGTTTATTAAGGCCGCTATAGCATTTTATGGAACAGCGTCTAACAGGGTTTAATTACTTCTTCCTCGTTCCGTTAAACATCAGAAAACTTTTTATTACAAAGAAGTTGCCAATTGCTTCGTTTTTGTTTCAAACAGCGGCTCACTACTCACAATACCACGCACTTAGTAGATAGTAGGTGCTTTAGCCAAACAGTAGACTACGAGTAGTCTCTCTTTGCTCTCCCTGCGGACCCTTTTTAGGTGCATTTTTCAGTTTCCGAGTAACCATTCCAATACAATACAATACTTTATTCAAGAGATAAAAACTAAAGTTACAAAATATCTCTCGAAAGGGGATATCTAGAAGTTAACCCTATATAAAAGATTCACCAAGATAAAATATAAAAAGATAAAATCTAGAATCTAAAACATTATAAACAGAGAGAAAAATCTAAAACCTAAAAAATAGTAAAAAATATAATTTGCAAATCATAATTGAAACTGTTTACAAACGTATTAATCAATGTTCATATTAATCCTAATCTGTTGCGAAATAAAGTCAGCGATCTTGCGTGTACAACATCTTTAGGCAAGTTATTCCACGCATTAACGATCCGTACAACACGTAAGATCACGTAAGTGCTCCGTTGTCGCAACAAAAATCCTCGGCACCCCCCCCCCCCCCCCCTTCTCCTCCAGGCGATACATAATGACCGGTCGTCCCTCAATTGAGTAATGAATATTGTATAATTTTTAGTTTAGCAATTTAACTTTGTAAAGTCCTACCCCGAAGAAAATATTTATGTTGGAAGAACACAAGAGAAGCTTGAAATCACTCGCCGAAGACGCTCAGGCCCACGTATCCGGATATTTATTATTATTATTATTATCATTATTGTTATTATTATTTATTTATTTTTCTCGGTTTTAGCCTTCCGATCAAACGGCTTTTTCGGGCGTCAAAAATTCGCTGGGGTTTTGAAAGCAGTCCCCAGAGTAGTGTATACGGTCGAAACACGGACTTTTTCGAATACGATAATGTCATACATCATACAGGGCATGCCCAGTAAGAGAAGCTACCTTTTTCAAAATTGGAGAAAAAAATATCCATTTTCAAATATTTCGGGATACGAGTGGACGAGGCCTGAAGTTTTTCACTTTCTATCTATTAACCTTTAATGTCAACGGTAAAACTGCATGTTGCTGTATTTCCTGTGCTGTCACTAGCAGTAACCTGAACATCAGTCGCACCAATAGGAAATTCTTGAGAAGACTGATGAGTTGAAGTTACATTTATCTTCGCATTCGAATCCACAATTACAGAGTTGTCTGTCACCTGGATATTCCATGATACCTTTCCTGTCGCTTTTCCTTTGGTTGTATCACCTATTATGCTAGCTCCAGGACACGATAACGTTGGGGACTGATAATCTGTAAATTAGAAAAATTTAATTCGTAAATATATTTAGATGCGAAAAAGGCGGTTATGCAAACAAAGGACATTAAAGGATGTGGTTAAAATGGATACTAAGTCCTAAATTCTACATGACTTGTAAGTTGACAGCCTAGATTCTAAAAACAATCAATAGCATTGCTCAGAGTAGACTACGAGCGGTAGCTACTTTGACCAGAGGGAAACGCGCGAGATTCGAAAATAAACACGCGCGTGACTGACTTCTCGGGCTGCCGCCCTATTTTCTAGCATCTCGCTGCTTCGCCGCTTAACACTCGCACGCGCGTGCACTCCCCTCACTGATTTGAAGAAAAAGATAGAGAGTGTTTTCGTTGCTCCGGTCCCAGTCTCCTTGCGGTTTCTCTGCGCCTTAGCCCACCTTTATTACTTTGCCGGCCCAACCAAAACCGCCATGTTACGCAGGCTACAGTCTATGCTCAAAGTTAATGGATAATCATATGAACTAAAAAAAACATGGTCCTGATTTCATAAACAAATGAAGTCTTTTATTGAAATTAATTAATTAGTGGTGCATCTCATTGTCTCGTATTCTTTAAAATGAAGTTCTGTTTCCTTACCTTTCCTTGTTTGAATCAAACTGGTGCCAGCGTTTATTACATGAACTTTTTTTTAAAGTTTTAATTGTCCGTGTCCATTTATAGTTTGAAGCACTGGCTGGAAGTTTCAAATCCATTGATATCAAGCCCTTTTCTCATATTTACAAAGGGGACCTGCCTGTAAAACAGGTTGGCCTTGCACTGTTTCTAGCATTTCTTACTGAACAAGCAAAAGAATTGATTATTATAATAAACAAAAAAAATGACGAAAGTTTTGCTTTTAAATTTCAAGCGCGGATAACTGATTTGAATAGTACTGCCCAATTTTCCAATTTTGGTATCCAATGAATGTCAGTGTGCCTCAAAAGAAAACCTCAAACAGAAACCCAAAGCCGGAGTAAGCAACTGCCATGCTAGGCCTATGTCACGGCGTTTTTACGGACCATTTTATTTTTAGACACATTTTAAGGCATTTTTTCCTGCGAGAATAGAAACTTCAGCATGTCTATGAGCGTATTCGAAGTATAAGATATCAAAAAGGTCAGCTAAACGTTATTACAAGGCAAAAAATATTAGTTTTAGGTCTGTATAGGTTTTGCTCACTGGTTTGTGGAATTTAAAAGATATTCAAAATTTGCTTCAAAAACGTTCTAAAAATAAACTGGTCCGTGAAAACACCGTGACTCGAGCGCAAGGAAGTTGCTCGCTCCGGGCTATGGGCTCCTGCCTCAAACACAAAGGGGACTGAAAAACGCTTACCATGGCATTGAGGAGCTTGAGCGTCCCATTCGCCATTCAGCTGACACGTTAAAGATCTCGAAACTGTCTGGGGTGCAGTAACATCGGTAGTAAAGCCAGCAGGACATAAAAATGTGCAGACTGAGGAAAATCTCATTGACTGGTGGTCACAATTACTTGGAATCACTGTTGCGTACTTGACGGTCGGAAGTTTAGGGCAACGGATTTCTAAGAATGAAAACAATTAAAATAATTTGCGTGAAAGAAAAAGACTCGGCTGTTATGGTAGATGCTGCAAATGTGAGTTGTCTACTTAGCTAATGAATTAAAAGAAGCAACTTTTGTTATCTCGTTATTCATTAGTGACCATTAGTGATCTGTCTTTTGCTTATGGTATACGATTAGTTTTGGCAATACACACTTATTAGATATAGTGAACAACAACAACGAGCTTCATACTTGAATTACCATACAAACACGTACAGTATTGCAAAAGCTATGTTTAGGAATCAAAATTTTGCAACACAAGGCAATTACGTTAAACAGAGTGACAGATCGAGGATAATGCCTCGGGTGGTGCTCATAGCAACGGTTTAGACATTTATGACAGTTATCGATTTATATTAGATTTATATTTGTAGATTACCTTCACAAGTCGATGGAGTTCCAGACCATGTCTTGTCGAGTTGACAGACACGCACCTCAGAGCCTTTCAGCTGGTACCCAGCCCTGCATTTGAAGGAACAGCTGGTCTGGAAGCTTAAATCAGCACTGGAGCACATACCAGTCGGAGGATCGGCGTTAGACACGGAAAGCACAGGACATGAAATAGCTAGAAATAAAATGAAAAGGGTTTACAGCCTTTCACGTGACAAAAAAAAAAACGCTAACAGGCCTTTATCGGTCTCTCAGTTCGTTCTTTTGAAGTTGTCGGAGGAATTGTCGTGTTAATTGTCCTAAGAATTTTGTCCTCCATTGTAGCTTTCCGACTATCACAAGCTATAGTTGTCCAATACTTGGCCTGAATTTCAGACATTCCTTCAGATAATTTATGCTGTTTAAGATGTAACTTTTGTTAGCCTTTTCAAAATACTTGAATTAAATTTTTCCCTGTGAGATTTTCCATACGATCGAAAATTTATAATGATTTATATTAGATTTATATATGTCGATTACCTTCACAAGTCGATGAGGTTCCAGACCATGTCTTGTCGAGTTGACAGACACGCACGTCAGAGCCTTTTAGCTGGTACCCAGCCCTGCATTTGAAGGAACAGCTGGTCTGGAAGCTTAAATCAGCACTGGAGCACATACCAGTTGGAGGATCGGCCTTAGACACGGTAAGCACAGGACATAAAATAGCTAGAAATAAAATGAAAAGGGTTTACAGCCTTTCCCATGACAAAAAAAGCCAACAGGCCTTTATCGGTCTCACAGTATATTCTTTTGAAGTTGTCGGAGGATTCTTTTAATTATCTTGGTTAGTGAGCTAGGAGCACCAGCTTTCCAACTATCACAAGCTATAGTTGTCCAATACTTAGCCTGAATTTCAGACACTCCTTCAGATAATATATACTGTTTAAGATGTAACTTCTGTTAGCCTTTTCGAAATACTTAAATTAAATTTTCCCCTGTGAGGTGAGATTTTCCATACGATCGAAAATTTATAATGATGTTGAAGATGCAAAAGGAGACTTCAGACACAAAGGCGATTAGATGACGCAAGAGCTAAAACTGTACTGATTCGATTCAAGAACGTAAACGCTGCAACAGACTTGTAATAATTCCGTGGCGGAATACCATTCCATTCCTAAAATTAGCGAGGGCTGTACAGGCCTGGTAAGTTTTCCGCACAGCGGCATTTCTCATCTAACAGGTAGGTACCTCATGTAAAACCTATAATGGCCGCGCCGAACCGAGTAGTTGTTGGAGAATTTTGTATTTAGTAATGGCACGACTTGCTGGTCTTGTACTGCGTTTTTGGGATATTCTACTGTTCGCCAAGAAATGGCAGTGCTTAGATAGTCATAAAAAACTGCCATTTTGCGACCCCAACAACTTGTTCCTTTGAAGGAAGTGATGGGGAAACGCCCTGATTCAGGGTACCGCTCTACCGATACCAACATCCGAAGGCAGCTAAGGTAAGCGTTTATATTATGAGACATATTAGGAAAATCCTATGGCATTTAACGACCGTAAAATTTAAAAGGGTAGTACCTTTATATTAAACCTTCTCAATCGGGGAATAAGGTGGAATATTAAATAAATGCCAACAGGAAAAAATAACGGATTCCCATTTTTATTTTTTGGATATTTTAGGGTATTTAAAGAATACCCATAAAAATCCCAAATTTGGCAAAGTGAGACAAGTCCCAACCAGGGAATTTCCAACCAAGTTCCCTGATTGGGACTTGTCTCACTCTTCCAAATTTGGGACTTTTGTGGGTATTCTTTAATACTATAAATATTGACAAACTCAGTAATAAAATAAAATTAAAGATGGAAGGTCTAAATATAGGAAGGTCTTGTTTCTTCTGGTTCTTCTTTTCTTCTTGATGCATGTAAACTGAATTTTCAACAAATTCTTGTAACCCAACAATGTTACCTTTGCACCCATAGACTTCCACTCTCATGGATATATGATTGTGCCAGCCTGTTGGGCGAAACCGAATGTAACGTGCCCTAATTCCTTCAATGAACCTGTGCTTGACTACAGTATCCTGGTCTGAATTTCCAAGAAACTCCTGAACATAAAACAACAACTGCAGTTGTAAATGCCTTTCAAAAATTAGTAAAATCTCAGTTATATCAGACATTTTATCTGAAAGCCAAGACAACATACTTCCTTGAAAAGCACTAGGTTGTAGTCCTCATTTTATGGACACCATATCAAGTAAAAAAACCTATCAGATACCTGTTAACTAAGCCTTCTTACATTTTAGAAAAAAAAGTTAGAATTTTTGCTAAGGTAATCCTTAAGTGGCCAGGCTGTGCACAGCACACATGTTAAACTTCTTGGTGGTATTTTCCATACGCTTTGTGGTTTTTTGAGGAAACACTATAAGCTACATAATTTTTTTGTATACATTGTATATATATTTCTTTTAGGCAAATGAGATACATGGTGAATGTGATGATATTGATGATGATTATGTTGATAGTGATGATGATGATAATATTATTTAGAAATGATGACAGAAGTACCGTGGGCATCTAAGTTATATACTTTAAACGATAAACTACCTTAATTACACCTTGTTCTGTGTAGTATTGAAAGTTTGCACCATTATCGCTGTACTGCACTTTGTATTTAGTAACCCACTGTCCATAACTATTCCTGCCTTGTGATGCTAGACCAGTTATTGCGGTGTCCTGATTACCAAGGTCAATTTGGAGCCATTGGTCGAGGTTATTATTTCTAGCTGACCAGGATCCTGCCTTGCCAGGTTTTGCAAAATAATTCAGTCTTCCCTGGATGGCAGCGTGATTCTTATCCCACTCTGTGGAGGCCTTTACTTGCCCATCTGATATAGCACCGTTTTCCATGCCGAGAGGGTCGTTGCATTCTTTAATGAAGTGTAAATACTCAGTGATAATTCATAAAGAAAATCTCTCTAGTCTTATTCTCAGAAGTCCAAAGAAAAGAAGAAAAATCGATAGCGAGTATCAAAAGGAGATGATAAAAGAAGTCACGGAAAATAAGGAAAGCATGAATAAAGGGTACTGAAGTTCACTGATAGAAACATTTTTAACCCTTTAAGCCCTAAGAGTGATCAGCATCAAATTTCTCCTCATTAAATCAGTGCTTGGTAAAACAGAGTGGTCATGAGAATTACAGACATGATCACACAAGATAAATTTGCTTGATATTTTATTAACTTCTCCTCACTACTTTTGTAGGAAATGAATAGGGGCAACAAATGAGAATTCAAATTTTGATCTTAGGGTTTAAAGGGTTGAAAGAAACAAAACTGGAAGACTGAAGAAGGTCTTTACAAAAAATACATCAGGAATAAGAGAAACACGGCTGGAACAAATTAAATTTTTGACAAATACATTACCACTGCACCCATAGACTTCCACCCTCATGGATATATGTCTGTACCAGCCTGTTGGTCGAAAACGGATGTACCGCGCCCTAAAGCTTCTGTTGAGTTCGTGCTTGACTACAGTTTCTTGGTCAGTGTTTCCAAAAAACTCCTAAACATAAAACACCAATTGCGGTTGTAAATGCCTTCTGAAAATAACCCCCTGAAGTCCCAAGAGTGACCAAAGTCAGTTCTCTCCTAACAATATCAATACATAATCGAGATAAAATGTTGTGAGAATTAATAAAATCATCATCTGCTGTGAGAAGCTTTGATCAGGGAACAAATTCTCTCAACCAATTCTTTAAGGAAATGTATAGAGACCAGTTTGGAGAATTTGTATGTGGATATTGGGGCTTAAAGGGTTAATAATAGGAATGATGTGTAACAATGTGAAGTTTGTCAAAGATGTGGCAATGTAAAACAAAAGGACGTGGACATTTTATTTGTGGAGTTTACCTAAGGCTGAAATTCACAGATGGATAAAATGTTAATTCTTCAAAACTGAGTTATTATACTCAATATTTTTTCAACAACCCAAGACTAAGCACTTCATTGAAGAGCAGTAGGTTGCAGTCTTCGTTTTATAGAAACTGTATTAACTAAAAAACGCTAAAGATTGTCTGTTGATTAAGCCTTCTTTCCTTTCAGAAAATGAATCTTGAGTTTTTGCTTAAATAATCTTGAACTAGCCCAGCCGCTCATACAGAGCAACACATAAAACTCTAATTGGTATCTTTTATAGGTGTTGTGGTGTCTTATGAAAATAAAGCGCTACATTTCTTCCTTATATTTTGTTAAGGCGAACGAAATATGTGATGATGATGATGATGATGACGATGACGATGATGATAATGGTGGTGATGATGATGATGTTGTTGTTGTTGATGATGATGATGATGATGATGATGATGATGATGATTAAGAACTGATGACCTAAGTATAGCGTGCATCTAATTTTATAAACGATAAACTACCTTTATTACTCCTTGCTCCGAGTAGTACTGAAAGTTTGCACCGTCGTCGCTGTACTGTACTTTGTATTTAGTAACCCACTGTGTATAAGCATTTCTGCCTTGCGTTGCTAGACCAGTTATTTTGGTGTATCGACTACCCAGGTCAATTTGGAGCCATTGGTTAACGTTATTATGTCTAGCCGACCAGGATCCTGCTTTTCCAGGTTTTGCTAAATAATGCAGTCTTCCCTGGATGGCAGCATGATTCGTATCCCACTCTGTGGAGGCCTTTACTTGCCCATCTGATATAGCACCGCTTTCCATGCCAAGGGCATTGTTGCAGACTTTAATAAAGTGTAATAGTCATTAATAATTCATAAACACGATCCAGTTTAATTATCAGAATTCTGAAGAAAAGAAGAAAAATCGATAGCGAAGGTAAACAGCAGGAGATGGTAAGAAGAGACAATGGAAATAGGGAGAGCACAAATAAAGGAAACTAAGGATCACCAAAAGATTTTTTTTTTTTGAAAGAAAAAAAAGTAGAAGACTTGCAAAGTTATTTATAAAAATACATAGAAATGAGGAAAACGCGGCTGAAACAAACGAAATTTTCTACAAATACTAAAAACCCAATAATGTTACCGTTGCACCCATAGACTTCCACTCTCATGGATATATGTTTGTTCCAGGCTGTTGGTCGAAACCGGATGTACCGTGCCCTAATTCCTTCTTTAAGGCCATGCTTGACTACAGTTTCATGGTCAGTGTTTCCAACAAACTCCTAAACATAAAACACCAATTGCAGTTGTAAACGCCATTTGAAAATTAATGATAGGAATGATGTTTAACAATGTGAGGTTTGTCACAGATGTGGCAGTGTAAAACAAAAGGACGTGCACTTTTTTATATTTTCATTTGTGGAGTTTACTTAAGGCTGAAATTCACAGACGGATAAAATGTTACTTCTTCAAAATTGAGTCCGTTATACTGATATTTTCCCAAAAACCCAAGACTAAGCACTTCTTGAAGAGCACTAGGTTGTAGTCTTCATTTTGTGGAAACTATATTAAGTAAAACCCTATAGATTGTCTGTTGATTAAGCCTTCTTTCTTTTCAGAAAACGAATCTTGAGTTTTTGCTTAGATAACCTTGAACTGGCCCAGCCGCACATATACAGCAACAAATAAAACTCTAGGTGGTATCTTTTATAAGCGTTGTGGTGTCTTATGAAAAAAAAGCGCTACATTTCTCGCTTATATTTTGTTATTAAAGGCGAATGAAATATGTGATGATGATAATGATGATGACGATGTTGTTGATAATGATGATGATTAAGAACTGATGACCGAAGTATAGCGTGCATCTAAGTTTTATAAACGATAAACTACCTTTATTACGCCTTGCTCCGAGTAGTACTGAAAGTTTGCACCGTCGTCGCTGTACTGTACTTTGTATTTAGTAACCCACTGTGCATAACCATTTCTCCCTTGCGTTGCTAGACCAGTTATTTTGATGTATCGACTACCCAGGTCAATTTGGAGCCACTGGTCAAGGTTATTGAATCTAGCCGACCAGGATCCTGCCTTGCCAGGTTTTGCTAAATAATGCAGTCTTCCCTGAATGGCAGCATGATTCTTATCCCACTCTGTGGAGGCCTTTACTTGCCCATCTGATATAGCACCGCTTTCCATGCCGAGAGCATCGTTGCATTCTTTGATGAAGTATAAGTACTCATTAATGTTCACAAAGAAACTGCATTAGAATCGTCGGATCAATTTATTTTTTAGGAAACTGCCTGCCTAACCCTTCTCTCAACCCAACATTTTGCCCTAAGTGAGAAGTGAGTGTTAACGGTGGCTTAGAGGAGGGGTAGGTGGGCAGTTTCCCAGAAACCCTAATTGATCATCCTCTGTTAAGCAACACTTTTTGGGGGGAGGGGGAGGGGTTAAGCAAAAGCGGAGTGCTTCGTCCCGCACTAGATCTTTGTTGACAACGCCGTGCCGCGTTCGAAACACGAGGAAAAAGGAGAACAAAAGCAGATGAAAAGAAAAGAAAAACACTTTGTCATAATTTATGAAAAAGAAGGAAAGGAGGAAGAAGAGCGAAAAAAGGAGAAAAAAAAAGAATGGAACGAAATAGGAGACCGATGAACAAAAGCAGATGATAAGAAAGGACGCTGTTTCATGATTTATGAAATAAAAAAAGGGATTTTCCCTTGAGAACATAACTGAATATCACTGAACTTGAGAACATCATGAATTTCTAAAAAAAAACCAACACAAGACATCCAAGCCGAAAAGGTCTCTTCAGGAACAGTTGGACTCCGTAATTTGCGTTTCTCTTGGTGCGAACATCTCAAATTAATGCTATTGCCATTTTTCATTCACGATCAATTCAACAGAATTACTTCTTAGATAAGATAGCTTAATGTAGTTATCATAAAATGTCGAGATAAATTTTTAATTACAAATACTTACGGTTACAGTAGGAAACTGAAAAGGTGTGCAACAAAAACGCCAGAAATGCAAGTTTTCTGTTAAACATGTTTGTCTCCTTAATGCTTAACACCAAAGCGTGTGAAGTGGCTGCAACCTTAGCTACCAACACTTTTGCGAGAAAAGTGGATAAAATACTTCATTATCTCTAGTTAACGAGGCAATAATAATTGGAGATATGCTTTTTAATTAATCCAGGTGTGCAAACAGTTTCTGAGCCCTAATGATAATTCCAGCTGTCATATTCATTATGGTACACACGATTCAAACAGTGTAGAATGTTTTTATCCAATCTCCACCATTAAGTTGTATTGAAAACCAATCTCGTTCCCAGGGTCCTTTTCTACTCGTCTCTAGGGATGAATAAGAAAGGACCCTGGGGACGAGGTTGTATTGAAATTGACATCGCTATATTTGGATTGTAGATTCATGATGATGATGATGACAATGTGGAACTTCCCGGTTCGCAGTTGATTTCCTTTGTTGTTTCGACCCTTACTCCATTTCGAAAATTCTTGAAACATATGACCAGTTTAATAAATCAAGCGAATACCCGCGTTACTATGGCTTGGATCACCAACACTAACTACTGTTTGGATGACTCTTAGAGGAGGTTGGACTCGGCCCGCAAGGTATCATGGGGTAAATTATCAAATTAAGCTTCGTTCGAATCATTTGTATGGAACCTTCGAGCAGTACGGACCTCAATTATAGCACAAATTTTAGCTGCATAACCCATAAGATTGTAAACGCAAATATATTTCGTACCAAATTGACATATATAACGTACTGTACAAGAGGTAGATGGCTCACTATTCAAGAAGATCTCCAGTATGCCAGGCCACCCTCTGTAGCCTTCCGTCCCCAAAACGAAGGAAAGTTCAGCGCGCCTCCGAGTTCCTAGCAGTCAACTCCTTAGGGTTAATACCCAATGTTTTAAAATTAGGTTTTTGAACAGGCTATTTTTCAAATATAGCGGAGCTATTTAATGTAATGTGGATCTTGAATGTTAAATTCAATGCTTCCACATGGAGTTTTTTTAAGCCTTGTAATCCTTTCTGCTATTTTTAATGTAACTGTTCTTGGTTTTAGCATGTATTTTTGCTTAAAAAACAAAAATTATTTATTTATTTATGCAAAGAAGTGCTAAATTGGCCTAGATTGCCTTTTTTACCCCTTCTTTTGTTTAGTTATTATTTACTCATAAGCAACACTCGGAGAGAAATTTCGTATCTCCGCGCAGAAATACAGTAATTTTCCATGTGTCGTGAGAAAATGTTTGGGTTTGATAATGTGTTACCGTAGGAGTAAAATCACGTTTCACTGATTGTTGTCTCAGAAAGACGGCTGTAAAAGCACCATTTCTAACTAATTATCCCATTAAATCATGAAAATTCATTATCCCATGAAATCTAACTCGATGGCATGGTGAGTGTTATATTATTTTAGGATTTTCAAACACGAAAAGCCTAGTACTAGACTGCAATTATTAATATCTCAAGTAATTTCAGTCAATTCCAGACTTAAAGTCAGTTTTTCTCTCAGTCTTCTTTAATTTTTCTTAAATACGAAGAAGCAATTTTCGCTTCTGTTGTTTGCTAAGTACTTGTAAATATACCTTGTTAAGTCAGATAAATCAGCGAAATTTGTTACTCATTATAAATCAGCTAATTTTGTTCTTTTTAAAATCGAAATATTAAAAATTATTAATAATGATTTAGAAAATTATAAACAAGTGAAAACTAACGAGATAATGTTGTGACATCTCGACGACCTCATGATGCCATTATCAAGGAATCGGAAATAAATGAATACGAGTACAGTTATAAATGAAATAGAGCTAGACAAAGACTTTCGCACTGATAGAATTCGTCTGTACGTTCAAGCGCGGTCTTATTTGTTTGATGGGCAACATTTCGTGAACAAGACAGTCGATTTCAATAATGGAGGAAATTTTATTTCTGTTTTGAATGTACAATTGTAATTCTCGCTACGTATGGGCAGTTTATGTGGTTAAAAATAAGCGACGGGCATCACATGACCCCTGCACTAAGTCGTATTGGAAGTAGTATGATCTTCAGAGCTTCGCGCTAACTAATAGGTAAGATATGAGGGGAGGCTCCTTAAAGATTTCTCTTAGTCGTTGCTGGTTTTGTATAAGGTGCCATTTCCCCATAAGTATTTTCTTCAGGCTAGGTAAAGTGTAACAAAAGGTAGAAGTTTTTGCGTGTGGATTTGTTTGTCACACCCGTTTTGGCCCCATTTTTGGGGCCAAATAGGCTCTTTTCATTTTACAGTGTGCTGGGGATTGAATTGTTCAAAACATTTTAAAAAAAAAGAAAAGAAAAAATCAAAACCAAAAAAAAAAAATCAAAAGTCTGGGCTATCCCAATTCCTATTTCTACAACAAAAGATTAACATGTTGATCTAATGGCTATATTTATCATTTTTTTTTATTATATAGTCTTGCTGCTTTTTGTCAATGTCAATGTCATTCATCATGTCTAAGAACGTGGAGCATTCGTCAGAGAAGACGCCAAGGGAGCTCATTGATGGGTTTACAAATTTCACACATCTGTAATCTCTACTCATTTCTTTGATCAAGTACAGATATTTTTCTTTTTTACGCACTGCATTGTTATTAAGATTAGACTCGAAACCAACTGTTAATTCTAGAACATAATAATAATAATAATGATATTATTAATAATAATAATAATAATATTAACAATAATAATAATATATAGAATGAATCCTTAAATGCGATCAATCAGATTAAAGCTGCCTTTCTTTATATTCAAGCTGATTTCTAGTCTACTACGAGCTTCCTAAAATTGAATTTACAACTTCATATCAACTGGTCGTTTCAGTAATTAAAAATTCAGCATTTCTTTAAGTTACTTTAGCTCAAAATTTATTTTCTAGCATTTCACAACATTAATTCGTACAAGAAAAAGGTCATTTTACTATGACCAATTTATTGTTCTTTGCGCATTCACAGCTCATTTTAAATGAACTCTTTGGTGATAGGTCGTATTCTTCTCACTGCTACAATCTTCACAGATCGGCCAACTCATATATCTCCCAATACTGACAGAGACTTTGATTTACTGGTAGGACCGGACTTCTTGAAAGCTTTGCAAATACATTAATTAAAGGTAGTAATCCAGAATTGGGAGCTGTGGGCTCTGACTCTCCTCTTCAAAGGTTTGTAAGTTGTTATTATTGGATTTTTGCTGCACGAAGTGAGTGAAGGCGCGAAAACCGAAAGGTCCAACCACATTTTGCGTCTGCACTCTCGCCATGCCTCTTTGAGCATCTGCAGAGGAGAGAGGGTTGTGGCCAGGGTAGCTAAAGCAACTCAGCATCGGACTTTGGAGAGTTTGGGTCTATGGGGCAAATAAACAAACCTCTAAATTGTCATCACAAAGCATCTAAGCGTCCAATGTGGCATGGCAAAAACCGACGAGAAAAGCAGTTTTTAAAGTACGCCAGAAATACTACTATCCTTATACTAATAACTGAATATTCTTGAGCTTTCCTTTTAAATAATAAACCCACCTCTGAATTGTTGCCCTCCATATTGGTTTTATTACCGCAAAGCCCTTTTGGACAGCCTATGATGAGCTGTTCAAGATGAGATGAAACCATGGTTTATGCTTGTACTGGGGACCAAGGACGTCATTTAAAATTTTCGTCATCTTGGTCACAAACTTACATTTTACAAAACTCTGGCATTTACCCAACTGATGCAGAAACTTTTAACCTCTCGAGCGTAATATATGTTATACGTTTGCTTGTTTTGTTTTTCGCTTTGGCTAAAAAGGGCTTACAACATCATAGTAAGTTGCCATAGCAACGACGGCCTGCCGCCTGTTTTTGATCCCATTCCCTCCTCCCCCTCCACCCTTAACATACCACGCGTTTAATGATGAAACACAGTTGATTACATCCCATTGTTTATTGATAAATTAACGTCAACGCTTACACTGCAATTTACCGATACCCTAGGCTATAAATAGGACTTTGATAAGGTCCGCCTCTCGCCACCTTTATTGGCTTCAGTTTGCTTCAAAATCAACTGGAATCAACCTGTTTATAAGAGAATACAAGGGACACTTTACTCAAAAAGTTTAAGTGTATTAACAGGGGCGGATCTAGAGGGAGGGAGCAGGGGGTGCGCCCCCCCCCCCCCCCCCTGAGATGACCTGCGGTTTTCTAATACAACTGGTATTCCGCACAAAAAAAAACTATGTGGTTTATTGGTGTTGAAGTAGAGCAAGAGACGAGTGCACCCCCTCCTAAAAAAAATCCTGGATCCGCCCCCGGTATACTAGTCACAATGACCGCAGCTTGTACAACCTGTTCACTTAAATCGATGAACTGCACTTGGGGAACTCAACACAAAATATCGCAGACAAGTTATTTATGATTTTTATACATTATCTAGCTGCTCGAAATAATGACTGCAGCAGAGTCAAAGGCAAAGTAAAAGAAAAAAATAATTTTTTGGTTACTTGTTCCCTGACAAACCTTAACCCAAACTCCAATCAGGGGACACCTCTATTCAGAAGGCACTTGCGGCTTTGGTCCCGAGAATCAGTGTTCCTTGAATAGAGATTCCTCTGTACTTCAAAACGCTATCTGCCTTTTTAGACTTTGATTTATACATTGAATTACATTGTGTAACCTGTGTCACTGACGAAACTTCT
Source organism: Porites cylindrica (assembly GCA_964035525.1). NCBI lineage: Eukaryota > Metazoa > Cnidaria > Anthozoa > Scleractinia > Poritidae > Porites > Porites cylindrica. The sequence goes on along the minus strand of OZ037787.1, from coordinate 22,474,497 downwards.
TCGTTCAAAAGCATTAGTCTGTCTTGTTTTCGTCTTCATTCCAGAGCAAAAACTTACTAATTTGTTCTATAAATTTGACCTCCTGAGCTCAGTGCTTTCTACATCAAATCTCAGTCGAATGCAGCGTCGCCGGTTCGAAGTGATAAAACACATGCTGTGAGTGTTTTGAACAGCTTTAAAAAGTCTCCGGTTTATTTCATTTCAGTAGTGCTAAATAATGGATTTCTTTTTTAAAAACGCGTTGATTGAAAAATGTGAAACAAAAGCAGGCAGTAACAAATGTTCGTCAGTTATAGTTCTGTAAATTTAGTTGAGCAGTAGGTACATAGGTAGAGCCTTCGCACTGGGGCTATCTAATGAAATTTCGGATCAATTTAGGTTTCAGGGAAATTGCCCACCTACCACTCCCCAAAGCCATCATTTTGCCCTAAGTGAGAAATAAGTGTTAATGTTAGCTTAGGGGAGGGGTAGGTGGGCAGTTTCCCATAATGTACATGTCGCTTACCTCACAAGTCGGTAGAGTTCCAGACCATGTGTTGTCGAGTTGACAGACAATCACTTCAGAGCCTTTCAGCCGGTACCCAGCCCTGCATTTGAAGGAACAGTAGGTCTGGTAGCTTAAATCAGCACTGGAGCACATACCAGTCGGAGGATCGGCGTTAGACACGGAAAGCCGAGGACACGGAATATCTAGAAATAAAATGAAAAGGGTTTACAGCCTTTCACATGACAAAAAACAAACGCTAACAGGCCTTTATCGGTATCTCAGTTCGTTCTTTTGAAGTTGTCGGAGGATTCTTTTAATTATATTATTTAATAAGCTAGGAGCACCAGCCTTCCGACTGTCACAAGCTATAGTTGTCCAATACTTGGCCTGAATTTCAAACATTCCTTCAGATAATTTATACTGTTTAAGATGTAACTTTTGTTAGCCTTTTCAAAATACTTGAATTAAATTTTCCCCTGTGAGATTTTCCAGACGATCGAAAATTTATAATGATGTTAAAGATGCAAAACATGAGGGGACACAAAAGCGATTAGATGACACAAGAGCTAAAAATCACATAAACTGTACTGATTCGATTCAAGAACGTAAACGCTGCAACAGACTTGTAATAATTCCGTGGCGGAATACCATTCCATTCCTAAAATTAATTGGGGAGACAATTGGGGATCATTTCGCATTTCGGGGGCTGTACAGGCCTGGTAAGTTTTCCGCACAGCGGCATTTCTCATCTAACAGGTAGGTACGTCATGTAAAACCTATAATGGCCGCGCCGAACCGAGTCGTTGGAGGATGTTGTGTTTAGTAATGGCACGACTTGCTGGTCTTGTACTGCGTTTTTGGAATATTCTACTGTTCGCCAAGAAAAGGCAGTAAAGGAAGTGATGGGGAAACGCCCTGATTCAGGGTACCGCTCTACCGATACCAACATCCGAAGGCAGCTAAGGTAAGCGTTTATATTATGAGACATATTTCCTTTGGTTGTATAACAGCTTATGTGAGGTCCAGGACACGTTAACGTTGGGGACTGATAATCTATAAATTAGAAAAATTTAATTCGTAAATATATTTAGATGCGGAAAAAGCGGTTGTGCAAACAAAGAACATTAAAGGATGTGGTTAAAATGGATACTACGTCCTAAATTCTACTTGACTTGTAAGTTGACTGCCTAAATTCTAAAAACAATCGATAGCATTGCTCAGAGTAGACTACGAGCAGTCCCTACTTTGACCAGTTTTTCTCAGTCATTTGAGGAAAACGAGCGAGATTCGAAAATAAACAGGCGCGTGACTGACTTCTCGGGCTGCCGCCCTACTTTCTAGCATCTCGCTGCTTCGCCGCTTAACTCTCGCACGCGGGTGCACTCCCCTCACTGATTTAAAGAAAAAGATAGAGAGATTTTTCGTTGCTCCCGCCCCAATCTCCTCGCAGTTTCTCTTCGCCCCAGCCAACCTTTATTACTTTGCCAGCCCAACCAAAACCGCCGTCCTACGCAGGCTACAGTCTATGCCAAAAGTTAATGGATAATCACATGAACTAAAATAAGCATGATCCTGATTTCACAAACAAATGAAGTCTTTTATTGAAATCAATTAATTAGTAGTGCATCTTATTGTCTCGTATTCTTTAAAGTGAAGTTCTGTTTGCTTACCTTTCCTTGTTTGAATCAAACTGGTGCCAGCGTTTATTACATGAATTTTTTTAAAAATTTTCTTTGTCCATGTCCATTTATAGTTTGAAGCACCGGCTGGAAGTTTCAAATTCATTGATATCAAGCCCTTTGTTCATATTTACAAAGGGGGCCTGCCTGTAGAACAGGTTGGCCTTCCACTGTTTCTAGCATTTCTACTGAACAAGCGAAAGAATGAACTATATAATAAGCCAAAAAAATAACGAAAGTTTTGCTTTTAAATTTCAAGCGCGGATAACTGATTTGAATAGTACTATCCAATTTTCCAATTTTGGTATCCAGTGAATGTCAGTGTGCCTCAAAAGAAAACCTCAAACAGAAATTCAAAGCCGGAGCAAGCAACTCCCATGCTAGGCCTATGTCACGGCGTTTTTACGGACCATTTTATTTTTAGACACATTTTAAGGCATTTTTTCCTGCGAGAATAGAAACTTCAGCATGTCTATGAGCGTATTCGAAGTATAAGATATCAAAAAGGTAAGCTAAACGTTATTACAAGGCAAAAAATATCATTTTTAGGTCTGCAGGTTTTGCTGACTGGTTTGTGGATTAAAAAAGATATCCAAAATTTGCTTCAAAAACGTTCTAAAAATAAACTGGTCCGTGAAAACACCGCACTGTAATTTTCAGGGAGTTATAATAACTCCTCTAGTGGGGCTAATTTAACTCCTTACAGTGGAGTTATTTTTCGTGGAGTTATTTTAACTCCAAAAAGGAGTTTAAAGAACTCTTTTTCAGGAGTAAAAGTGACCCCAGATATTGAGGAGTTAAAATAACCCCAAAAAAGGAGTTATCCTGTACCTAAAATTTTTACTCCACTTTCAGAGTTAAATTAACTCCAAACAGAGTGAAAACAACCCCTGTAAGGAGTACAAGTAACCCCATTTCGGAGTAATGTTAACTCCAAGACTGGGAGTAAAAAGAACTCTTTTTCAGGAGTAAAAATGACCCCAAATTCGGAGTTAAATTAGGAGTTAAAATAACCCCAAAAAAGGGGTTATCCTGTACCTAAAATTTTTACTCCATTTTTGGAGTTATAATAACTCCCTAAAACTTACAGTGCGTGACTCGAGCGCATGGAAGTTGCTCGCTCCTGAGTATGGGCTCCTGCCTCAAACACAAAGGGGACTGGAAAACGCTTACCGTGGCATTGAGGAACTTGAGCGTCCCATTCGCCATTCAGCTGACACGTTAAAGATCTCGAAACTGTCTGGGGTGCAGTAACATCGGTAGTAAAGCCAGGAGGACATACAAATGTGCAGACTGAGGAAAATCTCATTGACTGGTGGTCACAATTACTTGGAAACACTGTTGCGTACTTGACGGACGGAAGTTTAGGGCAGTGAATTTCTAACAATGAAAACAAATAAACTAATTTGCGTCAAAGAAAAAGATTCGGCTGTTAGGACATGATATTACAGCGGAATATTTCTTTTATCACCAATGACTTCTTAAAAGTTACCTGCACAGAGCTTTTGGAACCCATCTGGATTCCTTAAACGAGGCTACCGCGCCTACCCCCATTTCAAGGAACAATGTTGCAGCCTCGTTTTGTAAAGGGATGCGGATGGAATCTAATTAGATGCTGCAAATGTGAGTTGTCTACTTAGCTAATGAATAAAAAGAAGCAGCTTTTGTTATCTCGTCCTTCATTAATATAATGACCTGTCTTTGCTCAGGTATACGATTAGTTTTGGCAATACACACTTATAAGATTAGTGAACAAATCGAGGATAATAATGCCTCGGGTGGTGCTCATAGCAAAGGTTTAAACATTTATGACAGTTATTGATTTATAATAGATTTATAGACGTCGATTACCTTCACAAGTCGATGGAGTTCCAGACCATGTCTTGTCGAGTTGACAGACACGCACGTCAGAGCCTTTCAGCTGGTACCCAGTAATGCATTTGAAGGAACAGCGGGTCTGGTAGCTTAAATCAGCACTGGAGCAAATACCAGTCGGAGGATCGGCGTAAGACACGAGAAGCACAGGACATGAAATAGCTAGAAAGAAAATGAAAAGGGTTTACGAATTTGCATCCTGTCTGGCTCCCACGAAATCGCCAAGAGAAGAGAGATAATGTAATTTGTGTTAATCAGGATTGACATAAATAAAAATGTTGCCTGCACGGTTTGGAGAACTGGGGTCGGGTGTTGCGTGAGAAGTATCGAGGTGTCGTTATATTAGACTTAGTTAAGGTGGCTCGAATGGATTTTTTTAGGGGGATACCTCTCAAGTTTGAGCCTTAACTACGTCGGCATGAGTAAAGATATGGAAAAAACGTTACCACAACTCTATTATATAAAGATGAAAATTTCTTATGATCTGGGTTTTATTGCAATCGGAGTCGCCATGGCAACGTAATGACGCCATTACGTTTTTCATTTATTGTTGTGTTTCTCTGTACCAGGAGTTTTTTGAAGAAATCGCTTAAGGGAGTATGTACCTGCCATAATTGCCTCCATTATGGCAAAGTTTGAAGAAATTCTATGAGAGCGTTTTCGAGATATTTCGAAATGCAGTTTTAAGAATCATAGAAACAGTGAAATAGCATGCTAGCCGCACAATTCGCTAATACTCTAAGAAAATGATAAGCTTTGGGAACGCGGCTTCATCTCATTGTGGTTTGATTCCATTGAAAACTGCATACAAAAAAAGAGGGGAATTGCTCTGGGCGATCGCGATTAAGAAGGATTTTATTAACTTGCAATCAGATGCTTTTGATACAGTTTTTAGAGGTAATTTGGTCCATGCCTAAAACTTTCGTATTTTTCCAAAAACCGCTCGATAAATTTTTTTATAAATTCGACAATTCCGAGATCAATCGTCAAGAAATATTCTCCGCAAGTTTTAAGAACATTGAAAACAGGGAAGGCTTTTAAATAGGGCCTCAAATATAGCCAATTTTCCCCCCAGATTTTGTGTTTACATTCGCGCGTCCTCACTATTCACTGGCATTGTTTTCAAGCTTCATATACACGTGCACATTTAGCAAAAAGATAGAATTTGCATCAAAAAGGACCCTTGGTTAAATCTCCGGGATATGCTAATTACCGGGTAAAGAGGTAAGTGATACATTATAACATCAGAGCAACTCTTTGTGAGAGTTTCTGTGATGTTATAACCCGATTAAGATAATTAAGTATTGCATCCTACACGATGAGCCGTGACGTTCACCGTTTCGGCTCTCACTGCTATCTGTGACGACAAGCCAATTATCAGCATATACCGGATATTTCTTCGGAAAGTAATCGAGAGTTCTTTTTGATGCAAATTTATATCTTTTGCTAGTTGTGCACGTGCATATGAAACTTGAAAACAATGCCAGTGAATAATGAGGACGCTCACTTGTAAACACAAAATCTGGGGGGAAAATTGGTTTATGTTTGAGTCCCTATTTAAAAGCCTTCCCTGTTTTCAATGTTCTTGAAACTTGCAGGGAATATTTCTTGACGATTGATCTCGGAATTGTCGAATTTATAAAAAAATTTATCGAGCGGTTTTTGGAAAAATGCGAAATTTTTAGGCATGGACTAAATTACCTCCAAAAACTGTATCAAAAGCAGCCGAATGCAAGTTAATAAAATTCCTGTTACTCGCGATCGCCCAGAGCAATACCCCTCTTTTTTTGTATGCAGTTTTCAATGGAATCAAACCACTATGAGATGAAGCCGCGTTCCCAAAGCTTATCATTTTCTTAAACTATTAGCGAATTGAGCGGCTAGCATGCTATTTCACTGCTTTGATGATTCTTAAAACTGCATTTCGAAATATCTCGAAAACGCTCTCATAGAATTTCTTCAAACTTTGCCATAATGGAGGCAATTATGGCAGGTGCATACTCCCTCAAGCGATTTCTTCAAAAAACTCCTGGTACAGAGAAACACAACAATAAATGAAAAACGTAATGGCGTCATTTCGTTGCCATGGCGACTCCGATTGCAATAAAACCCAGATCATAAAAAATTTTCATCTTTATATAATAGAGTTGTGGTAACTTTTTTTTCCATATCTTCACTCATGCCGACGTAGTTAATGCTCAAACTTGGGAGGTATCAACCACAAAAAATCCAGTCGAGCCACCTTAATTTCGCAGTTGTAAGATGACGTATGCTTCTGAGTTGTTGTCATTATCGTTGGCCTTCGGTTTTCTATACATGTTACAACGGTTTTACTTTAATTAGATTGGCTTTATAAACCTAAAGCGTAGTGTCGGCAAAATTTGCTTCTTTCTATCAGTTTAGTATCGCAACCTCGCAACGATTTCGCGACTACGCTCCAGTTGACGTCATCCAGTCTGACATCTCGTCTAGATGCATTTTTCAGTTTCCAAGCAACACTTCCATAGAACCAGTTGACGGGTGTTTCTAAAACGAAGACCTAATACCCCTTGGACGAACTGAACACTGCTTAGACCAGTTGACGTCAAGAAGCATTGGTCTGTGTTGCTTTGACTGTTTTTGCGGCCGTTTTAGCGATCAAGAAATGCTTTTGTCACTAAATTTCGACAGCAAAACTATTTTAGACATGTTTTACAGAGAGCATTGTATTTAGACCACTGACGGCTTGATGGGTCGCGGGATATGTTTGTTATTTGGAAGTGCGTTTCCCCTGGTCAGGTGAGTTTCAGATCGGCTTCTTACCGTAAAAACCGTTATTGCTTTTCCCTGTAATCTGCAACTTTGAATTCATGTTACACCAAGGAAGACCCAGCCTCTCAAGCAGACGTTCTTAGGGGTTCGTCACGTTTGTTTGCCCCACAATCAGGGGCACCCAACGTAAATTTTCGGAAAATATCTGTTCGGAAGACGATTTGAGATCTAGAATTTTCGGAGCATTTATTGTAAAATTTTTTGCTTGCCTACCTCTCCTAGGATTTTCGAACATCTAAAAAATGGTATAATTGAAACTTTTTAACTGATTTTTACCCTAAAAAGATCACCTAGAATTTTCGAGAGCCCTTTTTCTGGCTGAAATTTTCGAAAATGTAAGTGTTGATCTCTATAATTTTCGGATCATTAGAATTTCAGCTAGGAAATCCGAACAGATGAAAAATTTTTAGGGGATAAAAATATGCCTCTATCTACCGTTTAAATACTAAAATACGTTTAACAATGCTATGTTTAAGTGGTTTTGAACTATATTCTCGTTGGGTGCCCCTGCACAATGAATTGTTTTTTCCCCGCCGATCGTTGTGACCGATCATGCGGATCAAATCAACGACGCAGGCAAAGACTTGGCTTCACCTCAGCTCCGTACATCGATCGGTCGTTTATAAGCCCGAGAGTGAATTAACACCGAATGCAAAATGTATTTGAAATACTCGTTTAAGCGGATTTTCCTCAAATGTATATTTGAATTCATGATAAATATTGCTCCATTAGCTACAAACAGCGCCTATGGCCATGAAAGGTGCTTTAAGTTGACTAATTTCCTGAATTTTACCGACCTATACTAACTAATCAGTGGAAGCGTGGTCAGCTGTCTTCTCTCGCAGGAGGTAATCAGGATGCAGGTTCCAATCTCTGCATGGATAATTTCCTTTATCTCTGTAAATTTTTTTTCTGTTCGGTTTTACTTTCTTTTTTCCCTTTTTAAATCAGATTTTTATCCTTTCGCTTGTTTCTCTTCATTCTCACTACCGACTTTTTTTTAACTTTGCCAGGTTTTTTTTTTATAATCAACGTCGGTCCCCTTTGCCCGTCTGAAGTGGTGGCTTGGTGAGCCTAATAAGTTTTCCGCACAGCGGCATTTCTCGTACAAAAAGGAGGTACGTCGTGTAAAACCTGTAATGGCCGCGCCGAACCGAGTTCGTTGTTGGAGCAAGAGTTAAAAATCACATAAACTGTACTGATTCGATTCAAGAACCTAAACGCTGCAACAGACTTGTAATAATTCCGTGGCGGAATACCATTCCATTCCTAAAATTAATCAGGGGCACCCAACGACTGCTTCCTCCTAAATACATTGGAGTCGTTTTTTAGGCTATCCACAGTACTTTAAGATTTCTAGAAATGCATTCTAAGGGGCGCTATAAAATTTGTACCTGGCCTGTTCGGTCATGCTATGTGAACTTGAGTCTTTTCGAAATTACAAGGGCTTCAGTATTATTTTGCAGAAAATTATAGATGCAACTTAACGTATTGTGAAAGTGAGAATTTTTCTGATTCCTCTCTCCATTACATTTTTGAATCCGAAAATTTTAGGTTTCCTTTTTGTACGAAAAATAGCCTTACCTGGACAGTGAAATGTTAAGAATTAAAATTCAGCAAATCGTAGGGCAATAATTAGAGAAACTTCGAAAATTGCACATGAATGGAACAGTCATCTAGAAATTTTAAACTGTTCTCAAGCAATAGAGAATTCTGGGCAGCATTTGCTTCTCCGAACAGATATTTTACAGAAAACAGTCGTTGGGTCGGGATCATTTCGGGGGCTGTACAGGCCTACGTTTTCCACATAGCGGCATTCCTCATATAACAGGAAGGTACGTCATGTAAAACATATAATGGCCGCGCCGAACCGAGTCGTTGTTGGAGGATTTTGGAGTTTTTAGTAATGGCACGACTTGCTGGTCTTGCACTGCGTTTTTGGAATATTCTACTGTTAGCCAGGAAAAGGCAGTGCTTGGATAGTCGTAAAAAGCTGCTTTTTTGCGACCTCAACAACTTGTGCCTTTGAATGAAATGATGGGGAAACGACCAACATCCGAAGGCAGCTAAGGTAAGCGTTTATATTAAGAGACATATTAGGAAAATCCTACGGCATTTAACGGCGGTAATTTAAAAGGGTAATACCTTAAACCTTCTCAATCGGGGAATAAGGAGGAATATGTAATAAATGCTAATATTATGAATAATGCTCAGTCAATTCCAAGCGTACCCACCCCCCCCCCCCCCCCGGGCATTTGTCATCTTGTCGGTCTCAGCGGTCGGGGATTTGTCAGAAAACCTCTGCCCGAGGGTGGGACATTCGTCAATTCTTCCAGAAGTGGTTTATATCCTTCCTTTTTCAATATTTCACTTGAAAATATGCCTATTTAGATAGACACTTACGATACATTGCTATTTTAATCTTTGTCCAAAGATTTCTCTGGCCTCAGGGCGATGTTTAACTCTGGCTGAATAACTTACTCCGAGTCGCGCACGAGAACAGGAAAAGAGGAATGCCAAACATCATAAAGACGCAGTATAAGGATTGTATATAGTTTTGTAGGAAAGCCAAACCAAGAGTCGTCTGTCCTACCTTGAAATTAGCGAAGAAAAAAGTTAAGGTTTGAAGTTAAGAATAGATTCTAGCTGACAGACAATTAACAAAGGGGTCTTTCAGTGATCACTCACTAAAGACCATAACTAGAAAAATCTTTGTCAGCATAAGTTTCAAAAGATGGTATAAATGTGTAACTGCATAGGTAAATGATATTTTAAGTACAGTTTTTGTTATATTAGTATTGGAAAATAAGATATTTTTGGTTAAGTTATGTATTTGCACTGTTAACTATGGCATTTGCACACTTTTTTTAAGCCCCACCATGGGGTTTTTGTCTGAACCGCCTGTCCCCACCGTGGGGGATTTGCAGCTGTTCCAGAACAAAATGACCAATACCCAAACAAATGCTTAGGGTTGGGAGGTTGGGGGGGGGGGGGGGGGGGATGGGCATGCTTGGAATTGACTGAGCCATACAGAATTACCAATGTTTTGGGGTTGGAATGATATGAAATTTTGGTGGTGTTGGAATTATGGAATAACGAACATTTTCGAGAAGGAGTTCAATGAAGTTATCAACAACCCGTTATTCCTCTTCATCCCCTGTTTCTCATGATGATATTTGCTTTGATTAAACCGTACTTGGAACTGCATTTTCCCCTTGAATCTTAGGGCGCTTTCCATTTGCCAGAACTGACTGGCCAGACCATTCCCGTCATAATAATTTCACTTTAAATCAAAACTATCCAACCAGATCAGTCAAATCCTAAATAGTATGCACGAAGGAGATGGTTTTTCAGCAAACCCCTCTGGAAAAAGCCCATTTCGTTTGCTAACTGACTGGTTTGGCCGGCCAGTTCTGACAAATGGAAAGTGCCCCTATATTCCTGGCCTCAACTTAGCTCAAAACACATAACGAGTTTGTGGTCACAAAGTCAGCCATTTGTTTAGTATCAGTGCGGAGCAAGGATGGCGCAGTGGTGAGAGCACTCGCCTTCCACCATTGTGGCCCGGGTTCAAATCCCAGTGTCAATGCCATATGTGGGTTGAGTTTGTTGTTGGTTCTCTCGTTTTCTCTGAGAGGTTTTTCTCCGGGTACTCCTGTTTTCCCCACTCCTCAAAAACCAATATTTCCAAATTCCAATTCGACCAGGAATCAGGTAGACGAAGAACCACTATGTGGATGTGCTACCTCCAAATCGTTATGATTTTTATTTATTTAGTATCATATTTATCAGAGCTGAGTTCTCCAGCAGACAGGCTCCTGTCCACTGGGCAAGGCCTTGTTGCCAATTGTTGTCAGTTGCTTAAAATTTGCACTACAGGGTCCCCCAGGGTCCGAAGAAAAGAAGAAAAATCGATAACGAGGATCAAAAGGACATGACGAAAAAGTCACGAAAAATATTTTAAAGGAAAGCATAAATAAAGGGTACTAAAGTTCACTAATAGAAACATTTTTAAAAGAAACAAAAGTGGAAGACTAAACAAAGGTCGTTACAAAAAATACATCAGGAATAAGAGAAACACGGCTGGAACAAACGAAATTTTCGACAAATACTAAAACCCCAATAATGTTACCTGTTTGTTAGGGGAGGGGTAGGTAAGCAGTTTCCTAGAAACCTTGATTGAGCATCCTCGGTTAAGCAAAACGTTTTGTTTTGGTTAAGCGCAACTGAGCGGAGTGCTTCGTCCCGCACAAGACCTTGCCGACAACTCCGTGCCGAGTTCGAAACACAAGGAAAAGCGAGAACAAAGAACAAATGCGGATAAAAAGAAAAGAAAAGAAAAACACTTTGTCATAATTTCTGAAAAAAGGAAGGGAGGAAGAAGAGCGAAAAAAGGAGAAAAAAAAGAAAAGAATTAGGAGACCGATGAACAAAAGCAGATGATAAGAAAATATACTGCTTCATGATTTATGAAATGACAACAGGGAATTTCCCTTGAGAAAATTACTGAACATCACTGAACTTGAGAGCATCATGAATTAAAAAAAAACCAACACAAAACATACAAGCCGAAAAGGTCTCTTCAGGAACAGTTGGAATCTGGAATTTGCGTTTTTCTTCATTTGAACAACCCGAACTAATACTATTGCCATTATTCATTCGCGATCAATACAACAGAATTATTTCTTAGATAAGCTAGCTTAATGTAGCTATCATAACATTTCGAGATAAATTCTTAATTACAAATACTTACGGTTACAGTTGGAAACTGAAAAGGAGTGCAACAAAAACGCCAGAAATGCAAGTTTTCTTTTAAACATGTTTGTCTCCTTAATGCTTAACACCAAAGCGTGTGAAGTTGCGGCAACCTTAGCTACCAACACTTTTGCGAGAAAAGTGGATAAAATACTACATTATCTCTTGTTAACAAGGCAATAATAATTGGAGATATGCTTTTTAATTAATCCAGGTGTGCAAACAGTTTCTGAGCCCTAATGACAATTCCAGCTGCCATATTCAATATGGTACACACGTTTCAAACAGTGCAGAATGTTTTTATCCAATCTCCACCATTAAGTTGTATTGAAAATCAATCTCGTTCCCAGGGTCCTTTTCTACTCGTCTCTAGGGATGAATAATAAAGGCCCGTGAGAAAATGTTTGGGTTTGATAATGTGTTACCGTAGCCGGTAAAATCACGTTTCACTGCATGATTGTTGTCTCAGAAAGATGGCTGTAAAAGCACCATTTCTAACTAATTATCCCTTTAAATCATTAAAATTCATTATCCCATGAAATCTAACTCGATGGCATGGTGAGTGTTATATTTAGGATTTTCAAACACGAAAAGCCTAGTCAGTAGACTACAATTATTACATCTCAAGTAATTTCAATCAATTCCAGACTTGAAGTCAGTGTTTCTCTCAGTCTTCTTTTTCTTAAATACGAAGAAACAATTTTCGCTTATGTTGTTTGCTAAGTACTTGTAAATATACCTTGTTAAATCAGTTAAATTTATTGTTTCTTTTTAAAATCTAAAAATTAATAATTATTAATAATGATTTAGAAAATCATAAACAAGTAAGAACTAACGAGATAATATTCTGACACCTCCCCCCCCCCCCCCCCCCGCCTCGCTTTTACTTTTTCGCGCCCCTTTTTACTTCGCAGCGCTCCGCACTATCTGAACGCCTGGAACAGGCTACCCTCCTAAATGCTTTTAACACCAAAGCGTGTGAAGTTGCCGCAACCTTAGCTGCCAACACTTTTGGGAGAAAAATGAATAAAACACTTCATTACCTCTTGCTAAACAAGCAATGATAATTGGAGATATGCTTTTTAATTATTCCAAGTGTGCAGACAGTTTCTAATCCCTAATGATAATTCCAGCTGCTGTTAATTCATGGAACATATTCGGTGTGGTACACACGTTTCAAACAGTGCAGAGTGTTTTCATCCTATTTCCACCATTAAGTTGTATTGAAAATCACTCTCGTTCCCAGGGTCCTGTTCTACTCGTCTTCTAGGGACGAATAGGAGAGGACCCTGGGGACGAGGCTGTATTGAAGTTGACATCGCTATATTTGGATTGTGGATTCATGATGATAATGATTATTTGTTTATGGTTTATTATCATTTTGCCACTGATACAAGTTAATATGTACATGAAATTAAGAAAAAAGATGAGGCAAGGGAGCCCAAGGAAGCCAATAAGGCTTACAAATTGAACCACCTTTAAAAAAAACTAATTGAAAAATAATTAATGATGATGATGATGATGATGACAAAATCTGAAACTACCTTCGCATTTGATTTGCTTTGTTGTCCCGACCCTTACTCCATTTCGAAAACTCTTCAAACATTTAACCAAGTTAATAAATCAAGGGTATATCCGCCTTACTATGGCGTGGATCACTATCACTAACGCTAACTACTGTTCGAATGACTCTCAGAAGAGTTTGGTCTCGGCCCACAAGGTATCATGGGGCGAATTATCAAATTAAGCTTCGTTCGAATCATTTGCATCGAATCTTCGAGTAGCACGGACCTTCATTGTACCACAGATTTTAGCTGCAAAGAAGCGCTAAATCGGCTTAGTTTGCCTTTACTACCCCTCTTTTCGCCTACTTATTTACTCATAATCAACACTCGAAGAGAAATTTCGTATCCCCGCGTGTTCTTGTAATATTCTTTATATTATTTATGAATGGAGTAATTTATCATGAGTCGTGAAGAAATGTTTGAGTTTGATAATAAGTTACCCTAGCAGTAAAAACACGTTAAACAGATTGTTGTCTCATAACGGCGGCTGTAAAAACACCATTTCTAACTAATTATCCCACTAAATCATGAAAAATTCATTATCCCATGAAATCTCACTCGATGGCATGATGAGTGTTATATTTAGGATTTTCAAACTCGAATAGCCTAGTACTAGACTGCAATTATCAATATCTCAAGTAATTTCAATCAATTCCAGACTTGAAGACAGTTTTATTCTCAGTCTTCTTTTTCGCGGATACGAAGAAACAATTTTCGCTTCTCCTGTTGTTTGCTTAGTACTTGTAAATATACCTTGTTAAATCAGCTAAATTTGTTACTTAAATCAGCTAAATTTGTTTCTTTTTAAAATCTAAAAATTAATAATTATTAATAATGATTTAGAAAATCATAAACAAGTAAAAACTAACGAGATAATGTTGTGACGTCTCGACGACCTCATGATGCCATTATCAAGGAATCGGAAATAAATAAATACGAGTGCAGTTAAAGTTTTCTAAATATGCCTATTTTTGTTATAAATGAAGTAGAGCTAGACAAAGACTTTGGCACGGATAGAATTCGTCTGTACGTTCAAGCGCAGTCTTAATTGTTTGAGGTGCAACATTTCGTGAACAAGACAGTCAATTTACGTAATAATAATAATAATAATAATAATAATAATGATCATAATAATAATAATGATCATAATAATGTATAGAATAAATCCTTAAATGCGATCAATCAGGTTAAAGCTGCCTTTCTTTATATTCAAGCTGATTTCTAGTCTACTACGAGCTTCCTAAAATTGAATTTACAACTTCACATCAACTGGTCGTTTCAGCAATTAAAACTTTAGCATTTTCTTAAGTTACTTTAGCTCAAAATACATTTTCTCTGC
>OZ037787.1:22238806-22459786 GCA_964035525.1 Porites cylindrica | reverse complement strand
TCTCATTAATCGTTTAACGCCAAGTCGAATTTCTCTTATTCTCCAATAGTAAAGAAGAGGATTTATTGACGAAGATATCAAAACGAGAGTAGCTGTAAAATGCCAAACCACATTAAAGGTCACTGCTGACATTGTCCACAGAGAGTGGGCAAAAATAGTAATTCCATGCGGCGAATAGCAAAGCAAGAAAACTAACAATATGATAAGAATTGTGTAAACTGATTTCTTGTATTTAATAGAGGCCATCGGAGAGCTTTGGCTTGTCTGGCCCGCTTGAACGCGTCTTAGTTGATTTCGAATTATTCCAAATACTTTATAATAGGAAAAGGATGTTGTCGAAAAGCAAATAACACTTAAAACACCGTGGAGAAGAGATTTCCAGAAATCTCCGTACGACTGCATCGAGACTAACCACAGGTGGAGAGGCAAGTAGGCTACTGGAAGGAACAGGAGTATTCCGTAAATTAGATAGGCGCGCCTTACAGTTATTAACGATCGACGACTCATGTGCAACCATCTTTCTACAGACATCATCGTGATCGTCTCCGCAGTTACAGTGGCAAAATAGCGACTGGCAACATCAGCGGCTGTGACTACAGTGCAATTATTTCCCGCAAAAATGTAAGCAACGTATAACGGCTGCGTGATCAGACCAGTAGCAAAGTCCGTGGCTGCCAGCCCAGCTAATAGAATATACGAAGGACTTCGAAGCGATGAGTTCTTCCATATTGCCGCTAAAATTAACGTGTTTCCCGTAACAGCTACAACGGATAGAAGGGCGTTGATGGCGCCTACCAAAACTAGGATATCTTGCGGAGTGACGTCCCCATCACGGACATTGCGATAAAAACTACAAACGTCCAAATGTGGAGTTGATGTAGTGAGCCTAGTCGTTGAAGAGCCGTTAAACATGATTCTTAGATAAAGAAAACTTTCCTTGACGTTGACATTAACTGTGTACCCTATATTGTAAGGTAGTACAAACTGTATCATCCATGTACTATTAAAATCAAACAAATTCACTTTTGTTATTCAGATTTTTCAAACAGTAAACTCTTTATAAAATATCAGTACATGGTCGGCGGTGTAAACTGAAACACACTGATAATCATGCATATTTTACTTTTGTGTTTATTTTTTTCAGAAACAGCTGGTGTTTTCAATACTCCTTTGACATGATCTAACATCAGTTATTCAAGGAAAGGTTTCATAGACATTGACAGGGTGAGAAAAAGAATGAATTAAGAGTTAATTACGCTTAGGTAAAGAGCTCTCCAACACTGCACTTTCACTATATCCAATAAAAAACAGCGGGGTAGTAGATGAAATTCTCTTCATGAGGAAAAATTAAGATATAAACATAACAACACCACAAGCAAAAATATATGTGTACGGCGGAGATTATAGCTAAATCCTTTTTCCTGAGGCCACGTGACGTCAAGTGACGTCATACAAAAGGGCCATCATCGTAGGGGCTACTGTCACATGATGCCGAAAGTACTTTCATTCTGGAGCGAGTTCATTTCATTTCCGCATATTTCTCTGTATTTGTTTACCGAATAATAATACCGAAACGACATTACCTTCCCTTCAAGTCATTCCGGCTTTTTGTTCCGATTGAAATTCTCGTTTCATTCCGGTATCATGAAAATGAACTTTTTTCCGAATAGGCCATTTGCACTAAGAGGCATGTGACATCGTTTTTATGAAAATGAAAGTTGTATGATTTTGCCTTCGATAGACGATTAGTGGGTCATATCTTAAACAAAATAATAGTGATTTGGTTTTTCAAACCCGCACCATTTTCTTAAAATGAATAAGTTCGTAAATGGTCACGTGACCAAAATGAGATTTTTAAAATTATGAATTACCTCTCTCTGAACACAAATTTCGCACTTAAACTTCAAGGAAAATGTTGAAAAGATGATGTGATAACGTTTACAGCACATCTGAGCGTAAATATGAAACGTTGAACAAGATATAAGCAAGAAATAGTTTTGGCCGCCATGTTGGAGGGCAAGAGCATCCCCTCCAACATGGCGGCCAATACAAATCATACTACTTTGCTGAAAAATCAAAGTGCCATAAAATATCTCCCTTAGATGCGTTTTCTCTCAAATTTCGGGTGTAAGATAATTTTTGCGTGCTCTAACAATTTTTGGCATCAGCAAGATTCCAACTCATTGTTTAAAGGAAGCATTGGTCACGTGACCTCTTAGTGCAAGTTGCCTATTCCCGTTTAGTCTGGGAAATGTGGCGCATGCGTATCTGATCTGGCGCAACAGAGAACGCCTTGGAATAGGCTAGTTGATTTTATCATGTGTATGCAGTACTTAACTCTGGAACAAAACTCGTTCCGCAATGAAAGTCATTCTGGTATCATGTAAACAGCCCCTTAAAACATGTAACCTGCGTGGGAGGCGTAATGCAACCTCAACTGCACTTTTGATCGCGTCGCGTTTTATGACAAAAATGGCTTTTAACAGAGGCAATATCAAGAGCGGTGTATACGCAGTGATACCCTACACTTGATATTACATTCCTGCAACATTTGCAGAATCGCTGTGTACCTAGGCACAAGAAAATTTAGATCAATTTAGGTTTCTGGGAAACTGCCCACCCACCCCTCCCCTAAGCAATCATTTTGCCGTAAGGAAGAAGTAAGTGTTAATTTCATCTTAGGGGAGGGGTAGGTGGGCAGTTTCCCCGAAACCTAAATTGATCCGAAAATTTTTCAATTAAACGACTATACGTCTAGAAAATATATTTATTTATTTTTTTAAAAAAATGTTTTTCTTCATCTTTACCTTACACGAATTTTGAAATAATGCTTGATGGTAAAGCACTCGAACGCACTCAGTGCTAGTAATAATATAAAGATTTAGACAAGGCGAAGCTCCCGTAAATAAATTTATAATTTAATTCAAACAATAAACTTGTAACCATTGCAAAGAAATCCACTTGGAGTTGGTCCCGCGATGAATTCAAAAACAAGTAACTTGTCAGCGGATAACTTCAAAAACACACGTCTTCTCCATGGCTCACACTTGAGCCCGCAATACGGTCATGTGATACTGGCCATGTGATACTGTTTTGACAGCTGTCAATTGATCACAGGCTCGTCACGCAATCCTCCCTAACAAACGTCTGCTGAAACGAGTGGAAAAAAACGTAGACCAATCACAGCACACTTGCAGATCTAGAAAGTGCACTTTGGACCTAAGAAATTTCGCGCGAGACTCCAGAAAAGATCAGAAAGGTCTCATTAAAGGTGAAGACCTTCCACTTTTGGAACAAACTACCCCGTTAACTCACACGCCTTTTGTACTGGAGGCTACCCTTGCAATCCCATTGACAAAATTAAGTCGGAGGTTAAATTTGCTGAATGGAAGTCAGCTTTACTACAAAACAATGAACTGCGAAGAAAAACATTCTGCCTTTTGTTCAGTTACAATGTACCATCCCACCGTTGCCTCACCAAAAGAAAACCTTTATCTATATGAGTAAAGGGCATCTAATTCAGCCTTAACATAGAGAAATATACAAAAACCAACTCTTATCTTCTACGCTCTTGTCCGAAGCAACACGCTTTGGTCAATTATAGCTCTCTACCGAGTTTGTACGTCATGTCTGGCTTGTCAGCACTTTGAGTTCAACAGTGCCGATTGGTTCTTCTCACACTGAGAAAGGAATTTAACCGCTCGTTGCAGCAGACATTCGTGGGGCAGGAACGCGTGACGAACGCCTACGAACGTCTGCGTGGAAGGCTACAGGCTCCAACATAAGCAAATTAGCTTGAAAGGGTGAGATTAGACATTGGTTGCCCTGTGGTGCGGACGGACGTACAGTCACTTGACTACCAAAATTTCACAGATGGATAAATAACCAAATTTTCTTCGGCTCCGCTCTCGTGGAGCTCCGCTAATAATAATTGAAATGCCAATAGAAAATCGTAAGTGTCTTAAAATAAATCTGTAAAGTTTTAAGAAAGAATTAGTGTGTTTTTTCTTTCTCGGTGACCAAGATAAGTCAATGACATTCTCATGTTATTCAGGTCATAAAACTTTAAACACGTGATAGGGGAGGTAAGTTAACTTCTCGAAGTGTGTACAACAAAACAAATTTTCCGCGCAGCATGTTTTATTTTACTGCCCCTCTCTTAGCCGTACAATCACGAAACACATTTCAGCAGAAAATAAAAATTTTTATTTCTTTATTGAGAATGATATCAAAGCATTTTCTTTTATTGACGCTGACTGAACTCAGAAATGACTTTTAGATCAAGCAGGGGATGTTTGGTAAGTTCATTTTTTTTGTTATATCGTTTAGATTATGTTTTGAACGTACGGCATCCTTATGTTTTTCGTAATTATTTTTTTACGCGATGAAAAAGGTTGATGAGTAAGCAGATAAAAAAGACTACTACGCAATCAAAAAGGTACTTATCAGACGGTAACGAACATTTTACTCCCAGCGTTCTACGTTTTGTTGAACAATCCTCGAGTGATAAGACCAGTCAAGGCTTTCTGCGTTACTGTCATGCCTTTAGGGTCATTTTGACTCGGTTTTATGGCTGAAACAAAAAAGGACAAAGCTTTTCAAATCAAAACTACTGGAAGTATATCCAAGGTCCTTATCATTAATTTTTAGAAATTACTTTATAAAATTGCGGACAATTAGGGGAAAAATGCAAATTTCTAATTTTTTTCCAGAGTCGAAATTTCAAAACAAAAAAATAGGAAAAACTTTTTTCTAGTTTTCTGTAGCTTTAATAACCCATGTTCCATTTGAATTCGTAAACCGATTAAATTTCTTTTTAAATTTTTTTTTTTTAATTGTGTATTTTCACCTAACATTACCGTTTTGATTTATTAGGAACTGTTTACATCTAAGCTCGAAAAAAACAATTAAACGCCCTGCGCAGCGTAGATTGACTATTTTTGATAATCTTTTGCGAATGTTTTATCAACCATCACTTCATTTTTTCTAATAAACAAACTATTAACTATTCAATTTGCCTTAAGTCTTGAGTCCACTAAAGTCTTGGCAAAAAAAAGGCTAAATTACATTAATTTTAACTTATTACTGCACCAATATCATCTGTTGTTTCGTTTTTGCCATGAGAATTTAAATTTATTATTTATACATGTTATTATACTCCGTGAATCTAAACTTGAATGATAAAACTCTCTGGATATTAGTGTATTCTAAAAAGCATGGAAACCTTAGAAAAGCCTAAGCTTAGCCTTAAACTGGCTCTTACATTTTAAGATCGTCACGAATTCCTCAGTAATCACTACTTTTCATTTTACTAAATTGTGTCTCTCTCTTTTCCTTTAAATAGACAGCATTTTATGAAGTACCATATATAATTAAACAAAAGAAAATTTTGTTTTAAACTTTTTGAGGTAATATAATCTTGCCTTGATTTTTAAAATTTATAAATTGGTACGAGAAAAGATATTATAATGAATACAAAAATAGAGTCAAAATAATTTTTTTACCACCTATCACCACCTTGAACGCACTATTTTTTCTTACAAGCAAAATTAAATAGTTTCTGGGCGGGGGGTGTCTTTCAAGCTTAACTCGATAGATATTGTCAAACGAATGTGATGGAAACATCTGCATAAGATAACTGAATCGGTGGCATTAATTATGTGAATGTTTGATTTAAGCAGCAAATGAAATGAATTCTATTTTTCCTTCAATCTGTTTTAATTAGGTATATCTGGTCCTTTTTTCTGCTACCTTTGATGCACGAGTGGAGGGAAGCTCAGGTTTTATAGGTGAGTACTGGAATTCATCGCGGTCAAACAACCCCAGAAGCCAAGCAAAGTAGTCCAAGTTCCCTGATGGTGGTGGTGGTGGTGGGGGGGGGATACTGGGGCCAATTTCTGCTTGGTATGTGCCGCTGGTCTCTCAGAACCCTTACCCCATTATAGTCTATTATGTGGCCAAACGATAGACTCCATCTTAGTCGCTTTTGGGAAAAAGTAATCTTAGTAACTTTCTGTTTATGGATCTGTTTTATAAAGCCTTTTAACTAGGTCATTTTGAAATGAATTGACACGTTGGTTAACCTTAATGAAGTAAAAATCTTTCCATTGTTAAATCCCAACCTACCTGAATTTTCTGATCCCCTAATTCCCGAAAATGTGTGATCCCAAAAAGTAACTCTAATGAAAATGCAGCCCCATTATAGTCAGCCCAGCTGTGAAAATGCGACCCCATCCAGCTGCACATCCCCTTAGCCTATTAGGCTGATTTAGCAACAGAACGGGAACGTCAGTTGACGACAGCGCGCGCAAGTTAAACAACTGGCTTGACCAATGGCAGAGCGGCAAATTAGGCACCGGAAGTCGTGTTTAGTCCTTTCCGCGCGCTTTCCCGTCGTCAACTAACGTTCTTGTCCTGTTGCTAAATCAGCCTATTACTAAGAAGTACCCCCGCCCTGGGTCAAAGTTAAGGTTGTTTGGCGCTGTTGTAAGGTAATCCAGATTCAGGAATCCGGGAAATTTTTTGGTTGTGGAGTCCAAAATCCGGGAACATTTTTCTTAGAAAATCAGGAATTGTGGCCTTTATGGAATCCGGAATCCCGCCAACGGTTGTAATGCGCTGACCAAGAATTTAGGAGGAAGGATTAGCGCGGTTGGTTAGTACACGGTCTTCTGTGCGCGGGAGGTCCCGAGTTCGATTCCCAGGTGTGACCACAAATGCTTCGTACATCTTCTTTCCTTTCAGCCTGCGAACAGCAGACATATTTCCGGTTGTCGACCGGAAATACGTCTGCTGTTCGCAGGCTACTTTCCTTTCCGTGTAGCTTTAAGTCGCTTTAAATACCCGTAAAACGGAGCACTGATGGAGAGAGGGGAAACTTGTCTAAGAAACAAATAAACATATTATTCAGAAGAAGTCTTGTTCTAAAATCGTTTTCAATAAATAGTAGAAAAATCTTTTGGAGTAGTAACATCTAGCCGCTTTTTACGTACATTTACCTGCCACTACCAGTGTTAAATGTCATTACTCGTTACTAAAAGGACGTGACTGTCTTGACCTGTTGTACCATGGCTTCAACACTTCCGGTATTTATCAAATTAACCCGGATGGTACTGGAGAATTTCAAGTTTTCTGCGATCAGGAGACAGGTGGTGGCGGCTGGGTTGTCTTTCAAAGGAACATTAATGGAACTGTTACCTTCGAAGACAAAAACTGGGATCAGTACAAGGAAGGATTTGGCAACTTGTCGAGTGAGTTCTGGCTAGGTAATGAGAAGTTGCATCGACTACCCTCGATGAGGCAACAACTTATGGTAGAGCTTGAGGACAATGCAGGCGAGAAAGCGCATGCGTTGTACAACCATTTCGCTCTTTTATCCGAGAGCGAAAAGTACGAGCTTGAAGTTTCTACATACTCTGGTACAGCTGGAGATGCACTTTCCGAGCACAATGGCAAAAAGTTTAGCACTATTGACCGGAATAATGATGGAATCATTAGTTTGCATTGTGCTTCCACCTATGGCGGAGGGTGGTGGTATTTACAGGACTGCGTTCGCGCTTTTCTGAATGGTGTATATACCACTTCTCCATATGGAATAGTATGGGAGGACTGGAGAGGTGAAGATTATCAGCTGAAACACTCTGCAATGAAGTTACGGACGCGCAGAGGTTAGTAAAGCGTATTGAAATAGTGATGCGCAGTCCATGTTTGAAAACTAGTAATTCTAATAGAAATTTTGTTTAATGATTATCACCAGAAACTCATAAGGGGTTGAAACGTGTAACTCTCATATGTTTTCTTTGTCCGATGCTCATGATTATTTGTTTTCGAAAGTACCATATTTGGAACGAGAAGAAAAGATAACTGACCAGTCAAACTTCGTAAACGACGTGACGTAACTTTACTTAACGTTCCCGCGCCCGCTTAAAAAAATGGCCGACAAACGGTGGAAATACTCCCGAAAGCCGAGTAAGCTTTCAAAGCCGTTGAAACCAGGAAGCGTACCGAAATAAGCTGAAATACTGAGAAGGAAACTCATAAGTTTTTGTTATCATCATTATCTTTCCACTTAAAAACCTTTTTAATAACTGATTTTCCTGATGTTACAGAGCGACCGTGGGATTACTACCTAAGTTTTTCTGGGACATTGTCTCAGGGATTCGCTTCTGTCCCAATCATCTTGGAATTTAACACCTTCACCGTTTCATGGTGGATGAGGGGTCTGATGGCTGAAAGATGGTCAGCGATATTTTCGCTGGTTAACTTACCACAAGCCAAATACCTCGAGTTTTCTACGATGGGGGATAGACATTGCAGAATAACTTTAGATACTAACGTAAGGTGAGTAAACTGCTAGAAATAAGTCACTTACTCCGGCCACTAATAGAGAACACCTTTGCCATGTCTGTAGCCTGTAAACAGACGTTGTTTTATTTTTCTTTTCGTTCTTTTCAAAAACATCAGCGAGCTCGCGAGCGAAGCAAGCGCGCGAGAACAAGCGCGGAGAGGGAGAAAGAAAAAGAAAGAACTTCCCCCACCACTACCCCCTTGCGCTGGCGGTCAATTAATCCCCCTGCGGTTTATATTTTATCATCCGCGCTCGACGGACTTTGAAGAGAAAATAGAAGGTCGGTGAGCAGGCTACCATGTTTGGCCAACTGCTGTTGTCTTTTCACTGAAAAGATTTTTCACTTAACATTGTCTTCCCAAACCATGCATGCAATGAAATTCGTGTTAAAAAGTGACACTCTCAAGCTTCCCATTCCCATACTAGAGAAGAAAACAAACTAAATAACAGATGTTTTGCCTCAGATAATTTCCGGAAAATCTAATTTCGTACAGTTGCAGATTGAATGGAACGACCTTACTATTCAGTATGAATCCTTAAACATGTACAACTATTTGCTGGCACCATACATCATTTAAGAGGAGAAAAAAACCTCAGAGTAAAAAACAATTTTTCCAAGGTATTGTCCATTCGTGTAAGTAGGGCAAAGAAAGTGAGAATGCTTTTACCCAGTAGTGTAGGGAAGAAAATTATCCAGATAAGGTTTCTTAAGTAGCTTTTCGGTTATTTGCTTTCTTGCGCGGGATCAAACCTTTGACAAAGGTTTCATTTATTTCTCAATGGTTTGATTGGTCCCTCCCAACAGTTACCATGACTCAAGCCAGAGCTTTAGTGGTAACGAATGGCATCATTTGGTGTTGAAATGGGACGTTATATCGGGTAACTGGTCTTTCCTTGTAAACAACAAACCTGGCTTCAACGTTTTTGGTCCTCCGCGTGCCACTCCTTACCCAGGAGGCCATCTGGTCCTCGGCCAATCACAGAACAGCTGCGGGGCGGTAGAGAAAGCAGAAAGCCTAAGGGCAGATATTATGGAATTCAATATGTGGGATTATAAGCTGACTGACGAAACGATACATGATCTGTACACAAGCTGTAGTATTCGCTTAGGTTCCTTGATTGCTTGGCCAGAGGCTCAAATACGACTGCATGGTGAAGTTAAGAGGGTTGAATTTGTTAGATGCAAAATTGAAGGTATATTTATTTATTTTATTTTATTAATTAATTAATTTATTTATTTACCCTTATCACTTCATCAATTCATTTACTTTAATTTGATATAAATGTATCGTGATACCATAGTTAGAAAACAACATACCTTATTCTTGAATTACACTTTAAAGAAAAAAATAGAGGTAGCATGATCAAGGTACCACTTTGGTGCTGCGAAGAAATGCTCTTTTTTTGCTAATAATATACACGAAAAAATTACTCAATTCTGATTGGCCGAGAAAGGAGTGCAGCTCTTCTGTAACACGAGTGCAAAATGTGTAACACGAGTGCAAACTTGTAACACGAGTGCAAGTTACAAATGCTTTCTGATTGGCCGAAAACACAAAAGAAACCAACAAGAACCAATCAGATTAGAGCTGTTTTAACAACACAGATTCAAGAAAATGGCCATGGTTTTCAGCAGACGACGACGGGATTAAATTTTGTAAGCAAAACAACAATAGAAAAGTTAAATAAAATATTCCAAAAAAACCCGAACACGGTAAAAAGTACGTCTTTCTCGCTAAATGTATTGAAAATGCGTTGCTAAGAGAAAAATACTGTCGACAAAATCGAGGAAAATGAGCCAGAGAAACTAAAAAAAAGCTACTCATAACAGACTACGCTAAAGTAAAAAAAATAAAGAACAAAAACGGTTGCAACCACACGCAAACCATGACAGCTACACTCTTCAGGCATTTAAATGAACAAGGATTATTCAATGATAACAACAGGGATTTCAAGTCATGTACGTTATTTGTTGCTCTCTTTGAGTCTTTTGTGGAGCGAAGACCTCTATTAAAACATCCATGTGATGGTCTGTTTTTTTTCTACCTCAGTAGCAAACGAAACTGAAAATTTAAACTTCTGGTCCAAACTGAACCAATGGGTGAAAATACCACAACTCACACAATGAAAAGTATCCGTAGCTGGTACTAGCCTTAAAGAAAGTGAGAAAAAAGTTTACGAATCATTGTGCAAGAAAAACAACATGCAGTCAGGTGAAGAAAGCAAAGATTGTAAGTTCAGAACATATCCTCAGTGTCACAGGCCACAGAGGTATAAATTTCCTTAACGACTACGATGAAGCCGACGAAGAAGAGCTACGATGAATCTTGCATTAGCCCAAATAAAATAATGAAAACTCCAGCGCTGAGAAAAAGCAAATATTATATTAATACTGACAGTTTCCGACATCACAACAACTGTGGCTCCACTCACCCATCGATGGTAGCGTCGAAAGAAAACAAATTGCCTCCTTCATTTTCGGGTTTTAAAACTCAAAAATTTGTCCATGAATCCAGCTATGATGGGGTCTCAGGAACAGACAATGATAAACAGTCGTTAAAAATCCTTAGGAAGTGTCTTTCCTCTTTGGCTGCTCGAAGCGTTCTCCTGATTTAAAAACGGCAGTATACTTCTTGAAAACGCTTCTTGTAAACGCCGAGCTCTCATAATCGAGGATGAATTTAAAAACACTTACTTTTGCTGATTGTTGTAAACCAAGTTATCTTTAACAGGCTGGTGATCATATAAAAAAATCCTTGCACATTTCCAAGTTCTTAGCTGAATGATTTTGAAAGCGTTGGTCTTGAAAAAGTTTGAATTTGACAAAGGTAGTAGTCTGTTTCAGCCAATCAGTTGAATGAACTAAAAACGCGCGCGCTGTCAAAATTTGTTGTCGTAGTTATATTATTAATAAGTAATCACATGATTTTTCTCGTGCAATTTGGATTAAATAAGCACTTGTAAATTTTTCAAAGACCACAAAGTGCACTCGCCCTACGGGCTCGTGCACTTTTGTTAGTCTTTGAAAAATTTACTCGTGCTTATTTATTCCAAATTGCACTCGAAATCATGTGATTACCTATACTAACTCATCTGAAGAAATTCCATTTTGCCTCCTTAATAAAATATATAACTGAAACAACTTTTCGTGAGACACGATCATGACTACAGTTTGGTAGGATTTTGTTCGCCCGAAGCCAAGAAAGTGTTACTTGGCATTCGTATACACTTTCCAACTTTCACGTTTTGTGAAGAGATTTACAAACTAGAATGATTCTTTTTATGACATCTTCTGTTAATTGCCGCACAACAAAAGCGTGAAAAAATCCATTCAGATAAACACACACATTCTAATTTTCTTTGTTAATTTTTCTGTTATGATTTTTTTCAGCGACTTATAATTGGCCGCTAACCCGGAAAAACCAACTTGATCTCCCTGAAATATTGACTTCAAGGACGACTGCATCTATACAAGGCGCCACAACATTCTTTGACACGAGACTTAATGTCATCAGCAGAGGGAAAAGTTCTTTCGTTAACCTGGGATCTTTTCAAGACGAATGCTTAAGCAAGATGGACTTTTGTGCGAATGGCCTTTCCATTGGCTTTTGGATGAGCTACAGAGGTAAACTAAACACCTCAACCTTATCAATCTTATTCCGAGCGAAGCAAGGTTCATAAATTTGTCGCGCGTTGATCGCACAGCGAGGCAGAAACTCGAGTTGCGCCTATTTCTATAGATATCTTGGTTGTCCGCAGTTGACGCCATCCCGTTTTGACGTCGTGTGCGTGGGGCAGTGGTCAAGGGTTCATTTTCACTTATAGCAAATTCGGGGGGAGCGAGTTTGAATCCCGGCAAAGCCATACTTTAAAAATTTGAACATATTTTTCCTTTTTAGCTTTTTTACCCCTTTTCCTTTTGCATGTTTCCCTTTATTGACACCGCTGATCCTTAACAACTTCGCGAGGATTTTGCGATAACGTATTTCTACTTAAGGGTGTGTTAAGATGTGAAAACTCGCACAGGCGCTAGTTTCATACCGGGATGACCTCTTGATTTCGCATCGCGTTTACATGAAGACTTGGTCATTTCATACTACGTTTATATGAAGGTACAATTCATGTCGATAATATAAAATGTAATTTAAAATCGCAAACATTACGCATGCGCTACCAGTTCCAGTCTACCGGTAGACCGATTTCACACCGAAACGAGTGGTCCTTTCGCGTTTACAATACCGTTGCGAAATTTTGTACCGTAGTGAAGTTCTTCCACACTTTCTGGCTAGATTAGGAGCTTGCAACCTGATATTGCACCTCCACGTTGTGATCAATTAGCAGTTGCCAGTTCAGGGTATCCGCTGACCAGTATCAAATGACCGTATTGCAGACCATCGAGGTTAAGTGTTTTTTTGAAGTTAGTTGCTGACAAGTTACCTGTTACTTGCTTTGGCTAAGTCTATATATTAATCACTATTCTCGGCTTGCACTGTCACGCAATGAAAAATAAAAACGCAAACCATTCAATACAGAAGGACTAGAATCTGGGAAATGAAAAAAAGATAAATATACAAAAACCCTTGCCAAGAATCAGGTTTGTGAAATATTTCAAATGCGAGATATTGGGAAAAACGGTTTACCTAAATTTATAAAGCTTTGTATGGAAACGCCATTTTGGTGTCCCTTTCAGGAACACCAATATGGCCGCAGGATGCCTACAGAAACATCTGTTTTTGAGTTCTCCTACTAATGCGTGAATTCTTCGCTTGAGGAACTCATAAAGATTACAGTAATATTTATTCTGAGACAAGGAATGTTTAGATTGCAAAATCTCCCACAATCGGTAACGTTTTTAACCCATATAAGAGCTTTCCCGGCCGCCAGCTAAATCCCGCGTCACGCAAATGCCTGGGAATTCAAGCGTCCTCTCTCGCGAAACGAAGAACCCTTTCGAACCAAAATTTTTTTATGTAAAGGTGTTTAGGTACTGTAATACCTGGTGAAAGTAGAAACTCAGAAGAATCGATAGTTTCTTAGCTTGATTTTTGGAGACGTCACGTGCAACGGAAGAATAATTTTGGCTAATTTTTTTGGGATTTTCAGTGTATTTCGTTTCTGAAATTTTGGGTCTGAACGACGTGTATCAAGATTCCCTGAGAAATTGGCTTAAACCCTTCATGCCAATAAACATACGATGGCACATTTGCTACAGAGCAACCGATCATGGGTTTGGAATGGAAAAATACCGTCAGAATTGTAACCTCTATGATTTGGCGCCAACACTAACAATACTGCAAGTTGGACGCTATATGTTCGGTGGATTTTCTGACAAAAAATTTGAAGGTATGTAGCATTCTCTCATTCTCTCAGGGAGGTGAGGTGGGAGGTGAGGTTCAACCCTGGTTCTTACATGCGGTCGAACTAACACAAGGGAACTTCAGCAACGACGATGGCAAAGAGAAGGGTAAAAAAGCAATAGGTTTAAGCCCCCATCCAAACACCGAAACCGCACATTTTTGAGATCGCTCTCCAGAGTGGATTTTTTGGATCTGACAGTTTTGATGAATTTGTGTGAAGGACTGAAACCGGATATTTTTTTTAAGTCAACCATGTCATGAACTTGGGTCCAGTCTTAAAAGTGAAAACTCTTAAGCTCAAAGTGGTGGACAACAGTGTTCTGTTTGCAAATTTGCTGGCTCTTGTTGCCAGTCTTATGGAATGCATTGAAATCAATTTTGCTATTTTGACGACAACAATTAGCCATTTCATCCAGATTGTTGAATCTTTTAGTTCCGGACGAAGGGGTGCAAAATGTCTTGGTTTTGAACCTCGTCAAAGATGATTTTGGGTTCGTCCGTCGCAAACAAGTGCCTGTTCATACGATGCAGGGGCGGAGCCAGACCTTCAGATAGGGGGTCCGGTCTCAAAAAAATCTTTTTTCGGCCCTTTGGGCCTCCGTTTGGTCTGAAAATAAAAGGGGCCCTCCCCTGAATCCGTCAATGGATGGGATGTTTCCTATTGCTGGCTGCTTATTTTTCTTTTCATCTGTCGAAATATTCTCCTCCCTGGCAGGTACCGTGTAGTTCAATTACATGAGAGTAGTATAGTAGGGATTAAAGTATCCTCTTTTTAACTTGACGTCATCGGCTTTACAATGCGGGCACTTACACCAGGGCACTTGGAAGAAGACATTTTCTGAAATTTCTTAAGTTTTTTTTTTTTTTTTTTTTAAACGGACCAAGAAAATTAAAGTATTCATCTGTGCAAACTTTCATGACATACTTCGTGAATTTTTTAAGACCTAAAAAAGTGAACCTTTATTTAATGTTTGAGGCAGTCCATGAACACGAAGGTGAACGTTGCTGAAAAATGTTATTGGCTCCAGAAAATGGAGCCAATAACAACTGTTTTGTCGCTAGTTTAGTTTGCTCGTGTAACATCTAATATCGCTTTCTCGTTTCTTTTAAATCATAGGAGGAACACAGGCCCGGTATCTTTGGAGCAGCAGCGCTTTTCTATTTAGTATTGTAAATCCAGCTGGCCTTGGTCCTGTCAAACTCGAGGTCAAACCAGAAAAATACGAAAAGGCGCTAAAATACGATCCGCAGTCCGGACCAGTGTTTGGAGAAAATGACTTGCACATCGGAAACTATGCTGATGTGTCGGCGGTTTCATTCAGCGACCTTGGCCATGCGTATAAACTTCCAACTGACTCGTTTGAAGCAGGATCAGTAGACGCCAGAACATTTTTGGCCGGAAGCTATAGATTTATTCCGGATAACATCGAGGTCTTTTATTACCAAGGTATCCATAGTGTTTTTATTGGTGATATCCATTCCTTCCACTGTATTGGCTGTTTTCACACTAGAGACGGATAATCCATCTTCAAAACCCGTCAAAATTGACGGAAAAACAAATGGATAAGGTCAGGCGGATTGTCCATCCAAAATTAAGACCGTTCTATTTTCAGATTAAGACGTAATATCTGTCTGACGCGAATTATCCAGTGGATAACCCATCTCAGACGGATAATCCGTCTCTAGTGTGAATACGGCCATTCTATAGTACCAGAAACTCATTCGCTTCTGATAATACCCAGCAAAAGAATCCAAAATTATCTAAGAGACGTTCACTTATGTCCAGCGGACATTTCGGGGCTCTTTTTGGCTTCTTTTCTTTCTAAGTCTGGAATTTTTTCACATTTGTTATTTTTGCGATATTTGCGATATTTGTCTTGGGTGTTTTTAGGTAGCATGAAAAATCCTTGTTACTTTTGCGATTTTTGCGAAATTTGCGGACATTTTGGGGTCCTTCTTGGCTTCTTTTTTTTTTCTGTCTTGATTCTTGTTAGATTTGTTATTTTTGCAATTTTTGCGATATTTGTAAGTGATTTTCTGACATAATTTTTTCTCATTTTTTTCTTTTGCGACAATTGCGAAAAAAATTTGTCAGCAAATTTTTGCTAACAAGATCGATCCTGGACATATCTCGAAGGGTTAGATTACAGAGTTAACCAATGAAAGTCTTCTATTGCTTATTCAGCAAACAAGGACGTCTTGATAGAGCAGAACAAAATATCTGCAACTGGAGAAGGAACCTTTATCGATAGTGTCAAGGGCCCTGCTGAGGCTCGTCCTGGCAGCCTTACTGGATGGTGCGCTTTTTACGAGAACCATAACGAGTGGTTGGCAATTGACTTGGGAACGCCTCAACCTGTTCAAAAGATAGAACTGATCAGGTTTAGTGACACAAATTATGTGACCAGCTATAGAGTGGAACATAGTAATGATGGAAACTTGTGGGATTCCTACAATAATGGCCAGGTAATTAAAGTTGAATGATAAAGGAGCTGTGGCATTAATTTTATCAAAATCCTAACCGTAGGAACTGTCACCAAATTGAGTGAAACAAAAATAAGCGTTGAAATCATGATAGAGCGCCCGCCTGGTGTTTGGGAGGTCATAGGTTCGAATCCTGTCGGGGACTCAGAGGTTTTCTTTGTCCCATGCTCGTGACATGCTGATTATTTCATTTTCTCTTGAAAAGAAGGTATAAATAACACAGCTTGTACTACTACATGAGAAATTTCTGCAATTTGATTGGCTTAGAGCAGTGGTATTTCAGCTTACTTTGAAATACCTACATGTCAAAATTACAAACTTTTTTGGGGAGTAGTATAAACAAATAATAGCAAGATTTGTATGTGATATTTGGCATAATACCACTTCTGATATTTCAAAATTTTCTCAAATTTCACTCGCCTAACGGCTCGTGAAATTACGTAACACTTTCGAAATATCACTCGTGGTATTTATGCCAAATATCACTACAAATCATGCTATTCCCTATACAAATACCAAAAGAGGCATGAATGGAGAAACTTCAAGAAGATTGAAACGGATTGAGACTGTGTGTTTTTGAAAACTTGTTAGCCTAACAAATTTCAAAGTTCATTTTTGTTGTTTGTTAAGTTTGATATGATGCTCTGGAAGGGTTTTTGTTGGACAAGAAACTTTGATTTTGTCGTTTACAAGTAATTTCTTCGCTGACGTTAAGTTCGATATCGCATAAGAAAGCGTGATTGGTAATATTAATAACACGAACGAGACTTGACAAAGGCCCTCCTGAAGTAGCTCAAGCGGAGATTTGGTTTACAAAAATTGGGACCGACAGTGAATCAGCAATCATACCTGGCGCAATATAAAGGGGCAGCGTCATTACGAGTTTCACTGCTTTTCAAAGGGGTCAAAGCCCCTCGGGCTGAAATATATAAATTATATTCTCATGTATCCTTTTTCTTTGGTACTTGGAGTGCCCTTCTTTTCACATTTCATTTCCAGGTTACACGCGTATATTTAAAAATAAAGCCGTGAAGGCAAGTTACAGCTAGCGATAGATCTCACGTCAATGTTATACGGAAAAACAGGGGATTATAAACAGTGTAGTAATTCACTAATTTGACATGTTTTTACCCTATACAATTGATTGGTTAATAATATTTAGTAGGAGTTTCAAGTTTAAATTTTTTCTGAGTTATCTGATGCATGGTTCAATTGATTTAGATATTTTACTGGAATTCACCAGCCTTGGTAAGCATTTCATCTACCAGACATATCCGACTACGTCCCGTGTCCTGGGAAAACGATATCTGTTTACGAGTCAACGTTTTCAAAGACATTGGTACTGGTGCATTTATAGGTAAAATAATAACATGTTATTTTTGCTATAAAGGGCCCTTGGTTGTATAGTATCTTGTGGACCCAATCCAGGTACACCCTAACATGCTTGATATCTAGCCTGCTCGGGTAGCAAGATTCCATTCACGCCCGGGGGGTACTCAACAACCGTTTACACAGGGAGACTCCTCCCTAAGGTTCAACCCCTTACTCTTTTAAAGACCATTTTCACGAAAAAGGCACGCCTTTCATGTACCTTCTATTGACAAATGGTACCCCTTTCACATACCTTGTTTAGAACTTTGCATCCCTTCTAACTGCTGTAAATGCACTGTCTTTTAAATAGGAATCAATCACAAAAACAACGTTTTCTCGACTTTATAAAGCCATAAAATTCATCTGTTAGCCCTTTTAGGCCCTTTCACAGACCCAAATGACAGATTTCCCTACCCCACTTCAACTAGTAAAATCCATGCCCTCTCACTGATACTAGCTCGAGGCCTCAAAAAGATAACCCTTTCGGGCGGAGCCTCCCCGTACAGGCCACCATAGGCATAAAACAGTTAGACAGCAACATTTTAACAAGATACAATTAATCAAAACTGAAAAAAACTCACTTAAGTCAGCGTAATTAACTACAAAATACCGCTTACAATTATGTACTTAGTAACAGAATATTAAAAGTGATCCTGCTTTCGAATCTAGTACGCAGCCAGACATATAATTTTCTAATTTTTTTGTATCAAATTTATAACTGCAACTCTTCCATAATACTTCAATTGTAACTACTTTCTGTTTCTTCATTAAATCCCCTGAAAAAGTGACGGCTTTTCCGTCCGAAATATCGAGAAACGTGAAGTCGCTTTTGTCTTTGTGTTTTGTTATTACTGTTTATATTTTTAATCTTGGATAGAACAGCAGGATTTGGATGTTGTCATTTAATATAAAAACTTTCATCAAATTTTTCAACCATGAACCTTAAAGCAGAGTTTTTTTCCTCAGACCTTGGGATCGACAATTCCTCCATCATTCCGAACAGCAGCTTCACAGCCTCTTCGTGGGAATGTATGAGCCCTGCTGAGTTTGCAAAATCCAACCCGAGCCCAAAGTGCCATGCCGCATGGTGTGGACAGGGGCCGTTTACATTTCTTCAGCTCGAATTAAATTATGCTTATTTTGTCGCGCAAATAAGAACTATGGGGTGTAGTCGTGGGCATTTTGTGGCATCGTTTTACTTGGAGCACAGCCTCGATGGCATTACATGGGAGAATTACACTCAAGGGGGAGTGAGACAGGTTAAGATTTTTGTCATGAATGGTTTTGATGTGAGCTTTGTTTGTATGCTGTTGTTACTTCTGTTAATGTTTTGTTTGTTCATTTTTCCTTTTGCCAGTTTACTTTACTAGATTACTTGTTAAATACAATTCATCCATGGATGAAAGCCTAAAACATAAGTTTAGCTTGAGTACGACCAGCCGCATCAGCACAGCCATTAACAAATATTTTACCCACTGCCAGCTTCTACGTTTAAATCTGGCTTTCTTTTGGTATTAAATGTTTGTTAATTGCGAATCACCTAATTTCAGTTTGCGTTCAGCTCCTGGCGAGTCAGTTTTGCAATAACGTATTTTGGACCAGCATTCTCAAACAGTCGGAGCACAGTAGGAAAAAAAATTGGAATTCGATTGTGGTAATATTATCCATACATCCGCAAGCGGATTTGAATTTCCACTCTTAATACCTTGGAATCCAAGTCATTCAATCGGTATTTAACTTGCGATTGGACCTACATTTTATGGTCAATTGACAGCTGTCAAAACAAGGCACCAACTGACCAGTGTCACATGACTGTATTGCAGGCTAGGACGTGCCACTCGTTGAGATGACGTGTTTTTAAAGTGTTCTGCTGATCAGTTATTGGTTTTCTATTGATTGCAGGCTCAGTTCCATTTTTTTCAGGAGGAATTTAGTTTCTTGTAGCGAACGTTTTAATACTTGAGAAAGACAGGAAAGGAGAGCGTTTTGGCCCTGGCTAAATCTACATAAAATTATTACAATTTCATTTCAGCTACTATCAAGCAACTGGGATGCCAGTACATGGGTTACACATGAAATGCTTCCACCAATTAGAGTGAAGTATCTGAAACTTATTCCCCACGAGTGTAACAGCATCTGCTGTCTCAGGGTGGAAGTGATTCCGCTTATAGTTGGTAAGTGCTCACACTTTATTAAACACTCTATGACTGGTCTCTCCGAAAACAGTTAATTTTGCTTCCCGAGAATCTCACATTGAGATTCAAAGGAAACAAAATTAACTGTTTCTCCTGTCACCCTCTAACGTCATAGAGTTTAATTTGACATGTTGCATGCTCAGAGATTTTGGCGGGAAACAGTTGCATTGTTAGATGTCATGTGACCTCGAAGTAACCAATAAGATCGCGCGCTGTTAGGAAAAACTTTCCAGCTATATAGTCTACATATGTGGCGTCTTACAGAGGACGTAAACACACAGGAGCATGAATTTCGTTTACCCTTTCTCAACTTAAATGTGTTCCGTGAGAATTTAAGTACTGGAAAATTCTTCTGTATTTGACAAGTCGAGCGTGCTAGAATAAAGGCTTTTGTTATTTTAAGGAGAACGTAGGTGTGCGCGAGCAAAATGACATGTTTCATGCGACAAAAACAATAATGTCGTATGTTCGACAACAACAACAACAACAATTACAAAGGAAGATTAGTAAATATTGGTCATTTCTGAACGCATCTTTTAGCCACGAATAATGAATATCGCATTCGGGACATTTCTTAGTATTTTTTCTTTTTTTTTACCGTAGATTCAAGTAACATAACTAAGCAAAATTCATGATTTTTCTCAAACGCCTTCTCATGAAAAATTCGAGGAATGAGCAGTCTATTGAGACCATTCTTAATTGTCCACTAAGACTAGGCACAAGCTTACGACGCAACGATTTCTGGGATCGTGTAGTTGCACGAGCGAGACTTATGATTGGTTAATGGTTACCTTGAATACCATCGACCAATCAGAACTAACGCTTGTCCACCCAAACGGTCCTAAAAATCACTTCACCCAAAACTAGTACCCATTTTTCCTAGATTTTGTGAAGTAGGGAATTCCCTTTTGTTGCATTTATTTTAGATGAAGACGGCGAACATGCTGGCTTCATAATATCATCGGAAGGAAGGCCATCAAGAGAAGGGTTTTCCCTGCATTATCAATCGAACATTTTGCAGAACAAGACATCATATCAATTGGAATTGAGTACCACAAAGAGGAAGTGGAAAATGGACATCAACCGTGAGCCGGTTATCCCCCGCGGTTGGCGTCACGTCTTCATAACCTGGGACCCAATCTGGGGACTAAAATACTTTGAGAATGGGAAACTGGTAAATAAGCAAGAAACGTTTGACATTATCAACGTTCAGAACGACCATCACAAAGTACTTATTGGCAAGGCGCCATCGTACAATCTCATATATAAACAGTATACTCTTCAAATGTCGGACCTCGAGGTTTGGTATAACTTTCTGACCGAGGCAGCAGTGAAAGAGAAGCTAAACTTAGCAGGTAATTTATTAATAAAGTATTACCACGGATAGAATCTTTTAAAATATAGGAAAGATGACTCCGTTACCATTGAATTAGTCATTTCATGAACAAATGAAACTAGAAAGTAACCATTAAATTGCTGAGGTAATGTCGCTCAAGACTCCGTCTGTCACTTGTCTTTGGTCATTCTTGCTTGTTATGTTCTGCGTTATCGTTTTTGAGCAATTTTGACGCCGAACAGTTCGGTAAGTTAGCCATTTGTTTGTTTTGGGCTTTGTTTTCTTTCTTTTTAGGTTTGGGAAGGATTTTTATTGAGAACTTAGGCAGTTGTGCAAATAACTTTTATTATCAGAACCCACCTACAGCCACGAGATCGACCTTGTGCAAGTCCGCGTTGGAATAAGATTTTTTGAGGCTAGCCTGCGTAGCAGGCGCTAGGAATAAATGGGTGCGAGGGAAACAAGCGGAGTGTGTGGGCTTTGGACGTTCATAAATAAAGTTGCAGGAAAAAAATAAGTTCATATGAATCCCTTGCAGTTCGTATCTACAGGTAATGAACGGATGGATTGTTAATGGCAGATCGATAGATAGATGAACAGTCAACAAGTGAAAAACCGAATGAATGATTCAATGAACAAGTGAATGAATGGGAGAGAGGGAGTAAGGAAGGCTGGAAGAATGAATGTAGAGAGAGTAAATGAGCGAATAAATAAATAAAGGAATAAATGAAAACAATAGCTGTAAGGTCGATCTAACGATGCTGTGACAATTGTAGGTGTCAATCGAATCGGGAATCTAGAAAAAACAGATGCAGGTTATTTCAAATGGCATGTGCAAACAAACTGTACACACACCAACGATACAGGACCTTGTCATGGAAGTGAGTCAACATCTAACATACTCATTAGATAGATTTATTACATTAGGGAATTTCTGAGACCAGATTGGTTGGCTCAGGAAGATTTCTTTCTACATGGAGGGGCGAACGTACGAATGGACAATTCTGTCAGAACCAAACTTTCTTGCCTATGGTGCTGTGTGCTCGCGCTTGGCGCACGCGAGAGGTGCCCAACTGTATAGGCCAAAAACCTCTGTTTAAAACCCTGCTAATATAAATGGACATAATACTCTCTGGCTTGGCTTAATACTTCAATAAAAAATGATATCCCTGTTTAAGACAAGATCTCTTTAAAATTGTAAAGATCCTTTTCACGTGACGTCACGGCGGCTACATTGTTGAGCAGTGTTGGTCGACCAAAAAGATCCTCAAATTGGGATTAAACGTAAAAACGCCCTTTGGTTCCACGAAATTTGCATAGCTGTTGACCACGTGAACGAAAACGATTTAAAATTTGTCCAAAAACAGATTACTGAAAAAATCATACTCTAACCAGCAGCACACTGATATGTACTGACAGTTTTTTTTCTTTTTTCTCCATTTTCCAACAAACCTTCTTTTAGAAATCAATAACTTCATTTATGTCGAGTCGTCATTTCCACGTGAAAAAGGTGAAAAAGCACGCTTCTTTAGCCGTGTTACAGTGCCTACAAGAAATTGTTTCTCTTTCTGGTACCATATGTACGGGAACACGACAGGGAGACTTAATGTGTTTTTGCGAAGTAGCAAAGATAATGAGGAAGTTCTCCTTTGGCGGCTTGCTGGTTCCTTTGGAAATATTTGGAACAAGGCAGAGATTCCTATTTACCATAATTATGCATATGAGGTAACTATTAATTTATGCCTGGGTTGTAAGTGACGTCGTCATGGCGGGCGCCATGTTGATGATCAAGATCAACATCGTTTCTCGCTGCTGGGAATTTAACTTTCTTTTCTCTATTTCTAGAAAAACAAATGTTTTGTCATAAAAGATATTATTCATCGTGATATGTGTTTAAAGGGTTTACTTTATTGTTTGTCTCATGATAGTCACTTATTGATCGCGACGTTTTGACCGCGTACTACAGGTCTTCATCTGGCCATAGAGTCGATTTACTAATTGGTAGTAAATAGCGCTATCGCCTGATGAAAACCGCACGCAGTCGAATCATCGCTTCCAACAACTAAGTGGCTGTCGTAAGGTAAACGATAAAAGAAATCCTTTAAACAAATGTATCGTCTTGACGATCAACATGGCCGCTTTGTCGCGTGGTTGCAAACCAAGTCAAGATTTTTCGTTATGGCAAACCTCGCTAGTATAAGGCGTTCGTTAAGGCGTTTTGTTAAAAAAACAGTTTTGTAGTTTTGTTCATTCACTGTTTTTGTCACTTTCTTTCCAAGGTTATTACGGAGGGAGTAGTTGGCGGTTCGCACGGTGATATTGCCATCAGCGACGCTATTTTAAGCGTTAATGAGAGCTGCTCCTTTATGCCGAAAGAAGCTCAATTAAATGCTAATGGTAAGTAGAGATTTCGCAACTTTGTTAAGACGGCAGCGAAAGTGAATTTAAGTTCGTTCATACTTCCTCGCGCTAAATAATTATTGCTAATCTTGTCAAATAAAGCCCACGAGTAACAATGTCTGAGCGCTACGCACTTGGTCATTATTGCTAAGTCGGCCAAGGTACGAAGCTGGTATCTAATTTAATGCGCCTTTTCATCGTCTTAGAACTGAGGAGGCAGGCAGTTCACCTTTCTGATCACGGAAGTATAACAGTACGTCATTATATTTCCACGTCATTGGCCTACTCTTCCATTTACTGAAAATGTTGACGTGCTCTAAGCAATGGAAAGGTACGTCATGTAAAAGTGAGGACCGAGCGCGTAATCCATTGTTTGGAAGCAGCCACCATTGTGCTCACTGAGCCTGAACAACAGATCATTATTTTTTATGAGCTCTTCTATTAACTGAAAATAATGACCTGTTCAAAACAATGGAAAGGTGCATTTGGCAAATACTATTACAATTTCTCTTACTTCAGTTATCAAATCAGGAATGATAGGGCACATAAAGAACTATCGAGTCACGTTGAACGACTGGTTAATACAAGCCGGATTCTCTACCTTTCGCCTGGTCCCTTGTTATCGTGCTGAAGAACATGAATGGAGTAGTAAGGCCTTCCATGAACACTGTGACAACAAGAGACCATCATTCACACTAGTGCGGAAGAACTCTTTCGTTTTCGGGGGATTTTCCGACCTCATGTGGAACCAAGGTGATGTTGATTTGCAGCCTGAGAAAACAACCGACATTTTGTTACGTCGCGCAGAAATTCCGTGCTGATGACGTGCTACTAACCAGATCTAGGCAGTGCTTCTGATTGGCTGAAGCAAATTTTCAATCAAAGTCATCAGTATGGAATTTCTGCGCTCGTTTCCCAGACGTCATTTCGCGGGGAGCCATTGGTAGCGTCGCGAAATGTCGGCTGTTTTCTCAAGCTAGCTGATTCGTTGCCTGCTTAGCACTCGATTGGAACCGCTCAATTTGATTGTCAATCTGTAGGCGACGTTTAGAAAGGAATCGAACCTTCGCGAGTCTGTTTGGTTATTCCTCGTTAGCATC
This sequence comes from Porites cylindrica, assembly GCA_964035525.1. Taxonomy (NCBI): domain Eukaryota; kingdom Metazoa; phylum Cnidaria; class Anthozoa; order Scleractinia; family Poritidae; genus Porites; species Porites cylindrica. The sequence continues at coordinate 22,435,196 of OZ037787.1, read as the reverse complement.
CTTAACACATTGAGACAACTTCAGCGATACCGAATCATCCAGTTTGGATACCCCTAACAGTCCTTTTTCTTGTGTGTTTGCAGGAGCTTCCAGCATAAACAGTTTGTCAAGCATGAAAGCTTTCCTTTTCAGTCTACGCAGTTTCTACCTAAACTTGTCAACCACTCGTCTGGATATTAAGCCCTTACATAGACATCTTGCTGTTACATTAGATAGTTATAACAGGCTCAGCTTCGGGATAAATGATCTGACAGTTAATTTGGACAATCGAAGTATCGTGAGTGATGTTGGAAATGTTTACCAAGTTCCTAGTGCCTCTGAACCGGACAAGTTCTTTACGGGAGAGACTCATTTTCAAGCAGATGGCTTGGAAATCCTGGTTCTTGAGGGTGAGCTATTTCTTGCCTTGTCTTCTTGTTCCCTAACCGCCTCCTGGTTAGCTCAGTTGAGAGAGCGCCGGTCTGCTGAGCGGGAGGTCACGGGTTCGATCCCCGGCCGGGCCAACACTCAGGGTCTTTAAATAAGTGAGAAGAAAGTGCTGCCTTTGTAATGACATCTGCAAACGGTTAGACTTTCTAGTCTTCTCGGATAAGGACGAAAAACCGTAGGTCCCGTCTCACAGCACTTACACTTATCTGGTTCTTGTGGGACGTAAAAGAACCCACACCACTTTTCGAAAAGAGTAGGGGACGTAGACCCCAGTGGTGTGGTCAACCTTCACAGATCACGTCGTTCACATCATGGGCTGTGTGGGTACAGTAAGCTCACAAATGGACTGAGAGCGGCTGCCAGTGGCGCCTTTGTAAGCTGACGTGCGAGCTTACTGTTCACATGTTAAAATGTATTGTAAGAGGGCACGTCTGTTGTCCTCTCATCCACGACTCTTCATTTCATTTCATATATTAAAAAAGCTCAAAAAATCAGTTCATGAAAATTTTCGTAATTCCGTTGTTTCATTCTCCAGAACAAACTGTATCATTAAACACGGAGTCAGATGATACTTCTCCCGTTCGAGGAAATTAGACGTATAAGTGGGGCGGGGTTTGCCCATTTGATTCATTTACCCCTTAGACTCGGTTTTGCAAAATTTTCTTCAAAGTGTTTCATTACATTACACGCCTAAAAGTAACGTTTGTCACATTTTCGATATATGTAATAAAACATCGTCGCTCGTGTTTGATAAATTATTTGACTTGCTGTAAGGGCAAAGTAAAGAGAAAAAGGGAAGATGCATGGTCCCAAGAGGAAGGGTAAACAAGAAGGGACGGTTGAATTAACGTTTATAATTTTCAAGCCTTTTTTCGTTGGGGGAAGAGGGATCTTTGGCAATCCTATGGTTTTTGTAATCTGCAGATAATCATCATTTACAGTTGAATGAAATTGTTACATCAGTAACAATGCAGTTTAGCAAGTCCGGCATTCTCCTTGGATCGTATTCGTCAAGATGATTACTTGACCTTAAACATAACAAATCTATGGAGGTTTTACCCGCACAAGCAAACAGGAAACTAAGTGATCATGAGTAATCAGCTTTATTGATCTCTTTCTTTCTTCAGATTCTGTCTGTGAGCCTTCGTGTTTTGAAGGACAATACTGTGATGAAATTACGGGACAATGCATTTGCGATTCAAACCGTCGCGACGAAGAATGGTGCCTACGAAGTATGATAGTCTTTGTTTTCTTTCTATTCAGTATTGGTGACCTGCAGATTAGGGTACAAGCGTGGTATTTAGAAGGAGTTATGTTAAGTAGCTAGAATTCTTACAAGGCATTTGTATCGCTAACCAGCACAATGTGAGGGGATGTTGTTAAGAAAGGGAACGGGAAAATAAATGAAAAGTGTGAACAAAACGTAACTTGAACCCTTGCTCTGTCAGTAACTTTTTTCACATTCGCTGTTTTGTTCCCATTTTTTTTTATTTTCCCTTTCCCCGTTCCCCGTTCTCCATTCCCCGTTTTAGTAACTTCCTATTGTAAGGACTGTAACTGAACGATAAGGCAAGTAGTGTAGATAAAAGTTTAATATGAGAGACGAAAGAAATAGCAGACAAGTTACAATGTTTCGGCGTCCATGAGTTTAGGTCCGTAACGTGTTTGGATAACTATTAAATACCAACTGGACAATAAAACCGCTAAGTTGCGTGACACTACAGAACTATGGTATGGTATAGTATGGTATTCTCTGATGCGGTGTTTTTCGGTGTGGAGTTGTGTGCGCTATGGTCTGGTATCATTTTCCGGGTGTGGCATTGTATGGTATGGTTTCGTGTGGCATTGAATGGGGGCGCCACGCAGCTCTCTACAAGGCCTCGCAGCATTGGCTGTGAAAACAATGGACATACAAATAGAACAATGACAGTGGAGCTGCATGTTATGGAGAACCACTAACTGATTGAATGGCCAGGTCTGTTATGATATAGCGATACTCAAGCTGACGTCACCTATTGATATTTAAAATGTTTATTTATTTATTTTATTATCATTCTGCCATTTAAATTAAATATATAAGTTAAATTCATAAAGAAGAGGCATGGGAGACCAAGGAAGCCAATAAGGCCAACCAGAAACTCATTGGTTCTTGAACAAAAGATTCGTTTCTTTCAATCGTTAGAAATTTGAATAACAAAAATAATGTTTGTAAACAGTGATGTGTTCTATACTAAATCTACTTATGTATCTAGTAAGCCCACTGGAATGTCAACAAATTCGAGCCCTGGGGATGGAAAGTGGTGCCATCGCTAACCAGCAAATAAGCGCCTCTTCAGAATGGGACCTTCATCACGCTGCCAGTAGAGCAAGATTGAAACTGCCGGTAGTGAATGTAATTGAAAATATTAATTAATTGGTTGATTAATATAATTAAATTAAGGTATTCCGCTAGATTGTGGTTCTTAACGACCATTGCTGATAAAACTGGGATCTAAAAATGTTGTTGTTGTTGTTTTCATGTCATTTGCTGGAAGTTAAGAGGGATAGGTTAATTCAACGCTCCATTCATGCTAGCCTGTGCCACAGAAGGAACTAAAGTTCCCTCTTTGGCGTTTCTGGTCGTGTCATTTTGAAATTTAACACCGCCTTTGAAAACTCGCCGCATTGGAAACGCTCACAATTAATAAAACGCCGCGGCTTTTAATCGAGTAAATCTGTGTTTACTTTGTTTGGTTAAGGTAAATATACCATACAGAGGAGCGTGGTCATCTTTATATCCGGACGAACATCAGTGGCTTCAGGTTGGTTTCGACGGTCGTTACACAAGGATAACAGGTGTCGCCACTCAAGGACGAAACTCAAGCCTTATAGACCAGTGGGTGACAAAGTACAAACTTTCGTTCAGTGAGGATGGTGAAGACTTCCAGTATTACAAGGAACAAGGACAAATAAAGGTAAAAAATAAAGGTAGTAGGGAGCTTAAGTAACGGCGACGAGCTCAAGTCGGTTTTTAGATCGTCGCGTGCCGTTGTCTCTGCATGTCTTGGTGTTGTCATTGAAAAATCTGCCGTAATTCCCTTATTGTTGCCTTAAAAGAATATATCTAGGCTATGTTTTTACTCTTTAGGAATTTGATGGAAACACTGATAGGGACTCGGTTGTTTACCATGACCTTAAATCGCCTGTCTGGACACGCTTCATCCGCTTTCACCCGGTAACTTGGCATGGACACATCTCAATGAGAGTTGAGCTGTATGGATACCATGAAGGTAACTAAGTTGTATGTTTTGTTGTTGTTGTTGTTTGTGCCAGTTTTGTTTTGCTCGTAAATAACAAAAAGAGCAAGAGATGTGTAATTCATACCATCGCGAAATGCTACTGCTGGCAATAACAGAGTTTTAGCTCTTTTTGCTTTTAGTAGCATTTCTAGGAGCTGATGCTTTACTAACCTTTATAATTTTAGAAACGTTTCAGTCTAAATCTGTCGATTAAGAATACGACATTTGAATTACAGTAAAACAAAACAAAACAGAACGACCCTCAGGAACACTGCCCTGACTTACCATCCGATGTTTCAATTGCATTGAAATATAATTTGCTGAGAAATCCCGCACACTTTCTCGACCAATCTATCCTGGGAACCAGAGGCTTTTTATCACGTGCGGCGGGGGTAATCGGGGTAATCTGCAGGTGGAAGCCACGACCTAAACCGGAAACCGAGCATGCGCATACGCATACCCAGCTCATCCCAAACCAAACCTGACTTGCTCATGGCCCTTTTCCATCAAGGATTGTTTTGATTGATTATACCTTTCAACTACCTGCAGGGTGTACAGACGCTCTCGGAATGCAAAACTACCAAATTTCCAATGAACAAATCACTGCTTCATCAGAATACGATGGGAACCATGCGGCCTTTCAAGGCAGGTTACACTTTAAAGGAGCTCCGCATTTATCAGCATCTTGGAGCGCTCGCACAAGTGACGTCAACCAGTGGCTTCAGGTTGATGTTGGTAGTGATTACGCTATAGTAACGCGAGTTGCAACACAAGGCAGGGACAGTGCCCAGCAGTATAGTCAATGGGTCACAAAGTACACGCTGCAGTTTAGTTACGACAGTGTGAATTTTCAGGACTACAAAAGACAAAGGCAAACCAACGTAAGTAAGCACACTTTCAGCCAACTTCCACCAAGAGGGATAACATGAGGACTAATATTAAGTGCTCATCTTACAGAGGTCCCCCCAAACAGAGTGTCAAAGAAAAGGACTAGAAAACTGGGGGAGTTAAACCAAATCTTGGTGTTCGCTTAACCATTCCTATCCTAGAGCAAGTTATGGCAAGATTAATTAACTCTGTTGACGAAATCCTATGGTGTTACCATTCAAATGAAACCTTTCTGACAGAACTTTTGCATAGCGCTAAGTATTTCTTAGGATTATTTCGACAGAAAGATTACTTTCTTGATTTTGTTTGGCCACTATTTTTGGTGAAAGGGTTAAGAAGGCTTTTAATTAATAGAATAGCGGCGTCCGTTAAGAAATAGTCTGCTGATTTGAGTCGTCGCGCCAAGTGTACTATGTGGATCTTAAATGGGAGATCCCTATCGCTCTTTAACCTCTGGGAAACGGCGCAAAATTCTGGTCATATCAACAAGATACCGTCATGTCATTCTAAACCCTTCTTGAATACGACATGACAACAGTTTTGTCTATCAACCTGCTGGACTATGGGTAGTGGCTTTATATTTTGTGCGCTGGACTCTTGATCGAGGAGTTGGGGGTTCGATCCCTGGCCAGGGTCATTGTATTGTATATTTGAGAAGACACTTCACTTGGAAAATGGTTTTACTTCACCGATAAATGAGTACCGGCAAATTTAATGCCGGAGGTAACCCTGCGATAGTGCCGTCAAGATCCTGTGTGGGGAGGAGTAGAAAATACTCCTAGTCGCTTCATGCTATGAACACAGGGATAAGCCCGGCCTGACCGGCGACTTGGCTTTAATGCAGACCTTACCTACATACGTAACACAAACCTACTGTGGGGTACACAAAGTGACCTCTTTGTAATTATGTGCCTTTTAAAAAGCATTCGTAAACGAAATGCTCCATTTCATTACCCCTTTTAGCGGTGAATCTTAGCCATATTTTAAGAGATAAAGGGAGATAACAGGCTCCTGTGTATCACAATTAACCTACCCGGGTACATAATCTTCTAGGTAGGTTGCAAATTCCCACATGACACCCCCTATTTTCTGTCTTAGGAATTTGCTGGAAACACAGACGGCGACACGGTCGTAACCCATAAACTTCTCCCAGAAATCAGGGCTCGTTATATTCGTTTTCTTCCAACTGCTTGGAATAATCACATTTCAATGAGAGTGGAGCTCTACGGGTTTTTACAAGGTACTTTGCTACGTTAGATAGAATAGGTCTGATTTTTATTCCTTTTCTCGACGTGCTGCCATTATGTCTTTGAAGCATGTACCTGTCTAATAGAAATGCCTGTTTGAATGGTTTAACCACGTAAACAACAGTATTAGTTCAACACAACTGGTGTTGGCTTCGTGGCCTTTATGCACTTAGGTGTATACTGCTAATGATATAATGCATACTATTGATGATATAATGGTGAACCTGATTTTGAATTAGTATTCTACTGACCCGTGTTTCCCTTAATGGCAGCTTTGTCCACTCTTATTGGTTAATTTTTCGGCTAAAAACTACAATCATCGTCAAAAGTGTTGGGAAGGCTCCTTTTTTATTCATGTTTCCCTTCCTTCCCCCGCCGATGGCCCAATGTTGAGCAAAACGTCAATGTTTGTGCGCGTAATTTTTCTGTTACATCCCAACATTAAAATGGACTACTGTTAAGTTGTGCGACCTTCCCAACTACTTTTGTATGGGATTGAAGGCTATACGCATGAGTACATGAAATGGAGAATCGACCGACAGCAGTCCGTCCTTTCCCGTGACAATGAACTTTGTACATTCAGCAGATGGACTGTAATAAATTTAAGGAATGTTACACCAAACAAATTTGTCGGCGAAGTTTTCACGTTTGACAAGTTTCTAACCAATTAATGAGCTTCTTCTTTTATTGGGTTGTTTGTTGACAGTTGCACCTTTCTATTATTTTATTTTTAGGCCTTTCAGCAATTGACAGTATGAAAAAATCTGCAGCATTCCATTGGACGATGGATAAACATAAAGATATTAAGAACCTTATGAGTTTTGACTGGGGTCACGCCGCAAACGGCTCGAGAACCGTCAGAGGCATAAGAGGCAAGGCAGTGTATGTTGGATATGGAGCATGTGGCGCGTTCACACTGAGCGAGAATCTCCTTAAAAGTTGCGTTTTCGATGCTTCTTTATGTAACAGTGGGTTCACATTGATGCTGTGGCTGTGGTACAAAATTAAGGATTCAAGCGAGGGACAAGTATTTCTCACATCCACTGGAAATAACCGAACAGGTCATAGAATGTACCAAGTTAACAGTGACAGTCCTCAGGTATGGCCGCTCATTATTTTTTTTAACAAAACCGTATTATAAAAACACAGGGCTGAGACTTTTTGGGTAGGTTTTTTGTAGATGTTGCTAGAAACTTTGGTTACGATCGTCTGCCGATTTGGCACATAGTGTCGACTTTAATATCGCGTTGCTTTATCATAATTCTTACATATAAAAAAAATGCTAAGTTTTTACACTCTCTTTTAAGACATTCAAAATCGCTGCCATCTTGGCAACTATAGTACATGATGTCACAGCACACTAACTGCACCACAACCAATAACATTGACGTTCCGCATCCCAAATATAGGTGTTCTTACACACCCTTTAATTGTATTGATCAGTACAAGAAAACACGACATCACAAATTTCTTGAATTTGACCAAAATGTTAAAAGACATAGGTAACAGTGTTTTATTATCTCTTCTAGGTGGCGTTTGAAGTCACTAGTACCAACAAAAAATGCGTCGTTACATTTCCGACACCAAAAGAAGTATGGACACATTACGTACTAACGTACAAAACCTTTGACAGCCTGAATAGCATAGAAGTGTTTATAAATGGAGAAGAGGTGATGAAGTTCACTTCTAAGGAGTGTTACGATGGTAATTTTGACCAGGATAATTTTACGAGAATTTCCATCGGAGAGGACGATTCAGGTAGAGGACTTCCTGTGGCAGCTTTTGACGACATAGTTATCTGGTACAGATCTGTAACCCAAGAGGAAATAAGCGATATTTACATTTACTATAAAGGTAATTCGTTTGTCGTAGGCCTCTAATTTTACTGAAATTCAAAGGACATTCAAAATTGTGTTCTCTTATGGAGTGTTTTATATCTTTGGTTATATTGAAGATGAGACGAAATTTCTTTCCGTGGAAGTTTTTTAATAGTAACATCTCTTCTTCCCCACTGTAGTAGTACCAACTTAACTTGCCTTATATCCTTCCTCAGGGAGTCCTTGCTTTGTCTATGACAGCTTAGTATCCAACTTTTTGCAGGTGATTCTAACTTGCAGCTTCACGTAAGCGTTGGTTTTACCAATGTCCCCTGGAAAGAAGACATGCTGGACAGGGAATCACATGCTTTCACGTCTTTCACAGAAAAATTATCAAATAATGTAAGAGTTTCATGTTGCATTTTATTTATGAGCTACCATTCGATCATAATAATAATACTAATAAGAAGAAGGAGAAGAAGAAGAATAACACAGTTCATACTATACTACTTATATAAGATTTTTCTTTGTTTCCTTCTGCAGCTTAAAAACATCACAAATGGAAGCGTCAGTGAAGTGGTTGTTCATAAATACTGGTAGGTTAATGGAAACCATTTTTCATCATTCTGAAATCGCTTAATCCGTGAGAGACGGATAAGATAGGAAAGATGCATGGCAACATAAGTAATATTTCGTCAAGAAAATTGTGCAATTTTTGGTCCGCGTATGCAATTAACAATTTCACTAATCACGAATCTTTTGTGTATTTTTAGGCCGGAAGCAAATGGTTTCATTGGCTGCGAGTTTACCGTTAAATTTATAGAGGCAGGATACACTGCGGTCGAACCTGTTATAAACGGGCTGGAAACAAGCTCATATCAAGTTCACAATCTTGAAGCGAATGACAGTAAGTTCAATTCGTCTGTTATAACTCTATTAAGTTATATTTGCGCGACTCAAGAAAAAATGTTCATCGATTATTTTGAGATACGAAAAGCGTTCCAACAGCAAAGATTGTAAGCAAACTAAACGTTAACAAAGTGAAAGTTTACTGGTTTTTGTAATCCAAAAATACAAGAAATTAAAAAATGGCAAACACTTACGAAAGTGCAACTACAGTAAGTAAAAAATATTATGGTGATTAAGCACCTAATATTTCGATTTATGTTAGTAAATCGAATTGAAATACAACTGTTTTTAAGAAGTGTAAATGAATTCTTTTACATTTTGTTATTAGGTTTATTCTGAAGGCCTTAAGTGCCTGTATTTTCTTTTCTTCTTTTTTAGTATACATAATGGCAGTTAGCCTCCAGGCTCCAAACGCCTCTAAAGAACACTCAATTGAACTTACCGTCACCTGGATTGGACCACATGAGTTGCGACATGGCGTGTTTCAAGGTTTTCAGATATTTTACAGAGATACTAAACGTGGAATAGACTATAATGTGACTGCGAGAATGAATGTCTCATTTTACGAGATACAGAATCTGACGGCTTACACAGAGTATAGGATTACAGCTAGAACGTTTACTCTGGAAGGTGAAGGAAGAATGAGCGTTCCTATTTTCAGATGGACAGCTGCGCTTGGTAATTTTGATTAATAATTATTGAATGGGGCTAAGCATGATGTGAAGATCGAGGAGGGTGTTATCCACCGAGGACTCTTTTTCTTCTTCTCATAGCCGCGAGCTCTTCGCCATGTTCTTGAAGTTCTGTACTCATGCACGCCGCTGTCTTGGGTGACGTCACTCGTGGAGAATTTGTAATATAAAATCATTGACGTCTGAGTGACTTACGTTAATAATTGTATACCATAATTATTTTCCAAATTTGTTCATAGCGAGCTGGTTATGAAGAATTAGCTGGAGAATCAAAGCCAATCGAAAAGGCGAAATATTTCGAATGAATAACACTATAAATTAAGTCGATGACTAAAGAGTCTTAATCACTCTCTGGCCTGTCTCAAACGGAAGGACTTTTAATTTGACTGATATCTTGTATTTGCTTTTAAGCCCCTACCACGGCTCCTACGTCCATCACTGCATGTAACACGAGCTCAACAAGTCTTCGTGTCTCTTGGAACAAAATCCCTACGAAACACGTTGTTGGAAAGATAAAGGGATACATTGTGCTGTACTTTGCTGTCGAGGATGGTAATGACACTACAGCGAATGTCACCTTGGAGAATGGAAGCGTTAACCAGACAATCCTGACTGGTCTTCGCAAGTATACACAGTACAGCATTCAAATACTGGGTTTTACAGAGAGAGACAAGATGGGCCCGATTAGCAGTCCCCTTTTCGCTAGGACAGACCAAGATGGTGAGAATTAGTTAACCTTTGTTCTTCTTAAATCATGGTAGCTCTGTGTCAATTCGGGTTTCTGGGAGTAGCAGTTACTTAGGAGAAATCTATTATAAGTAAGTTATTCGTGAATCTATTAATTCTTTTCTTGAATAGTTCCAAGTCTTCCACCGACAAACGTGACTGCTTATAGTACTGGCTCAACCAGTATTCTTGTTCTTTGGGGTCCAGTTCCCAAAGAAGGACGGCACGGAATTGTTGGTTACAAAGTGTTTTACAAAAAGGAAAATGAACCTAACAACTGGAGGAACGCGTCTTGTTCCCAAATATCATGGTGTGAAATAAATGATCTTGATTATGGCATTTGGTACAACATTCGTGTGGCTGGATTTACTGTCAAAGGATATGGACCCAGTACCCAAGTGGAAGCAAAAACTTTCAGGGGTGGTAAGTTGCTTACAGACATAATCATGGTTTTTGGGATCGTAAATTATTACTGTTTGGAAGAAAGAGAAATCAAACATCAGAAAGCCTAGAAAAAACCTGGGCTATAAGTAAGACGTGGTCAGTTCTGTTTAGTCTGTTCAGCTGATTTGGACATACTTTGTAGCTGTTCATTCTCCCAGAACGTCAATTTTTCTAGTTTTCTGTTTATGCACAAGATTTCCACCCGGATGGTTTGTGAAAATGGTGAGGATCCTAAACTCACTACCCTCGAGTTTGAGATCGGACGCTTTAACTACTGAGCTACTGAAGGCTGAAAGGAGAACAGGGTCGAAATTTGATAATAATTACACTAGCCATAGAGGACTTTGGTACTCTATCTAATGTCATTGGTACGCCTGTGCTTGGCTGGTACCCAGATGCTTCGTGCTTAAGAAACCGGGAAAGTGGGACTTTCTTATAAGTTTTATTACTTTTGCATTAGTATATTGAAACCCTAACAACATAGCTACTGTTACAGTGCCAGGTCCGCCCACAAATGTTCAAGCCTACAACACTAGCTCCACTAGTCTAAACATCACATGGAATCACGTGCTTCCAAATGAAAGATATGAAGATGTAATTGCCTACAAAATCATCCTTAAATCCGTGAATGATCCAACTGAAGTGCCAGTGGTATTACAGAGAATGAAAGCAGCTTGTGAGGGCAGTAATGACTTGTACTCGCATGAAACTCATCTAAACATGTTCACGCCTTACGAAATCACCGTGGCGAGTGTAGTGCGCACAGGGATTGGAAATTTCACTGAAAAGATAACTGTTTTGACTGACGAAGACGGTGAGTATCTTTATACAGGGGCAGGGTACCCCTGCACCCTTCTCTTACCCCAGACACCTGCCTTACAACAGATACCCTTTCTCCAATTCAGTTCTGAGGTACACCTAGAGTAGGGTACTGGCGGACGTTCCTGTTTTTGTCCCCAAGCCACGATTATGTTGACAGTATCTCCACAATACTGATATCTATTGCCAACAGGTATATTAGATCAATGTTTGTATAGGTAATGGCATGATTTGTAGTGATGTTTGGCATAAATACCTCGAGTGATTTTGAAATATCACAAGTGGTATTTATGCCAAATATCTCGTACAAATCATGTTATTATTTGTTTATACCACTACCCACAAAAGGTTTATAATTTTCACATGTAGGTATTTCAAATGAAGCTGAAATACCACTGCTCTAAGCCAATCAGATTGCAGAAATTTCTCATGTAATAGTGTAAGTGGTTGAATACAAAAACTGCAGTTAACTCTGTGTTTTCGGATGGCTCCCTTAAATGTTGATCCTTGTCTTCGGTGACTAAATTAATTTCCGCTTAGTGAGGAGTTCGCCTAGTCATGGCTGTCTAGGAGGCGGGAACGCTGCTAAAACGGAAAGACATTTAGTGCAGGTATGATCCCAGCGGTGACTGATTGAATCCTAGAGACGGTTAATTGCACATAACCTTTCCTTTTAAATTTTGTTATAGCACCTGAAGGGAGCCCACAAAACATCACCCCAGCGGCTACATCCGCCACAAGTGTAACACTCTCTTGGGAACCGCTAACCAATAACGTCGCTAATGGTCTCATTCTGGGATACCACATTTTCCTGTTTGACAAACTCAGAAACGTGAGTCGTAACCTTACAGTGGAGTCGCTAGATGAGGCACGCATAGAAGATCTCTTTCCCTACACGGACTATGAAGCTCGCATTGTACCATTCAACAGCAAGGGTGAAGGAAACGCTAGTGAAGTTATTCCCATCAAGACTAAAGAGGCTGGTAAGGTTTTCAGCTCCACATGATCATAGAGACCTTTAGATTCGAGGACGAGGACCCGTAGACCCGTAGACCCGTAGCAGAATGACGATGGCCATCACGTTTTCCCGCCAAAATGAAGCTGGTTCACGCGCGCGCACCCCTTGTATATACGTAGTCGTCCACGTCATACAATTAACGGTCTCTAATGAGCAAAACAACAACGTTTTTCTTCGTTTTGTAGTTTGATAGCGACGCTCTTGGGAATACGCCACGGAGGCCACTACTCAAGCCTCAGAGCTCGCCTCACGGGATAGTGATTTTAAGAAGCTCTTAAAATATACCTCTCTCCGTTTTGAGGGGTAAAGCAAAAACAATACGCTGAGCAGAAAGTTGACATTGTCAACCGTGATGATTAATCATGCCGGTTATAGTGTTGTCATTTTTAATTTGAGCCTTCTTGGACTCTTGCGATAGATTTATTTTAAAAGTTGATTACTTGTGATCATGTTTATAGAACTTACAGTTTACCGACTCTTAAACGATGAACCTCAGGACTATTAGTTTCCTTTCAGCTCCCAGCCGTCCGCCCTCAAATTTAACAGGGCAGGCCCCTAGCTCATCATCTCTGACATTGGCATGGAAACCAGTTGACGTACAGCACATAAATGGTATACTACGTGCCTACGTCGTCAATTACTGGATTACACTTTTTCCTGACACCACACGTGAAAATGTCACGATACCAGTCACCAGTGGCCGCACCAAAAGAGCTCTTAGCGATTCCTCTTCGCCAAGCTTTGAGCTTAGCGGATTGAAAAAGTATACAGAGTACACCATTCAAGTGATTGCTTTCACCGTCGACTACGGGGTACCGAGCCATGAGGTCAATCTGACCACTGGGCAGGATGGTATGTATGGAATAACTATTTTATCACGCTATGTAGACTGCAGTACTTTAGTCATCTTAGATTTTATTAAAAATTGGCTCTTAGGTGTAATAAGTTGACGTTCTAAAGGTTTTGGTATTATCGTTTGTCCCACGCGTACAATAGTCACTTAGACATTGATCGCGATGCTTTGGCCACATACTGCAGGTCTTCATCAGGCGATAGTGTCGATATCGTAAAAAAATCATGTTTTTTTCGAGCCCTGCACATACTGTAACATGATATTATCTTATAATGTGGAACAGAGAAGCACAATATTATATAAAAGTTATTTCACAGAAAATAATTATAAAGATCATGAGTACCTTTCTCATCATTTCTTCTTTTTCAGTCCCAAGTCACTCGCCAAGAAATATCACCGCCTTCAACACCAGTTCAACAAGCATTAATGTCACGTGGCAACCAATCCCTAACGATCACGTGAATGGAATACTACTGGGTTATCGTGTCCTCTACAAGAAGAAAAACCGTCCGATGGATGCCTTTCGAAATATAACAGTAAATTCAACTTATCTTGATGCAGAAATTACTAGCCTTGAGGTTTATACAGAGTACGAGTTGAGGATCGTTGGATTCACGATAATTGGGGATGGGAATGTTTCAGAGCCTGTTTTCTGCTTCACGGATGAGAGTGGTAATAATGTTTCCGTTCTCTCATTACGTAGCCTGAGAAAACAGCCGACACTGCGCGACGCCACCAACGGTTTCTCCGCGAAATGACGTCAGAGAAACAAGCGCAGAAATTCCATACTGATCATGATGACGCGTTACTACCTTGATGTAAGTAGTGCTTCTGATTGGTTGAAGCACATTTCACGAGCTGCACGACCAATCAGAAGCACCACCCAGATCTGGGTCGGTCGTTTCTCAGACGTCATTTCGCATGGAAACCAAGGAAGGCGTCGCGAAATATCCCCTGTTTTCTCAGGCTACTCATTACCAGGACTGGAATAGACCAGCAAAGAATAGTTTGGATCCTAGCCTACCCTGATAAAACCCTATGGAAAGGCATCGCCCATCGGAGTCCCTTGATTAATGATTATCAACAGCTTTCCACTGCTTGAATCTTAGGTGTAGATTAGGCTCCCCCATGGGTAATACCCACGTGTCATCATATTGAACCAAACCTCACAAAGTAAGACCTGACGTTTCACTGACAGGTTAGCCTGCGCCTCAAACGTACTCTAACCCCGGTTCGTAACGTCTGCGAAGCAACGCTCATATCCTTGTTTTAGGCCTCCGACGGACTCAACGAATTACTGGAAATGCGTTTTGAATTTCACTTCAACCTTATTGGCAAATGGGCCAATCGCTGTGCGTACTCAAATTTGGCACACAGGTGGGTACTCAGTGCAAGGATTTTGGTGCTGTTTCGCAGACGAACGTAACTATAAGTTTAGTTCCATCCGCGGCACAAGCTACTGACCGGTTGGTCAGTCAAAGTACAGTAAAACACTGAGTAAAACAAAGAAGGAAACTAAAGGAATAACTTGTTATTTGAAATCCCAGGGCAAGGGAAAAGGATTTTATGTCTTACTTCTTAGAGAGCTTGTCTACTGACAGTAAATAAGAAATGCTCGTTAAAAACGTAACTGTGACAAGAGTAACCTCAAAGCCATTCACTCTTCGTTCTTTTTATTCAGTTCCGGACAGCGCCCCCTTAAATGTGACCTCACTTCCCGCCAACACTACAGCCTTGACAGTAAAATGGTTTCCTGTCATTGAAGAGGACAGAAATGGTGTCATACTGGGTTACAGGGTCGCCCTTAGTAACATCACAGGGGAATTCATGAGAAACGTAAGCGTTCATGGCTCTTCAGCATTAAGTTTCACTTTAGGCGGACTGGACATTTGGACAAATTATAGTTTAGAGGTTTGTGCCTTTACAGTGAAAGGAAATGGTCCTTGGAGTACACCTCTAATAGGAATTACAGATGAAGAAGGTACGTTGTGTCTTTTAAAATAGCCAGTTAAAGACTACAATCATGGTCAAAAGGTTTTGGGACTCTTCCCTGTAATTTTTCTCATTTTTATGGACGGAATCTGCAGCTAACCGCCGATACAAACTCATAAGCACTGCCTTACCATGGAAGGTTTTTCACCCTCCCCAGTGTAAGATATGTAAAAGGTGTTTGACTTCAAACACCCAACTCTGTTCTGCGGAGGGGGGGGGGAGGGGAGATTAGCTTGATTTGCATTTCCAATACGGGAAAGATAGACAAGGTTACTTAAAAGTTTTGGCCAGGATTGTAGTTGCCTCCCTTAAAACTTGGTAGAATAAGTAGACGTTTTGTATTTTTGCTAGCTACACTGCATTTGACATCACTTGCAATTACTGTAGGTATGTTGTGCCTCGTGCATGCTGACTCTAGTTTCTTTCAGAGTCCCAGTCTCTCCGACACTCATGTACAACTAGCACTGACTACGGTCTACAGTCAAATTATTGTAAATTCATTGCGTCAAAAACGCAATCGCTGTAAAAAAAACGTTGTATGGTTTACAAGGGGTATCTCTGTGTTGGAGCCTCTTGAGGTTCTGCCCATCTCAAGACTTTCCTGGAGGTCAGGCTGTGGCGATGGTCTGACCGAAACGGTAGATTGGTGAGATGGTGTGAAGGTTTACAGTCTGGGATTATCCCTACCCGATCCCTAGCTCGATCTTAGTCCTTTAATCCATTTTTTTGGGCTATAGCTTTAAAAAAAAGTGTTCTTCCCTGCGATTTTGTTCGCTAATCCAAAGTTGTATCATTATGTCAGCTCCACGCGTTGCACCGACGAATGTCACCGCGTACAACACCAGTTCCACCAGTCTTCATGTCACGTGGCAGCCGATAAACACAGAGGGCTTAAGAGGGATCCTCAGGGAATACCGCGTTTATTTCATTGAGCAGAAAACTTACTTTATCCAGTCGCTCAGGAATGTCACGGTGGATTCATCGACACTTGAAGTTGACTTAGTGGGTCTATACAAGTTTACAAATTATTCCGTATATATAGTGGCGAGGACAAATAAGGATGGTGTAAGCAGTGTTAAAGTAAACGTCTCCACTGATGAAGATAGTAAGTGACAGCGTGCAACTGAAAACTCTTGTATTTTGCAAAACGTTTCTCTTTTAATTTATTTGCCAGTGGATTTTGCATGAAAGCGCTGTTTAAAGGTCTTTTTTCTGTTTGCCATTTTCTTCTTGCCATCATCTGAACCACAAGAAAGTTTATCCCGTTTGTGAAAAGCGAGGCCCTTAGAATTGCCTCAGCCTCGGGAATACAGTCAGTAAAATCCAAAGAATAGCAAGCCAAAATTCTTGTAGGTTATCACTCAGATATCACACTTTCTTTTTACCACTAAGGAGGCCCTGCCAGGGTGGGCTGGGGGGTGAAGCGGGGGGGGGGGCTCCGATGTCGCCCGTCTGAATTTTAAAACGTCTCGTGTCGGTGTTTATAAATGCTTGTCGCTGATTGTCGGCTTTGCCGTCACTGTCGCAATTTGGCCGAGGGAGATTGTCTCTTTTCGCGATTTCATTTTACGCGCTGTCGCTACTTTTTGGGCCATGTCGCTTGTCAGAATTTAGCCTGGCAGGGCCTCACTAAGGACCTGATCGACCGCCCGTCGACATGCGCAGTAATGATTTGATTTTCTTTTATACCAGCTTATACCACTAAGGACCCGATCGACCCCCTGCTGACATGCGTAGTAATAATTTTACTTTCTTTTACCACTAGGACCCGATCGACCTCCCGCCGACATGCAGGTCTTCTCACCACATTCCACATCACTTTATGTAAGCTGGAATGAGGTGCCCGATGCTTACAAAAATGGCATTATAAGAGGATACAAAGTTTTCTACATAGAGGTGAAAAATGGCTCCAGTGTTACCGAAAACCTCCCTCCCGGACAGCGATGGCTCCGAATTGATGGATTGAGAAAATATACTTTATACAATGTTACGATGTTAGCTTACACAGTAAAAGGAGACGGATTCGTTACAAGTAAAGAACTTAAGACGGATCAAGATGGTATGTCTGTTTCCTAGGAGACTCATTTATAATTTATTTTTCTCTAGGACCCCTTCACCTCGGATCATTCATCGGCGACAAGTTAATGTCAGCCCGTTAAAATGTGCAGTCTCCGCGTTCGACGTAGAAGAACGTACTTGCATTATGCCACATTAGAAACGAGAAGGAACTGTGCCGAGTTAGCGTTCGTAAAGACTTCTGGGACTGTTAATAGGCCAATAGCTGACTTCAGCAGCGCGTCCCCGGCAACAATCCCTTAAGTCTTTGCGATAGTTAACTCGATTCATTTTCTTTCTTGTTGTATGGGAGAAGAGAGGAACAGGTCGAGGGAGACTCTGCAAATTTTACACTGGCGAATGTCATCATCACGACAGAGAGAGAGAGAGCCTGAAATCGAGAGTGGTCGAACGCACTCTGTAATCTTTAATATTACCTAATTTTAGATTTATTTTCCCTATGGTGATTTAATAATATCTGTGTTAACAAACGCCCGAACAATGTAAATTCGAGACTCCTTTGTGAGATTTCTCTCCTTCAATTTGGCTGACGACCCAAATTAAATCTCTTAAAAATTAATTTTACACCGGTGATAATTCTCCGCCGGCCCAGCAAGAGAGTTTCTTCGAAACTACCCCCTTTGCCCAAATTTCATAACCCTTTGGACTCTTGAACATGGTCTGACCGCTACAATTATAGTAGGACCCTAATTCTGTATCTGTTTTAACAATAACGAAGCTCTTGTCAAGCAATGAGTGTTTACTTTGCGCTGAAATTCCTAACTATATTCTTAAAACTTGCAAATATTTGCAGTTCCAGACGTACCCCCGCTCAACGTACAAGCTGACAGTACTTGGACAACCTATTCAATTCCCCTGAGATGGACCCGCATTCCTTCATACCTACTGAACGGAATACTTACCGGTTATAGAATACGATATCAAGCTATAGAAATAGGCCAATTGCCATACGAGGAGAACCCCAGGGAAGTGATTGTCCCCGCAGAAAGTGTATCTACCGTACTGACCGGACTAGAGAGCTTTGCTGTGTACCGTATTGAATTGACAGGGCTGACAGTAAAGGGAGATGGTCCAAGTGAAGTCATTACAGCAGGTAATCAGTGTTTGGCTGGTATTAACAATCACAGGTTATCACTGGTGGATTAAGGGGAGGGGTCAGTGAACGGGGACCCTAGGTAGGTGAGGTAACCCGCTTAGATGGGGTAACCCGCCTGTTCATATAATCTCTCATTTTAAATTGATCGCAATTACATGATAGGTGGAGGGACCCGGCACATGTTACCTCACCTACCTGGGCTCCCCCACCTTCATGTAAACAGGCCTTGAGTGTCCTTAGCTCTCACAAGTTTCTTGTTGCTCAGTGGTAGAGCATCTGGTCTAGTACCTGGAAGGCCATAGGCTCGACGCCTGTTGGGGAGTACAGTAATGATGCGATTTAGCACCCCCTTTCGAATAAGCGCCTCTTCGAATGTGTTTTTATTAATAAGCGCGCCCATTCCAATAAGCGCCTTTCTGAAAATTCATCGGAACAAGCAGCATTTTTTATGTAAGTGACACTGTCGAAGCTTTCGACGTAGAAATAGATTAAAATTCCCTCACGTTAACTGAGCATTCACCGTAGATTTGTTACTGTTACAGTTTCTGTTATTGTTCCTTTTTAAATAAATATTATAGTTTTGTCTTGAACATTCGGTTGTTTCCCAAAAAGGAAATAAGCGCCTTTTCCCGAATGAGCGCCCTTGGTGCTAAATCGAATCGTTACGGTACTTGCATTTTTTTTTTCCGAACCACCTGCGTCACTGACTGAAAAATCATCTCTCTGATCATGTTCCCTTTGACAAGCTATTTTTCTAATAATTATCTTCATAGAGACATGTCGATGTGTGAAGCGCCTTACAGCAAACTGGATGTTACTCGCCCCTTACGTTACCAAGCCGAATGGCAACCAAACAGATAATGTCCCAGGTGGTCTGGTGTCACCATTCGTTAATGAAATGGCAGTAACTTGCTGTCAGTCTTGCAAGACACACGGGGAGTCTTACATCGACTACGAGCTCAACGGCATGGGCGAGGCAGCCCTTAAAAAATCTGAAGACGTTTTCCGCAGGTGTGTGTGCATACATATAACTTGTGATCACGCTTATTGGCACGGCCTTCCCTCGTTTTATAAGGTCTTATAATTTAGAATTTGGTTAGTCTTGATATTTTTTTACACCGTTTTTCCTACCGATCCTTATATGACATCTCGAATATTGACCAAGATGGCGGGTGGAGAGTTAAACACGTGGGGAGTTTAACAGTTCTATCTTTTTAATTATTTAATCTAAATAGTTTTATTATTAGTAGTAGTATAGTAGTAGTACTGTATAACCTCCACCCACTTGTAACCGCTATGTGGTAGTCGCCAACTCGAAAGCTTGGCTCCTTTGGCTGCTACACACTCTTTTCCTTTGTTATGTTTAATTCGATGTATAGTTAGCTCTGTTTTTTTATCTCTTCTTTTTTTTCGTTATTGTTGTTGTATTGTAATTGAATAAGTGTGAATAAATGAACTTGAACTTGAACTTGACATAATTGCAACAAAACCACAGACCCATTGGCTAGTTTCTAATCTCTTTTGTTACCCTCAATTCTCTTCACAGGAATATCCTTCACTCAAACGACCTCAGCTTTCCTGTGTATGGTTACAAACTACAAGACAAGTTCAGACACGAGTTTGGTTACTTGGGAATCGTGGAATCTCCTGGTATAGCGTACGTCATCAACACAAATTACGGTGCCAATATGTCTATGTCTCTCGTGAATTCTGTATTTGCAAGCTGGCCTCTTGCCTTGTTCAGCATCTTCCTTGCCTACGTAGCTGGATACGTTATTTGGATGGTGGTAAGATACATTTGTCTCAACGTATGAGGGAGCAGGGTAGGGAAGTACCTAGGGTTAATGTTTCGGGGAAGTTCCTAGGGTATCAGATATCCCCGACCTCTTGCGTTATTTAGCATCTTCCTTGCCTACAGCTGTATACGTTATTTGTATAGTGGTAAGATACAATTGTCTTAACGTATAAGGGGGGCAAGGAAGGGAAAGTTTCTTCGGTGTGTGGAAGTTCTTAGGGTATCCAGTGATATTTGGATAGTAGTAAGATTTATTTGACTTATAAGGGGACAGGGTAAGGGAAATACCTGGCGTGTGGGGGAAGGTTTTATATCTTATATCTAAATCATCTTTCGTTTCAGGACCAGACCGGAAATGACGAACATTTCCCACGCTCCTTTCTACCTGGATTATGGGAGGGATTTTGGTGGGCGTTCGTTTCCATGACAACCGTGGGGTGAGTGCGATTATCAATGAATCTTGGGATTTCTTTGATTCCAGGAAGTCAGCTGTATATTACTTGTGATAAGTTTAGTGATAAGGACTGAATTAGGGCCTAAACTTTTAAGTAAAGAAAACAATCAGGAAAATGAATAAACTACTGAAATTCTTCTTTACATGCTTTGATTAATTTATGACGGAGCAGAAAATGAATTCTTTAGAAACAAAAATATGCTTCAATATATGAATAACACTAATTACCAAGGCATTTCTAGTTGGTTTGAATAACCAATCGAATCGCTCCATATAAGGCAATCCAACACAGTCTTGGATTGTGGATTCCACGCCGTGGATTCCGGAATCTAGGTTCTTTGTCATAACTTGGATTCCGGATACCTTGAGCTCTATTCCGGATTCCAAAGCCCAGGATTACAGATTTCACAAGCAAAAATGGAAGGGGACAGACTACAAATTGTGGTTGCTGGAAGTCTTAACTTTTCATCATTTTTTTCTACTTCAAAAAGGTGCGCGAATATTAAAATAGCTTAGATTGAGTTTTTACCATTACGCTTAATTTAAATTAATTTCCAACGCGAGCTATTCTGACATTTTGTATCGCAGGTATGGTGATAGACTTCCTTTATCAACCATTGCTCGGCTTATAGCCATTGTTTGGACGTTGACGGGGGTTGTTATTCTTGGTATATTGGTCGGCTCAATCGCAGTCTCCCTCACTTACCAAACGGTTGGAATTGATTACAAACTTTACGGCGCCAAGGTAAATTTCCGTATCATGATACCTTCGTATGATGGGCTTAGAGAACATTTATACCCTTCACTGAAAAGATTCATGAGAACTCTTTACCGAACGACTTAGGCAGGAGCCGATTAGTAATCGATTAGTAATCGGCTCCTGACTTTGGGTATCTTCATACTATACCGGTATCGTTTGCGCCGGCGCGAAAACCATACTGGCTGGGGATACTAATGTTCACATAAGAACTTCTAATGTTCGCATAAGAACCTTGATATCGGCGCGATTTCTGTAACGGACGCGAAGCTGCGCCGCGCCGATCTCTAAAGTGGAGAATGACATATCGGATATAGTATGAAGATAGCTAGGTAAGCCTTGTAGTGCGAACATAGCTTTTATTGTTCGTTAAATTTACTACTACTACGGCGTTCAAACGATGTTATAAGAGTTACCAATGTGAAAAGGTTCTTGCTCGAAACTGGAGACAAATTTAAAGGGTGGCCACGTTGGCCACGTTCTGCCTGAAAAGTGCACCCAAAAACATTGAATAGAGAAACTTAAAGTGCTACTGAAACGAAAAATCAAATTGGCTATTTTGCACTGAAAACGTTTTATCAATCTTAGACAAGAGCCTGTCGTAGATTAACTCTAATTGTCAATAAAAATGCTTATTTTCCATCAAAAGTTGTTGTTTCGGGGCGAAAAGTAATTAAATACGAGTTTGGAAAGTAATTAAATACGTGTTACGGTCACACCCCGTTAATACGAACACTGAGGGGGTCATAGAGAGTGTCTATACTAAACAACCTCGTTCCCAGGGTTCTCTCCTACCCGCTCCTACGGATAGCAGAGAGAACCTGGAAACGAGGTTGCGTACGGGTGCCCCGTGCCCGTATTTAGCGGGTTGAATTGAGTGAAAAAAGAACGACCGCTGGCGGACTAAGAGAAAATGTGAGGGTTTTTTCCCCAGGGACAAAGAAAACTGTCCATATTAACTAGGTGTCTGTATTAAGTGGTTGTCCGTAAAGCAGGGTTCGACTGTACTTTGTTCCATAAAGAATTAAGATTGAATTAATGATTGTTCATTTCAGATCGCTGCTATCCATGGTTCTGCCGAGTATAACTTAGGTTTGAGAAAGAATGCTAAGTTTGACAAAGGTACATAAAGCTTGATACATGGACGCTTAACCAGGGAAGATAATTTTAGGCTTCCCATATAAAGCTACTATACATGTTATATAGGCCACGCACGTCAAGTGAACTTTATTGTAATGTTATTATTCTTTCTTTTAAACTCAACAATTTGCCTGCCTATCTAATTGGCCACTTTAGAAATGAGAGGACAACTGGAGCCGAGATGCGTTCCGCTATTGTTTCTGGGATTGTTACTAGAAACGCGCCAGTCAGCCTATTTGCTAATTTTTCCGCTGTCCCTAGTAATAGTCCCTGGAGACTTTTTTTTAAATGCGCCCAAAAAAGCCTGTGACTTTTACCGGCAAACTCAGATTAAAATCTTTCCTCGCTACCCTTTGCATGCGTAGGTTAGCAGGCGAAAACGTAGGCTCGATTACCAGGCGCTGATCGAGAAGGAACCAAGATTTACCTAGGTGGCCGGAAATCAAACCTAGGAAACTCTTTGATTGCATCGCACTTTCCTGATGACATTTTCATTTCTCTAGACCAGATACATCGCAATTTCGAGGAAATCTACGAGTCTCTTTCTTCCAATGAAATACAAGGGGTCCTTATCGACGGGTACATGGTGGGTGGCAACAAACATCTGTTTGAGAAACCGTTTCTCCGGATCTACAAGATCTATGACTATTCAAGTGTTTATGGTGTGGTCACAGGCGGAGACTCGAGAAAGCTTGCAACATGTTTTCGTAGTTATATGCAAGAAAACATAGCCAGGATTTATCAGCACGTTACGGATAATGTGGAGGCGATAGAGGTAATTTGAACTTAAGTGCCTGGTTATAATTATGAAGTACTAAGACAGTGCTTCTCCGTTAAGCTTAGTACGATGAGCTACGCAAGTGAGTAGGAAAGCGAAGCTCGAGTACAATCTCATTCCCAGGGCCCTCTCTCTTCCTCTCTCGGGGAATAAGACACGATTGAGCCGAGTAGTCACGGGTGCGTATTATTACTATTATTACTAAAGTCAATCAGGGAGGCGATTCTTAAGGAGGGGCGGATCCCTTTCCCTTTTATGCTTTATAAGGAACATGTTGCTCGATTCATTTTGTGTGGTTTGGATTGAAACTTGATTTTTTTTTCAAGTTCAATTTCCAGCCTGACCAACTTATTCACCCCTCTCCACAGCCCTAAACAACACTAACCCTCTTTTTTCTCCTGGCTAAAATCATTCCCTGTCCCCACCTTCCTCGTTTTGCAGGTCTCTAAGGAACCGTTAGAAGTGGAGCGCTCCACTGGATTATTCGACGCCAATAGTGAACTGTTCAAGAAGACCATAATGATATCAATGGCAATGTTAAGTTGCGGAATAATGTTGGGTCTCTGTTGGGAAGTTATATATCGTATTCGAAAGAAAAGGAAGGTTGAACCTCATTCGCAAGGTAACTCGATATACTCCTCAAATTTACTTCTGGTAAAGTGGTGGCCTTGGCACAGGCCACAGCCCTCTCTCTCCCCAGCCCACGCGCGTTTTTTTGCATCAATTTTTACTGCACGACTGCACTACTATTTTTGGGCCTGAAAAAGGCTAACTGGATTGAAGCTTTATTAGGCAGTAAACGCGTCGTATGATCGAGTAATTAAATGGACGGTACACATTTCTCTTAATGATGTTTGAATATTGTTGTGAGAAATTGAGGATTTTTAGGGGTTAACGATAGGGTGATATATAAGCTACTCTTGCTACTATAAATAACATTACTTTAACTTAATATATGAGACCAATATGAGACCCTTCACGGGATTTTGATGTTAAAGGTTAAAGCACGCTCAGATCACGCTTACACGGCGCGCTAAGCGTGTCTTAGGTCACGTATATGCACATATTTAGTCTCTAAAACAAAGAAGGATACGCCTTACTTTGTTTTAGACAGACCGGCGTTCTTCATGGAACGTGACACAGCCTTTTGTAACCTACAATTTTTTTTTCAAGTTAGACAATCTACTACATTTGTTATTATTATTATTTTTTTTTTTTCAGAAAAACAAAGATTTTTATTGGCTGAATTTAGAGAACTTGTAGAAGACTTCAAGACTCAAATGTGCGACTTAGTTTTGGAACTAAAAGAGAAATATAAACTACAAAAACAACGTCTGTTAACCGTGATAAAGAACGGTCGCGGGCATAGATACGAACACCAAGAAACAAAAGTCGACAGTTACTATCAAGAACTTGGAACGAGTCACTCTGAAGACAAGAATGACTTAGCCGCTGGAATCGTAGTCTCGAGGCCATTCTTTGAGGAGGAAAATTTAACTGTGGAATCTTGCGCAGATCTTTGTATCACACAGGAACAATCAGATTGTTAACTTCTTACAGTGTTTAGTTAACGGATCAACAACACGGATTTAACGCAATGCGCATCAATATTTCTTTCAATTTTGGCCTGTTTGACTGAAGTTTTGCGAGTGGATTTCATACATCTCCCCTGAATTTAGTTTTATCTGATTCGATGATCAAAAACCTCCAAGGCATGCCTTTTCGTCAAGTAGCGGGTTTTTAAAAGATAGAAAATACTATTCATCGTGCCCGCACAAGAACCAACTTTCAACTGTCAACTGGATAGCGATTTATGCTTGGGATTAGTTTAGTGTTTTCTCCTTTAATTTCGAAGCCCCGGGACTTGCTGACGTATTTTTTTAGCTTTCGTGGTGTTTTTCTGTAATAATGTTAATACCCCAGCAAAGGGATCTGTATTCCCTGCAGTACAGCGGACGTTCCTGTGGGAACTAACCGCTAACGCTGAGACGGCGGAGAACTGAAAATGTGCACAGGTAGCAATTCTTCTCGCAGGAAGGCCATGATGCATGGCATACAGTCGTCTTTGCTCATCTTTATGAGCAGCAGAGAATAAAACGCTATTAGTTAAAACACATGACTCGTAATTAAATACTTTTATATTTAGTAAAGTTTTCGATGCTCTCCCATCTTGGTCGATGAAAATCTCGTCTACATGGCGGATACATTACAGCTTTACGAAAATCCGCTGCATTTAAACAACGACTGGTCGCTGTTTCAAATCTGGCCAATCAGATTGCTTCGTTTTAATCAACATCACTGGTGGCTACTCATTACTGCTTATACAGCGGCTTTACTGATGTAGACAACACAAATAACCAGTAGACATCATATCAATGCTTTACAAATCCCTTGTTGTCGTCTACAAATCTGCCAGATTTGCTCTTTGGGTAGGTTACATCGCACTGAGAATTTCCCTGTCGGCAATGGCGTGGGTTTTTAGCACGATGTTGCGATATTTGCTGCCTGGTTCCTCGACGGCTGTGAATTCCAATGGCACCGGTGAGAAGAATTCTTGCTACTGAGATAAAGTTAATGCATGGACGAACGGGATTCCGAATAGGAGTATGAGCTTTCAAACCGTGTCCGTGGGTTTACGGGAGTATTGCTATTTAGACCCCTTTTTCCTTGGAAAAAAAAACATTATGTGAGTTAGTTTATCTCCACTGATAGCTATCTGCTTGGTTTTGCTCCAAATTATCATAGTAGTACATATTAGACAGTTTAAAAGTGTGTTAGAGTATAGATGGATACGGAGAGATTGATCTAACACTTGGAAGGGTTATTATAGGCAGAATTTTTCACTTAAACAAAGAAAATTAGCTGAAAAAATGTTGATGACTGCTTTGCTCTCACTTTTGGTGATAACTTAATGTCCTTCACCTCGTACTGTATACCGGTCATCATACCTTTCAGTTCAGCGAGAGTCACTATACTAGTTTAAGCACTGATTACGCTAAAGCTAAACAGAATCTTTCCGGGTGCCGTTAAACGTCCGTCCCTCTTGCTGGTCAGCGCTATAAAAGAGTGCGATTTCAGAGGGCATAACTTGTGCTAACTTGTGCTTTTAGGATCACGGCGCTATTAATTGATGATCCCAAGGTATTAGAACATGACGTTACATATTATGGAAGCTTGTGAGCGGAGATAATTTAACACGAGATCAAGTACGAGTTGGGTGGGGGGGGGGTGGGGGGGGGGGCATGATTCCACATCGGTTTTTTTGTCTTTGTACAAGGAAACAGTCCGAACATGGATTTTCCACGTAAAAATATAGTGGCCAGGATTTCTACGAATAGCTTCATGGGAAACAGTATAGGTAATGGAAGACGAGATAACTCTCAAGTGGCAAAGTCAAAATATTGTCTGCTACATTGTACATTAATTCTCTGATAGTTGCATGAGTGAGAATTGGCCAGAATTCATAACCTGTCAGTTAATGAGGAATGCTGTAGTAGGTTTCGTATCTTTTATAACTGATCGATGTCAGGTTTTAGGGTCTCTCGAAATCATATACTGGCTGAAGATGCATACAATTTTTGATAGGTAAATGAAAAACTGCCAAGAAACGCTGGGCCAGCACTCAGTTTTAAAATATTTTAGGAAGAAGGTACTATTGACTACCAGGAGCCGATTATCGCTCGGCTGTGCCTACCCTGCAGAATAGGCTCTTCCATTGCTCAGATGAAGATCAGATGACCACGCGGCCGTCTTTCCCCCCACTGTACCCCCGGTGACATAAACTGAAGAAGTGTCCTGAGGGGTCTCCCGTTCATCTACTGATATTTCGTATAGACGCCATTTACACCTAAACTAGTAACAACCGAAGGTTACGGAGTACGGGTGACAATGGTCGAAGGTTAAAAACGCTTTTGCTCCGACGCTGTGCTTTGCGTCAGTTGTGATAGATGGTCAAAACTGCGAATAATAGATAGGCCGAACGAACGGGATCAGACTATTGCGTTCTGGGAATTACATTCATTCATTGTGGAAGTCCAAACGAAGCGGAAGCATGCGTAATAGCAACCTGTAGATTAGGATTGCAGACTCCCCTTGTCGCCCGCCATAAAATAATCATATTTTTTAAAATACAAAGATGAGTCAAGACAAGGGAACGATGATCGCCAAAATTTTCCAAGGCGTGCCAGAGAATGAAGGCGAAGACGGTCGTCCACTGCGCGATTAGGCTACATGACATGACATGATATAACAGTTGGCAAGCACTGCTTTGCCAAAGCAGTGAGACCCTTGAGGAAAAGAATAGCGTTTTAGACAGTCAGGGACACACACACACATAAAATTAAACAAAACAACAACAACAAAAAAGAAACACGTGTTGTGGGGTGTTTCGTAAACTCCGGCAGAAGCCCCAACTTGTGTGAGAACTTTTTATGCAAGGTCCGACGACTCTAAAGATCGAACATAATATTTTTGCCAAAAAATGATAGTTTGTACTTTCTCTTTTAACACTTACTTTGCATTAAGAGCCGGCCAAGTGCTAATACTGCTTCTCTTTTAGAGTAACCTCGGTTTTTTTTACCGCTGTTTTTGTATTTGCCCTTTTCATTCTGTTCATTTAGTTCAAATCAAAAGTGCATTTACCTTTTTAAGCATTGTCACGCTGTCCGCGATATCTTTAAAAACGTTCAGTTAAGAACTCAACACATGCAGATTACATTCACTTAGACAAAAAAATTCAAAAGAGAATTTAAAAGATTACTTTTATCCCGGGCTTTTATCCTACTTAATGTCTACATCGTGCATGTTTCTTGATTATAAATTGTCCTAAAAACGTGCTTTCATTACCATTTTTATATGGTAATCACTGACATTTTCCGTATTTTGATGAGTCACTTTAACATTTATTTCCACGTGGTTCTCGCGTATTATCGTGAATGACGTCATAACAAAATGGTTTATTCGAAAATAATTCGAGTATCAGCCTTTCTTTGTCACTTTCAACTTTGCAATTGACATCAAAGGTCGGCTTGTAGAAGCCTCAAAGATGGCCAATTACAAACGCTGGTCATTTCCTCGAATTGTCCATTTCAACGGTAAGTCACGCTTTGGAATCAATATGCTCTACGTTAATCACAAGGGAGATGATACCCCATGAAGAGAGGATCGTCGACTTTTCACCGTTATCAGTAAAATGAAGCCATGCGGTATCGAGTCTAAATTGTTATTATATTTTGCCGTTTTGACTTGTTCCAACAGAAAGTACATCTGCTTTCATGGATATATCCAATATAATAAATTCAGTAGAACAGACTCGGTTGCGAGTTCCGTAAAAATGGCAGAATATGTTTTTAAAGCTTCAATGGGCGAAAACATTGGGATGTTAAATATTTATTTCGATACCTGTCTGCTCTCGCCTCAAGGGGCTACCTGGAAAATATAACGGCTGAATTTACTTTATAAATCCGCGAGATGTAGCCTTGATGGCATTAAACAGGAAAATCGTTTATATATCTTTTCTTTTGCGAGCGTGAGTGTGTTCAGAGACATTTAAATACTATACGCTAATTTTCTTTTTATCTTCAGATACCTGTCCTTTAATATCTGCACCTGTCTCTAAATGCTATCAGTGAATAAATTTTAGCATTCATGACATTCATGGATGGAAATTTTCAAACTCTTGGGAAAAAGAACAGTTAAAAATCAAACATAGTGAATGCAATTTCTAAAAACAAAAAACTTAGTAAATATTAAATTGATTAAGTAAATATAGAATTCTAAAGTAAAAATGACTTTCTGAACTTTTGAATATTTTGGTTTCGGCTTTTCTTTTAATTTCCGTTAAAAAGGGATTCATCAGAAAAAAGTTGTTTGATAGCCACTGACCGAGCCATTGCCTCGAGGACGGATATTTCTTCTGTTCTGATCTCTAAAGAGAAATATTGTGCGCGGAAAAAATGCCATCTGCAACGTTGCGTGACAAACTTTTTCAGTCACGCAAGACGCATATTGTTTGGGTATTATCGTGCTCACTCTCTCTTGCCTGAAATTGAAATTTTCAATAAGCTACGTCGATCAGCTAGAAAATTTTGAGAAAGTCATGAAGAGTGTCTTTTATGGGTAATTTATACTACAGTAGATTTTTAGACAATTGTGATCGTGTTGTACGCTGGGAAAGTGACGACGAGCGTGTCACGTGACATTTGTGACTTTCTCGATCTCTGCGAGGGGAGAGTGAGCACGAAAACAGTACAGTGCAGTTACATTCGCCTCGCCCACTGAATGCCGGAATTTTCCACTTTTTTTCACAGAACCATTGCCGCGGTCAAGACCGACAAGTATGGCAGAACCCCCAGAATCTTCCCTACCGCCTGCCGTCCTCGAAAAACTGCGAGAATTGAACACCGAACTTGCCGAAGGTGAGTGACTTTGCGACTGATTCATCCTGTTTACTGCGCGAGTTCAAGTGAGACCTGTCGAAATTTGGATATGCATTTCTGGGATATTTTGTGAGTAGATGATTTCAAGGATTTTAAGAGCTGTTTACATGGAATGTATATGTTAAAAGTGGGACAAGGACAGCCATTTTGTTGGTGTTGACTTAGGTAATTTTTCTTAAGGAAATGCCTCGCAGATCCTTGTCGCTGATCATAGTTCAAGGCTCTGATCAAACAAGGCTAAAAAATTCTTTGTGTTATGAATATGTAAAGAGTTGTGGTTCCTGTAAGATCATGATTCAGTGAAGGACGTTGTCGGCATGACATAGGAAAAGTATTAATGTCGACAAGGTAATGATGGACGATTTAACAGCAAAACCCATCCGCTGATGAAATAAAGTCAGTTTTGGTTGCGAAAGTTTATTTCGCAAAATGCATTGTACCTTGTGATGTTTTGAAATTTCCAGAAGATCTGATGTTTCCCGTCGCGATCGCTGCATGAGAGATCTTTTCAGAGAATGGCCGAGCATTTTGATTGAAGGCCCACAAGTTTGAGTCACAAGTTAAAACATATAAAAGACGATTAATCGGTTTAGAGTCGGTCTATGACAAGTTTAAGATGTCGATCTTTTGTTCTTACACCGATAGGCGTTACAGTCGAAGTTTAATTTGTGAAATCCTTTCTAAACTAAATACGTATTAAATGTTATCTCTGTTCTGTGATAAAAAAGTTAATGATAACTCTCTTCTTGTTGAGAATCTGAAAACATTAATTTTAACCTATACCCTATCTCCTGTTGTTTGAGGTAACATTCTTTCTCTTGTTTGTAGTTCATTTTGCTTTCTATTTGTGTACCGTAAAATGTATTTGTCTATAAATAAATCTACATTGTACTAGGAATATAATAGAGTGGCTGCTTCGTTTATCCTGAAGAATTTTATTGCGTTTTGTTGGCAGCTTGAGATGTTGACATTTCAAAATTATGGAAATTAAGAGTTCCGTTATTCTATATTAAGCTTATTGAAAATCGTGTTGTAAAAAACTGTCTTTTATGTACGGTGCTGACGCGAAAGCTTCAAAATTACACATTCCCTACACAGAATTGGCGACCTTTCTTGTGCAAATAACAGCCTTTCAATTTTAATTCTATATTTACAAGTTTACCGAACTTCCAAAATAATACATGTAATCATGCAGACGTCATGAGTGCCAATATATTATTATTTGTTTTGTTTTGTATTTGTGTTCTTAAAAACCTGAAAAACAGACAGTGTTGTTTTCTTTAAAAATTGTGGCAAGCTGATGGAGTGTATGAAATGAGATGCTTTGACATCTTTATGATCAATTAAAGTTATGCAAATATGCATCTACAGCTGTATATTTTGATGCAAAACTTTTATTTTGCACATAAAACTACTTTGGGTAATAATTGTCAAATCCCCTGGGTTTCATATTCTAGGTATGTGACCTCTTATGATTAGTCAGATGTTACTGGCTAGTACAAATTTATTCACAAAGACAATTTCAAGGTTAATAAAAACTTTCCAGTCTGTTCCTAAAATGTTACACAACAATAATTTGGATAATATGGTATTGAATATCTCTTCTATTTTATTTTCAAAATTGCAACGTTTGCAGGACATTTTGCCTATAGCTATTTTTGACAATTTGACATTGAACTCAAAATTCTGGCATTGAAGTATTAAATTTTGTTTAAGAAATGGAATGAGAGACCACAAACTTTTTTTGTGAATGTACATGAAACAACACAAATAAAAGACCCACCAAGTATAGCCAACTATAACTTATAGCCTGGGTAGCTGGCGGAAAACATCGTCGCGTGTGATGTTTTGATGGTGAAGTCACTTTTAGTAGGGGACTTACTCATAGCTCTTGTGCGAGGCACCCTTGTCGCCCATTCCCATGATGGCATGAGATGTTCTAGCTGGGAATAATTATGTTGATATACTGTTACATTGTCCTATTATATTTGCTCGGCAAGTCTTCGCAAAGTGAAAGGAGAATTTGGGTTTTTAGTCCAGAGTAACGTAGTAAAACACTGTAGAATGTTCATACCTTCATTTTGATACTTAATGTGTTTTTCAGGTGACATCACTCAGAAAGGATATGAAAAGAAAAGGGCCAAACTGCTTGGTCCGTATTTGTCCAGAGGTAAGAGGCACTGTGTAAAGAAAACTTATAAATCATATGTTACTGTACGCAATAGAAAAATTGATAATAGCAACCTTTAGATTTGAGTTGAATTGACGATGGGTATTAAATAGTTATCTATTCAACAACATTCACATTCATGTTCAGTTGTATTAAGGTATGGGAAAATGATTGATCAGTGGACTAAGCCAAGCTGTCCCAGCTTGGCTTAGTGGTAGTTAGTAATGTGACCCATGTGATATTCTGACTGGGAGGGTGGCTGTTCACCCCTGCCTGGCTCCGCTGAAAACTGAGCAAGAATCAATCATTTCCACACCAAATCAGTATTTATCTTCCGAGTTACGTAATCACCCATGAAGCCGTTTTACCAGCCACATTAAACCTGTTAATTAGGTATATTTCAACTTCACCTATTCATTATGGGTGTTGTGAATAGTCCAGTGTTGATTTTGTTGCGGCTACTAAATATAAGTGCTGAAGACTCATTTATACAGGGTTAGCTTTTACCTAAGGTAAATATATTCACAAATTCCAGTCAGAAGAAAACTTTGTATAACTTTTTCTGCCATTTTAAACTGAAATTCAGGCATCTTCTCTCTGTTATTTGAGAATATTTTACTTTAGGTCGAAGCTAACCCTCTATAAATGAGTTTTCAGTACGTCTACTCTGCAGCTGCGACAAATTCGAAACTGGACTGTTATCCATTTCTACTTGTGCAGGGGCATAGCCAGCTTTTTGACTAGTTTTAGGCCTGGCTGACTTTCATTTCCACATATCCTGAAAATTGCACGTATGACTAGTTTGCACTGACCTCACCAACACTTTGAGCTCTTAAGCTTTTTAGCTCACCCCAATAACCAGCGTGCAAAGAAAGTCGTGTCCGATAGCCCGGGGCTAGTGGATTTTGCTTTTGGCCTAGTGGTTTTTGTTGTCAACTTGTCCGACGGGCAAGTGCTGTGTTTTGGGGAAATTCAAATTACAAAAGGATTGTGATCAATCCTGCTAATCAACAAGGGTTTTGGGGCTAGTTGAAATGACTTGTGGGCTAGTACACATGCTAGCTACAGCTTGCCCGAGTGGCAGGCTGTAAAACTGACTTTCTTTGCACCTTGACCACACATAATTTATTACAAGCGGTAGAGTGATCAATCCAAAAATTTGTAGGCCTGGGCCTACAGGTCTATGGGCTGGCTATGCCCATATTGTATATAAAAATTGCTTTGAGCCACAACTGTAGATCTGATTACTATAATGTACATGTAACCCTTGAAAGAAAAAGTACCTCCAGCTGGAGTTGAAACCTATGACCTTCTGGTTGCTAGTCCAGATGCTCTACCACTGAGCCACAGGAGACTTGTGATAGCTAAGGCTACTAAACTATAGTAGGTTCATGTCACAACCATCCGGCATTCTGCTAGATACTGCTGGGAATGTTGATATGTGCTTACGCTCAATGCAGGGCTTCTGATAGGTCGCGGAAGAAAAAATCCAAATTCCGTGGGATTTTTAGGGACAAATTTGCGGAAAAATTGGCCAATTTCGCGGGAATTTTCGGGGCAAACTTCACCCAAAAGCAATCGGTAAAAAAGGGCCGATTTTGTGGTTATTTTCAAGGCAAATTTCATTAGAAATCGATCGGTTTTGCGCTGTTTAACGTTTTTCTAACAGAGGTCATCATTTGCAGTCTTTCAACAACAATACACTCCAGAAATGAACCAATGGTAAAGCCTTTAGCATCACAGCTAGTGCCCAGTTTTTCGCAGCAAAATCTGTGCCTGGTAGTTTTGGGATGTTGTTTGCATGTTTCAGTCACGAAGTTCCAAGATAAATTTGCAAGTTTACGGCAAGTAATATAAATAGCCCCTATAGCTGAAATAAGTTTCAAATATGTTGTACAGACATGTATTCGATAAGATTTCTACCGAATTTGGCAGTATTTTCTATGTTTTTGTGAATGTCGCGGGATTTTGCGGATATACCTGAATTTCGCGGCTCCGCGACAGCGCGAAATATCAGAAGCCCTGTCAATGATAGAAATGTGATGGTTAATTTTAAGCCTGGTGAATACATAAGAAAGATGTTTTTTAGTCAGTGAAAAGGGTAGATCGGCTTGGTCAATAGAAGCCAAGCTTTCAGACTCAACCACAGGTGATTGGAAAATATTGATCACAGCACTGCTAAAACGTTGCATGTAGTTTCCAGCCTTGTCTTGTTTCCCACAAGTTGAGGGTCTCATGTCCAGAGCAGGGTGCAAAGAAAGTCAGTGTTAAGTAGTCCCGAAAACATTTTTGGATCAGTATGATTGATTACAGTTCTTATGTAAATTGAATTTCGCCAAAAACTCCACTTTCCCATTGGGTACCTTAAGAACAAAATTCACTAGCCTGATAGCAAAATCCACCAGCCCTGGGCAGTCTATCAGACACAACTTTCTTTGCATGCTGCTCCAACGACAAGCATCCCTTCTGAAGGAATGAGTGTGTTGTCTCGCAAGATGAGAGTCTCGTCTCTAGAGAATTAATTTTCAAGCAGTGATATTACTAATTTTATTGTATAACATTATATGTAAATGAGCTTCAGATTTATTTATTCTGTGGCTAAGATACAGAAACTACAAGTATTAGAACTGGTACGTACAGAATGTATGGTACACATAGTTAGGTACAATGTACAGTTTGTAAGAATAAATTGTCTTCCAACATTTGTATGCACATGTAATATTCTTCTTTTATTACATTTATTTATAAAATTTTTTCCATGTCTGAGGTGGTCCATTTGGAGGTTTCTTATTATATCTCACCATTCAAAAGATCACTTTGTGCATGTTTGAATAACAGTAAGAAATAATTAGCTATTCAAATGTCTGAAAGTATACACGTACAATGTATTAAAACACAGCAGTATAATTATTTATGCTAAAGTGGGTATAATAGTCACATCCAGTGTGTATTATTATGGACATGGGGTAGTCAATACTTCAACTTACGTGTTAAAATTAATTCATTGTCCAGTTTCCTAAACTGAAGCTGCTTTTTAAGGTTGCATCGTCACATTTCAAAGCACAGTGCTTTGTTAAAGCAGGAGGCAACTTCCTAAAATATGAGCTGAATTTTTTCTTTCATGCAAATATGAATGCCATAATATTGCAAACTTCCTTTCTGAATGTTACATCCAATCATTTGTTGGAGAATTTATTACCAGGTTTTGGTATTGCTTTCAATAACA
The DNA here is from genome assembly GCA_964035525.1 of Porites cylindrica. Classification (NCBI taxonomy): domain Eukaryota; kingdom Metazoa; phylum Cnidaria; class Anthozoa; order Scleractinia; family Poritidae; genus Porites; species Porites cylindrica. Next base: position 22,400,155 of record OZ037787.1, on the reverse strand, counting down.
TCAATACCCAATATTGATGATTTGAGCAATATTAATGTAAAGGTTGATATTGGGAAAGATGGAGTAGTCATTGTGTAAAGAACATTGGACAGGGAAAAAATTTTGATTTCTGATTCACAAGGTGGTGTGATTGAGCAAGTAAGAGTTCTATCTTTGTTGTTGTACAACAGACAATTTTAGCTTCAAATGCTGTAAAGTTTGTACATGACTGAACGGCAACAAATTTTTGTCATACATGTACATGACTGTGCATGAATTTCAGGGTATTACAACCATTTGATTTAGGATTTTGTAGCCATCCTTTTGCTTAGAAATGAATGCCTCACCTTTGTAAGCATACATCGTTAAGCTATACGTGTAACTTTCATGTTTTTTCTTTATGATTGCACTATTCCATAGTTAGCTGTTGATGTCACATGCTGTGTAAGCTGTCTCTAACTTTTTTGCTTGCACATTCCATTTTATATCAAAGAATGGTACTGAAAAATACAAACAAAACAAAATCAACTGTGAGAAAGCACTGGTCATACAATGTATGTTGTCATTTAACTTAGAACAGTTGCATATGAATTTGTAAGGTCTGTCTTACAAATACATGTCATAAAACTCTGCTCCAGTTTGTAGTTCTGGATGCAAAAATTAATTTTTAGCATGATAATTCAAATGGGACTTATTACTTGTATTATATTCATCAACAGTTGAAAGTCAATTAAATATGTAGTAGACAGCTTCAGGGATTTGAAAAATTAAGTGTGCACAACTGAAGCTGGCTACTTACACTTGTGAAAATTAATGGTTTTTGTAAGTGAAGAGTTCAATTTAGTGGTGTTTTTTTCAAAATAGCTTTTATAGCCATAAGAACAACTCTTGCCTAAATGAGAGTGTCCATTAAACTAAAAGTCAGCTCCAACTGCAGTGAATTTTCTGATTTTAAATTAATTTTAACCACTTTGTTGAAAGAATTTACATGTACACTATTATAACACCCTTAACAATGTCTTTAAGAATAAGCACAAAAATAACACATTTAGTTGTGGTTTTAATGATTGACAGTATAGTGCGAACTAAATCGTGTAGCACTGGCTTTATAAAAGGAGCCTTTCTATCAGCCATGTAGATAGGTTTTTTTGAGAGTGAAATGTTTAATTTTTATTGAGTTTTTTTTTTTAGTTTTATTGAGAGTGAAAGGAAGAGGTATTTGTCTAATGTATCTTCTTCTGTAGTTATGGTAATAAGGTAAATTAATGTGATATTGATGTTCTTTTTTTAGAGTTCAATGTTGCTTCACCAAGCAGTCCAAACATGAATAACCACTACGGTGCGGCTGGTAAGTCAACAAGTTACACATGCAATAATGGGTAATGTACAAAATGATGCACAGTTTCCCCTTGAGCAGGGTTATGACCTTCAAGACCAGATAGAGGATTTTCATGAGAAGAACTTGTGTTAGTAAATTTATTGAATTTAATGCTTATACTTATTAACAAGTGTCATCATTCTCCATGGACGTGTCTAACTTGTTGTATGAAGCAATGTCTGTAAAACTGAGTGTCACTTTTATGTTTTGTGGTGTGTTCAGCATTGATCAGTCTTCTTACTTGTATGGGTCATTTTTTGTGATATACTCACATCTTTGTTATACAGTCCTGGTATTTTGTGTGCTTGGACACACGCTTTATTACAATTTCTGATATTGGAAAGCATTAGTGAAAATGACACTCGCTCTGTTTGGGATTGATTGAAATAGACTGTTTAGAAGTAGGAAACTGATACTTGATTTTATCCCTAATTACAAAAGAATTGTCTTATAATTTTTTGTCTGATAAAAATGTTCTAAGGCACTGATTTTGTCATGGATAATAATAAAAAGATGCAGGCAGTGATTACGAAGCACTTGGTCAACACAGGTTTATGGTGGATGTGGCATTTCATGTATCAAGACTTGAAGACCTCTTATAGTTCTGATTTAAATGACATCCTGAAACAGCTAGTTAGTTTGTGATGTGTCTGTGTATTGGATCCAAGTCATATTATTGAAACAGGCATACAGTGGTTATATGCACCTAATTTGAACCAAGAAAATTGCCAACATTGTATTGCTGCTTAAACTTTAATTTGGTTCTTGTGGTGCATTCCTAGTATAATGATGGGTCAAAAACTAAGGCTGTGCTCTAGCAGTGACTGGTGACCTGTGGTGCTTAACTTTTGTTTTTCAGCAACTAGAAAATCTTGATTTTTGCATACAAATCCTATGCTGGGCACCCTGGATTTCACAGGTTCAGAGCACCGGGCTCCCTTCATTTTTTTTTAGAGCACAGTCTTGAAAACAGTGGGGAAAGTAAAAAAAAACTGAAATTCCTGCTTATCCTTAGGGGAAACAGCTCTCACACTTTGCTTGTCCGGGACAACTTCTTGCTCATCTTAGTTAATAATTGAGTTAGGGGATGAATTGCCTGGATCCTTGCCGATTGTACAAATTAGCTATAACCCTTTAAGCCCTAAGCGTGATCAGCATCAAATTTCTCATTGTAATATCAATGCTTTGTAAAACAGATTGGTTATGAGATTTGCAGACATGATCACACAAGATGAATTTGGTTGATATCTTATCAACTTCTCCCCACTACTTCTGCAGGAAATGAATAGGGGCAACAAATGAGAATTCAAATTTGGATCTTAGGGTTTAAAGGGTTAAAGGTTACTTGCCCAGCAAGAGAATCTACTTGTCCTGGACTACCAGAGGGGACTTTTTTGGGGCCCTGACGTCAGAATTTTTTCACAGCCAACAAGTTAATATTGAATGACTCACTGTTTGTATGTGCTTTGTTTAGTTCAAAGATCAGAGGCTCTTCAGGCTGCCTTAGCCAAAAGGTTCACAGTGCAAGCTGAGCCTGAATTACCTGCACCTTTTAAAAGACCATCCATGATAAAACGGAAGCCTGCAGAAAATGGCACTCCGTCACAAATTCAAAGAGGTATTTGTCCAAATTACATGTAATAACGTAAGAATGTAGCTTGACAGCTTGAAGATAATGAAAACACTTTGATAAATCCGATCCTAAAGCTAAGATGCCAGCTGGGCAAAATCTTTTTGCACATAAAATTAAATTAAATTATTAAAATCTATCACAATTCTTTGTGATAGATTAATTTTAAGTGTGGTTGAGATTCTAATTTATGGATGATGTCAAATGGTTTTAATGTCAAAAGGAATCAAGTTCCTTGCCTGAAAACAAGGAAAACTTTTGCAACAGAAAATGGCCACCATTCTTGATTTTCGTCACGATGAATAAAATGTGGTATGGTGACCACAACTAGTACATATTGCCAGTTATGATATTACTCTCTCCCTGTCTACTGTAGTAAAGATAACTAAAATAAATAATTTTATGTTGTAAAATGTTAGTAGGGTCTGCATCCTCACAAGATTCCATTGGAAACATTCCTCCAAGCGACTACACTCCCCCTGGCTCGATTAGTTCTCGTAACTCCATACCTCGTGCAGACTCAGATGAGTTCCCTGCTCCTCCCCCAGACAGTATGGCTTTTCATAGACACAGCTCTGGGAGTTTTGCTCCCGTCACCCCTCCCCCGGACCTAACAAGACAAGCATTTGCATCAACTGACTCCAAAGGAAGTCGAGTGATGCATCTGTCATCAGTACGGACAATAGAGAATGATGATGGACAGTTGTCAGGTAAAGTGGACTTGTAATATTTATTACAATGTGACTACTCAATCTGGGGCACTTGGGATAATCGCAGTGTTTTTTGAAAACAAAAGATTCTCAAGTTTCTTTGAGTGAAAATTGATGGTTCAACTATCAACTGTTGAAAACTTTAAAGCCGTTTGAACTTACCTGACCTCCCAGGAAACAGCTCTCAAATTCATAAAAGTTATTGGTCCGTTTGCAGAAAACTTGAGAAACTTTTGTTTTCAAAAACAGTTGTGATTGGATTCCTAGTGCCCTTGTTCGAGTGGTTGCACTGTAAAGTCATTGAAAATTCTCTGAACAATAATATTATTCTCTAGAAATCTCCTGAAGCTTCAGACCTGTTTTTTATAAATAAGGCAAAGGATGACATGGAAGAAAAGAGGGTGTTGAATGGTTTTGTGACTTATGGAAGTTAATTCTCTCACTGAAGGGATTATATTCACAGTAAATTCTTATTAGCATTGTGGATAGTTGAATTTCATTTTTTCTTAGAAGTTCTAACCTGATGGCATTTACATCTTGAAAACCCTTGCTGTAAACATCCATAGTCCTTTACATGTACATGTACAATTGCTCAGTCTTACATGTGTGAGCTAGGGAGGGTTAACAACTGGCAAAGGTCAGCTGCTTTTGGCCTTATTTATAAAAAAGTGTAGCCTTCCCACTGAAGGAGGCAATTCTAGTTATCAGTGACTGTACATGCATGCAGAAGTGGGACCTTTTTAATATCCTAGACTTTATTTTGCAGTGTCAAGCAGTCGAGTGTCAACTAAAATTCAACAGCTACTTAACACACTTAAGGTAAGGTCAAGATTGTTTTCAAAAAGTTGCGTTAAATGATTAGTTAGAGAGCAGGAAGAATTCAAGGTTATCCAGGTGCTTTTAATATTAGTTCAATACAAGTCACTGTTCTTTTCTTTTCAGTCTGTATAATAACCCTGTCGTCTCGCGCTTACAAACCCTTGATCCCCCCTGCATTGTTCATTTCTGCAGAGACCCAAAAGAAAACCACTTGAACAGTTTTATACCGAAGATGATGATGAGCTTATTGAGGGTAAGTCAATGGTATGAAAAATATATACGCTTAGAACAGTGCTTCTTCATACAGGTTTTGTACTTTTTCTTCTGAAATGTCCTAATGCATTGATCAGTAGTGGTATACAAGTGGAATAGGAATATGATTATTATGTTAGATGATACTTTCAGGTCTGCATGAACATGATTGTGTTGTTGGCCAAATAACATTTCTAAATTCACTTCATCATGACCTGACTTACATCTAATAATACATTTAATTTTAATAAAGCAACCAAGCCTGATCCAAATGCTCCGCGGCCTGAAGGACAGACGTTGAGACCTGTGGCTGGAGAGAACTTGCAGGTGATACATTTATCATGATAATTAATTCTCTTTTTAAAAAAATTAATTTGTCTATGTTAATTGGAGACATGGAAATGTTAGACCAGAGGGCCGTCACTAAGATTTCAAGTTGCTGGGTACAGCTGTGTGTGCAATTAGGAGGTGAGGAATTGAAGAGCTACATGCAGGAATTTCTTTCGGTTCAATTTTTGTTTTGTTTCCTATGAAAGTAGCTGGGGATCATGTCCACAGTAGCGGGGGTGGGGTGGGGTGGGGGAACCCTGGCCCCTGGTCCTCCATGACAGCCCTGATAGACGGAACCGTATTGAATACTGAATTGTTTGTACCAGTACATGTCTTGGGAGAAAGCTTGGAGGAGGGTATTACAAAACTACAGCTCATTGTTTATAATAATTATCACCTTTGACGTAATGGATTCCACACTGTACTGTGCTCTGCTTATTAATCATTACAAATTTTGCCGTTAACGTAATCAATTCTTCTTTGTTATAGAGTCGATCTTAATTGGTAGTAGCGTTTTTACCACTCTCGCTAGCTGCCTCATGCTACGCATTTAGTACATTGTATGCGGAAGTATAGTATTGTTGCTATGATATGACTGGCTAATAAATCTAAAACAATGGAGAAGGTCCTTAAAATACAGTCTATTTTGTCTTTATGTTTACAGGTTCCAGAGGAACTCCCAGCAAATTTAGAGGAATCACTTAGCAGATTTGCCACTAAGTCTCCCAAGGGTTCCTGCTTTTCTGTTGTAGACAATCATGGGAAATCAAATGTTACTCTCACTTATGGTGAGTAGTCATTTATTTTATGATTTTTTTTTCACTCAGACATAATGATACTTAGCCCTGGGGCCAAGGAGGTAACCATACACGTGGTCAATGAAAATTAAAATATAATGAAATGATCCTTTATTTGCAACTTTTGCTGGGTCACTGACTTTGTCTACATTTGAGTGTTGACAACTGGGTGCTGTACAGTACATGTATGTTACAGTACAATACAGTGTAGTTTACAGTTGGCTGCTCTGTCAGAAGTTATACATGTATAATACATGTATGAAGTGTAAAGCTCCAAAACTATGAAATAAAGGATACCCAGCAAATGAGCCTTATACAGAATTTGAGATTTTACTGTAACCCAAGGGTGAAAGTAAAGTAATAAGCAGCTGATCCCTAGAAGCTACTTCAGCAAAAAGCATGACTTTTTTTATTCATTCCTATCTACAGGTAAACTTCTTTCTAGGTCAATGAAGCTAGCATATGCTTTACTAAACAAGGTCGGAAGTCACAAAGAAGGGACCTCTATTATGACTGGAGACAGAGTGAGTCATTACCCTTTAAACCCTAAGATCAAAATTTGAATTCTCATTTGTTGCCCCTATTCATTTCCTACAGAAGCAGTGGGGAGAAGTTGATAAAATATCAAGCAAATTCATTTTGTTTGATCATGTCCATAATTCTCATCACCAATCTGTTTTATAAAGCATTGATATTACAAGGAGAATATTGATTCTGATCACTCTTAGGCAGGGTTGTCATTAAGAGCCGGGGGCCGGGGATTTTCCCCGGCTACTAAGAGAGTAGCCTGCGTGCAGACGATAACTAAACTCTGATTAGTACCGTCTGCGAAGCAGCGCAGAGATCCTTGTTCTGGACCCCCAACGGACTCAACGAATTACCGGAAGTGCGTTTCGAATTTCCCTTCAACCTGATTGGCGATCACGACAAACAAAACAAAGGCCTTTTTTAACTGGCCAAACGTGGCGCGTACTCAAATCTGGGTACACAGCTGGAAGTCCAGAACAAGGATTTCGGCGCTATTTCGCAGACGGAGTTAACCGGAGTTTAATTTCGTCTGCGCGCAGGCTACTAAGAGAGTGGCCCCCAGCTACTTTTATTGGAAAATAGAAGAAAAATAGAACCAAAAGAAATCTCTAGCTGTTTGATTCCCCGCCTACTTGTTGTGTTTACCCGGCTACTTGAAATCTTGATGACAACCCTTCTCTTAGGGCTTAAAGGGTTAAACTACATCCCTTCTGCATAAGAAGTTGTAAGCTGAATTATAGTAGGTGCAAAACTGTGATTATAAGACGACTAAACCAGTGTGCATGTAGACCTGAACATAAATTGCTTGTGATAGTATCAGTACTGGCATCTTAAAGACATTTTAGAGGTCGCCATTAATTGATGCCTTGTTTTGTCTACAGGTTGCACTAGTATATCAAGTTGATGATCCTATCAATTTTATGACAAGTTTTTATGGATGTCTTATTGCTGGAGTCATTCCTGTTCCTATTGAGCCACCCTCAAGCAAAGATGTAAGTCTAGAAATACTGAACTGATTTAGTTAATAGTTGCTTTCGATATTTTATACATTAAGGGTTTTCAGTGCCGAACAATAACAAGGAAGTGCTCTAATGGATGCAATTATTGGAAGGTTATCACTCCTGAAAGACAAAAAACCTTCTGATTCTTTTGTCCTTGTTGTGCAGTTGATAACTCTCTTATATGGGGCGTCAAGACAACTTGTCTTTATATCAGCAACTCATTTTGGTAAGAGATGTGTTTTTCCTTCCCTACCCTCCTCTCCCCTCCCCTCCCTTACCCTGCCCTACTCTACCCCCACGAGCTTGCTTGCAGGCTGGCATACAAGCAACTAAGATGTTTTTGTTGTCGTTGTTGTTGTTGTTAGTACCCTGGTTGTCAGCAGATCGGCTTTCTACTTGGTAGCTGTGGGGTGTCCTGGGCACTCACGTCAGATGCATGTTTAAAAAGTTTGCCCAAGGATGAAACAGGGCACGTCTGTACATTTAAAGGTGAAGTATTATTAATTTCATTTTACTTTAGACTGATCTGTAGGGGTCACATAATTACTATGATTGTTAAACATGGACGTTCTCTTTTTTGAAGGCTGTGGTACTTAGTGTTGGTGCATATGTTACAAATATTAAACATGAGATCAGCAATTTATGATACTGTGACTTTAAAGTGTGTTAAGTCAAGAGTACCATGGTACCATTCTAATCTTCATTTTTTTTCTATCTATAATAATAATGGTCATTATACAACAAGTGTTTTTCTCACGCATGGCTGGGAGTATGGGTTCGAGTGTGTGATATGAGTTCACATGTTTTTTGGGTTGTTTTAGGATTTTAAGTTGTGAGTTCTGCTTGTTCTTGTATCCACTGTAGTCTCAGTTTCTTGTCAGCCATTTATTAGCTCTTTCTGTGATTTGTGGTTTTGATAGTAAGATCAGGCTGCTTGGTTTGCTCGGCATGGGTTCCAGTTGTATGTGAAAATTATTTCTTCTTGATGACTAACAGTTGCAAATTTTAATTTTCGTACATCTTCAAGGTTGGCCCAAGTTACAATGGTTTGTCACTGCAAATCTCAACCGGCATCCAAAAGATTGGCAACCACCTTCAAATCTGGACAGAAGCTCACCTGCATACATTGAGGTTTGATACACTGTATCTTGGTGTCATTACAATAACACGAATTATTGACTAAGCATGAGTCATTAACCTGTACGCTGTATGTTGCCAAAAGAAAAATGAAAGCCTTGGCTACTTTTCCCATTTCCCATTGGGTCTTTACCTGCAAATGTATCAAAGCAGAAGGTGCTTGATCAATGACTGGTTGAACCCTGGAGTGTAGTGGCGTAAGTGACAGCCCTGGTAAAGAAACCCTAATTTACACAACAATTTTTGGAGTTACTGAGAACAAGTCAATTTTCCTTTTTTGCCTTACGGTGACACTAATTCCATGTGAGTTTATGATTGTAAAGTAAATGTAATATTTTTATCTCAGTCTACTGTAGGTAAAGATGGTGCAGTGATGGGAGTGACTGTTACACGGATGAGTATGAACCTCCACACCCAAGTTCTAAGTCAAGCATGTTCTTACACTGAAGGTAAACACAAAACCCTAATATCAAAATTGAGATTCTCATTTACTGTCCCTATACTTTTTCAATAGAAGTAGTGGGGAGAATTTGTTGAAATATCAATTAGACTCATTTTCCCTGATCATTTACTCAATTCTCATGACCACTCTGTTTTCTGAAGCATGGATATTATAAGGAGAAATTTCATGCTGATCACATTTAGGGCTTAAGGAGTTAAAGCGTTTGTTTTCTTCTTTTTTGTCTCCTTCAGGTGAATTAATGATAAGTGTTCTTGATCCAAAAAGAGAAGTTGGATTGTGGCATTCAGTTTTAACAGTAAGTGCAGTGACACTAAAATGTAATTTCAGTGATCTTTTCTAGTGGTCAAAGCAGCAGAAATAAGATACACAGGACACTGATGGTATAGAGAAATGTTAATAAATAACATTCAATTCGCATTCTGGTGACTATGACATTACTAAAGTTGTGGTCAACAAATGTAGTCTGTCAAAAGAATCTGGGGTAATGTGTTGTTAGAATGGTTTTTCTGGGGGAAGTGATAAAAAATGTAGGCTATAAGTACCAGTTAATTTTTTCTCTTTTTTGTTCTGTGTTTACAGAATGTGATGAATGGCATGCACGTTATTTATGTACCACCGGCAGTTTTGAAAAATTCCCCAGCAATGTGGCTTCAGATGGTGACAAAGCACAGAGGTAAGAAAACTGCTATCACTCTATTTGTAATGAGTAATTTTTTGACAATAAGTAAATAAAACTGAAGTACACTGCCAAGATTTTATTGAAATAAGGCATCGATGTTTGGCACAAGATTGTTTTGGCTTGAAAAGTTGAAATTGCAAAGAAAAAAATTTATCTGACTGACAACATATTTGGTTGAATTATGTTTCTACATGTTTGTATCTTTTTCCTTATTCTTTGTATTCTTGTTTACTTCCTAGTGTACATCCCCCTCTACCTGTATCTCTTTCTTAATTTTCTTCCCTCCTTGTCTGATTCAAAGCCATTTCATCTCTTACCTTTCCTTTTGCCCTAATTATTATTTTGCAAACTGATATGTTTTAAAAATTCTCTTCAGCTACCTGTGCATTGGTGAGTTCCAGAGACCTGCACTGGTCACTACATGCCAGCAAAGATCTCAAAGATATCAATCTCACCACTATTAGGATGTTACTACTGGCTGACAGAGCTAATCCATGTGAGTGGCTACTTGACTATTACTATACTGCACATACTGTATATCTACTGTCCAGTAATATTGTGAAGAACAGCTGCCTGCAACAGACTACATGGTGTGTCAGACAGCCAACAGTGGTTGACCAACAAAGCCACCTGTGAGCTGACTGACCGCTGACAACCTGGTGAACTGTTGGCGATTTTTGTTGGTTATACATAACAATTATTGTATGTCAGTGTTATCTCAAGATTTTTGTGTTTAACCAACCTCTCTGTGGTACAGAGAATGTCTAGCTCTGAAGTAGTCATCTTTAATGCTAGACACTTGAAACAGGAAATGAATTCAAAATGTGTTAACTACTTTTTTTCCTTTTTTCTCTGCTCATGTTGTGGTTATCATTAATGTTTTTTCTCTTAGGGTCTTTGTCAGCCTGTGATTCATTTCTTAACGCTTTTGAGGCCAAAGGCCTCAAGCCTGAGGCTCTTTGTCCCTGTGCGAGTTCAACAGAAACAATGACAGTTGCACTAAGAAGGTACAGAGATTACACTTGAAAAACCTTTTACTTTTAGACTGAATTATGTGATGATTGTCATTTTGTCATTTGCAACTTTTGCATCTGTGTTTGAGACACCATGACACAACGAAATGTATGGAACATTTTAGACCTGCCTGCCTGCCTGGCTCTGCTAGCCCTTATTGTTATTTCAGATAGCCAGCACTCAAATTTTATTTTCAATATATTCATTGTTGTAATTTCTTAGAGAGTACAAATATAAAGGTTGTTGGTTTTTTTTGTTGTTTTAGACCTGGTAAACCAGGAACAACTGCTACCGGTCGAGGTGTGCTTTCATTATCTGGTCTGAGTCATGGAGTTGTGCGTGTTGACAAGGAAGGCTCCTTGACGTCACTGACACTACAGGATTGTGGGACAGTTCTACCCGGAGGTATGTTAGATTGTTCTCATGTCATAGTGTCTGATCCATGTGTTTTATGTAAACCTATTTGGAAGATGAGAATATGCTGGTCTTGTTTAAGGCACCTTTTGAAAGATTGCTAAAACATTTAAGTTTATGGGAATAGATAAAGAAAACAACTGTCCTGTTATCTTTTTATTTGCTGAAATTCCATCTCAAGGCATATTCTTTAAATTACTGAAGAATAGACCAGTCTCAGTATATCAGGGGGCATGGTGAACGCAAAGAAATCATCTTGAGGTTCAGGGATGTGAATTACAGATTTTTTTTTTAATTATTTTCCCAGTCCTTGGAGCCAACTATGAATGTGTCATTTATGAAAATTGTTCTTTTCCATGAAAATGTAAGGCTTTCAAAGATCGTACATTAGGACTTGACCCACTGACTTGATGGGCAGTGTTATTATCATACTATGGAAATTACTGCTCATCTCTTTAAGACTTTCTACTGACAAAAGTTTCCAAAATAATTATTGTAAGGCTCAGTTAATTCAATCTTTTCTGTACTTTCGAATTTCCTGCAGCCAAAATAGCGGTGGTTAAAGTTGAAGGACCTCCTTGCTTGTGTAAAAGTGACGAGGTTGGTGAACTGTGCATTGCCTCTGGTGCCACAGGGAGTGCATACTGGGGACTTGCTGGCAAGACTAATCAAACATTCAAGGTATTTATTTGTTGGATAATAGTTGAATGACGATCATTTTCTCCTTGAAACTCAACCAAAAAGCGATTCTTACTCCAGTATAGTGTCATATTTGAAAAAGGGGTTTTTGTTCTTGATTTACAAATTTCTTTTTTTGATATCAGTACTTAACAAACAGGGAGGTCATGAGTATTGACCCTTTAAGCCCCAATATCCACATACAAATTCTCCAAACTGATCTCTATATATTTCCTTAAAGAATGAGTTGAGAGAATTTGATAAAAGATAGCCTAAGTATCAGGCCTTCCCATGGGGGAGGGGGGAGGGGGAGAAGAGAAAGGAAGTTTTTCGCTTCCATCTTTCCCCTTTTCCCCCAGAAACACCTGATACTCAGGCTAGACAAAAGATCAAAGTATTTTCTCTTAGGTGATCATTTTATTAATTCTCATAACCTAGTCTCTTGACAATGTACAGATATCATTGGGAGAAAATTGATGTTGGTCACTATTGGGACTTGAAGGGTTAAGGTGATGATCACACAGGTTTAATTCTCATAGTATTTTAACAAATTCTTTGCACTTCTTCTATAAGAAGTGTATGGGAAAAGAAAGAAGAATTTGTATCTTGATATTGAAATTAAAGGCCAGAGCTACATTGACAAGATAAAATTAATGTATTTTGACCTAGCCCCCTTCAACTAGCTCAGCTTATTTTGTTCTCTTTTAATCCTTAGGTTCAACCAACTTTAGACGATGGAGCTCCTTGTGAACAATATCCTCCTAGTGATTATGTCAGAACTGGTTTACTAGGATTCTTAGGACCTGTAAGTATATTTCACTGTATTTTTTTGTTTTCTTCTGTAGCACTTGGCTGCATTAATATAGCAAGTGCTAAGGCCTTAAGGCTTACTTACACATGCAACCAAAACATGAGTAAAACGTACAAATAGGCAGTTGGGTGTCATTCACATTGTAGTGCCAGGTATATGCATAAATTTCCCATCCAAGCAGACAAATTTCCTTCTATCCAAAGCAATTCTTGCAATCGTTCTTGGATAACTCGAGTACCCTAAGAGGATTCACAGTGCTCAATAACCAGCTAAACTTGGGGGCCTAGTGTGTATGAAAGTACAACATTGGACATCTAAATTTACGATTATTTTACAGGTTGGATCCCATTTCAGTTTATGGTGTTAACATATGTCATTTAAATGTAGACGTGGACAGAACACCTTTGTAACTTACCCTTAATACTCTTGTCTTGTTTGTTTTCCAGGGTGGACTGGTGTTTGTCTGCGGCACAGCAGATGGAATAATAAAAGTCAGTGGTAGAAGACACAACTGTGATGATCTAAAGGCTACTATTCTAGCTGTTGATCCAATTAAATTTGTCTACAGAGGCAGGTTAGATATAATCCGGGAATCAGTGAACTCTAAATCCTCTATTAAGCCCCCTTTCTCCCCCTGTGTAATAAGCCCCTCCCCCTTTTTTTTCAGTTTGATCCAATTAAATTTGTCTGCAGAAGAAGGCAGGCTAGCTTTAAACTGGGAATCAGTACCATAATCCTCTATTAAGCCCCCTCCCCCCTCTAAATAAGCCTCCCCTCCCCTCCCCTTCGCCTTTATTCTTAAATGATAGTCTGTAACACTTCACGTGAACTGATCCACGATCTAGTATGGTTTATTCACCAGCTGGAAGCTCCTTTTTTTTTTCCTTTTCTTTTTGCATTTTCGGCTGCATCATACATGTATGCCTGAGCTTTTCCACTGAACGGTCTAGTTTCTACGGAGAATTGATACCATCATTTTCACTAAATTACATAAGCCCCCCACCCCCTCAAACGGGCTGTCAGTAAATAAGCCCCCCTCAGAATAGAGGATTTATTTTAACTCCATTTGTTTTTAAATCATCAAAACCATGATTTTGTGATAGGACAAGTTCAAAATGTGCATGTTTTCCTGCTCGTAGGATTGCTATCTTTTCCATTACGGTTCTTAAAGACGACAGAATTGTTGTCGTTGCCGAGCAACGACCACAGTGCACTGAGGAGGAGGTAAGAGCGTTGTTTTTTTTTTTAATGAAGAAATCCCAAAATGACGCTAGTTCACGCGCGCGCACTACTTAGTATTGACAAAATCTCGTACTCGTAGCTCGTACTCGTCTCAGAATCTAAAGCTCTCTAATCTTAGTATCAGAGGTAGGACAGTGCTAACTTTAACAATTTTTCTCCTCTGACATTAGAGTTTCCAATGGATGAGTCACGTGTTGCCTGCTGTTGATAGTATTCACAATGTAAGTCTTGGATTTTTCTTGATCCGTTTTGCTGATGCAACCTGAGGGACTTAACACTTTGAAAGAAAGGAAGTAATTCTTTTTTAACCTTTTTTCTCTGCAGGTTGGTATTTATTGCTTATGTTTAGTCGCACCTGGTGGTTTACCAAAGGTAAGTTGTTGAAAATTGATCAAAACGTCACTGTACAGACTTGCTAGTCAGTACTGATGAAAGGCCATGTTTAATTGTGCTAAATTTAGCTGAAAACAAAAGCAATCCAAATTTTCCTTGGTGTCGTCTAATCCCAGTGTTATCATCTCTGTTAGGATTCAAGTCAAATTTAGATCAACTGTAGCCTGAGAAAACAGCCGACATTTGGCGACACCACCACTGGTTTTCCCGCCAATGACGTCTGAGAAATGAGCGCAGAAATTCCATACTGATGACGCGTCACTAGCCAGACCTGGGTAGTGCTTCTGATTGGTTGTGCCGCGTGGGAAATTTTCTTCAACCAATCAGAAGCACTACCCCAGATCTGGGTAGTGATACGCCATTAATAAGGAATTTCTGCGCTCGCTCGCTCAGACGTCATTTCGCGGGGAAACCAGTGGTAGCGTCGCGAAATGTCGGCTTTTTTCTTAGGCTAGATTAACTGCAATTCTCGAAAAGTCTTGAGAATATCTTCGGAAACCCTCGGAAATCGTCATATCTGCTTATCATGGATGTTAGAATAAATATGAATTTCGCTAGAATCATTTGGTACCCCCATAGTAAACATTTTAGAATGATAATTCTGCCATTGATCAATCAAACGTAAGAGCTAGTAAGCTTTCTAGATGAGCGTGGTTTAAGTACTTCAACACTGACAGAATTATGCTTTCACTGTCCCTGACTTGACCTGGAGTTCAAGCCTTGTGGTGCGTACTACAAGTTGTTGATTAAAGTTAATTGTTGTTCTTGTAGAACAGTAGCGGTGGTGTTCACATTCACGAGACAAGACAGAAATTCATGGATGGCTCACTGCATCCAGCTAATATTTTGATGTGTCCGCATACTTGTGTGACAAACCTACCTCAACCAAGACAAAAACACCCTGGTAAGAAAACTATGTGTCCACTATTGAAAGAAATGCAAAGGCTGGCTTGTGAGTGGTTCAAGCAATGGTCAGAATTTTCTGGCCTTAATTTTGATGTGTTCCCCATAGTTACGTGACAAACTTGCCCCAACCAAGGCAAAAACACCCTGGTATAGTAAGAAAAAGCCGCGTCCACTATTAAGATTAAGATTGTGTTCTCGCAATATTCAGAGTAGATTTAACTACGTTTTCGAGATAGGGGAGAAAGTGGTATTTTGCGTTTATAACTTTACTTGTAATGGAAACTTTCTTTTTCCTTTTTTTTTATTGGTGTAGTAAACAAAAGGATGTCAACCAATCAGAACGTGAAAAGCATGGAAGTCATTTTCTAAACTCTACATGAATTATTGATGAGTTTATGCAACAGGACAGCAGGAAGAAGAAAGAGGACGGCAAAATGCTTGTGTGTGACTAACGTGACAAGGCTATTACTTGCGTGTTATGTCGTTATCTTCACTTAACATTAATGTTTTCTGGTCGGTTTACAAAAAGATCTGTTTAAAGGGAAGTGAAGTTTGGCGAAAATTTATTTCAATCAAAATTATTGTCACGCTTGTCACACAAGCTTTGTCGTCGTCTTTCAATTCCTCTCCCGACCTGTTTGCGTAAGTTCACTGTTAACACCCCTTGACTCTTTTTTTCTAGAGCCTGGTCCTGCAGCTACAATGGTTGGTAACATTGTGATGGGGACAAGGATAGGTGGTGCATCTGGGAGAGAGATCGCAGACATTGAAGAGGACAGTGATATGGCGAAGAAGGTAAACCATCTGTAGAATTAGTTTTGTATCAAGATATACCTAACGCTTGAAAATTGTGTTTGCAGTAACAGCGATTTTCGCGGATTCATCGGCCGAGGGTTTTGGTTTATGAGAGTATTGACTATGGAAATGACGTAATTGGCAATTCTAAGGTTGCGTGATAGACTGGGTCGGTGTTGTGTCGCATTGCATTATGGGACTGTTTTGGAAGACGCTGTAGCTTATTTGATTGGCTTTTACGAGGTTGCGTGGGAAACTGGGTCAAAAGTCGTTTCTTAAACATTCCCACAGTGCAGTTCAACACAACGCCGACCCAGTCTCCAAGAAACTTCAAATGACCAATGATGGCGCAATTTGTTTTCTTCCGTCTCTTGTGCGCGATTTTCCAAGAAACTTAAACGAAATTGATGTTTAAAACTTTTGTTATTACTGCCAATAAATAGTAATAAATAAATTAACTTCAATTGTTTTTTCTTCAGTACCAATTTTTGGCTGAAATTCTCAAGTGGAGAGCGCAAGCCATGCCTGATCATACCCTGTTCACGTTGCTCAACTCTAAGGTAACTTACAGTTGTAGATTCTGTCTTCGTATGTGTTGTAATTCAACGTGTTGATGGCGGAGCTTGGTAGGGTGACGGCCTGAAATTTAAGGTGAATTTACGTTCTAGACAGCAGATCTCCAGCCATGGCTGAGTTCGTTGTCAACTTAACATCCCTGTAATTTTTATCGCCTTTCTAGGGCACTGTAGCCTCTCTTCTAACAACAACTCAGTTACACAAGCGGGCGGAGCGGGTTGCTCAAATGGCAGTTGAACAAGGACGCCTCAGCTCCGGTGATAATGTGGCACTTCTCTTTACTCCAGGTAAGTAATTTCCTTGACGCGCTGTGATCGGCTGCAACATTTCGCGCCATTATCCCAACCAATCAAATGTAATACCAAAATCAATCATGATTTGATCACGTACCCTTTCCCGCGCTTGGCGCCCGCTACATCTCTTTGTTTTGAGATCCGCTTGGTTATCAGTTGTCACTTTGTGTTCCTGTTGGTAGAGTTGGAGAGCGGAGTTAACGATTATGATGTGAAACTTCCTGATATGACGTGTTATAGAGGCCGTAAACTCACAATGACGAATTTCTCGCTTTTTTTTTTTTTTGGAACGTGGGTGCGCCTCCTAAGGATAATAATAATAATTTACATTTATATAGCGCAAACCTCTATATGAATATATTCGGTTGCGCTTTACAATATTGTTATATTAAATTTATGTTAAAGGTGACTAAAGCATGAGCAACTATTAAAAACTACAACAAAAAGTATTAAAAACTATAAATAAAAATAAATAAATAAATAATGATAATAATTAAAAAAAAAAAAAAAAAAACCTATTATAAAAGCCAACAATTAAATCTATTTAAAAGCTAAATTGAAAAAATGAGTTTTAACAGCAGTCTTAAAAGTGTCCAATGTCTTCATGTTGCGAATTTCCGAAGGTAATGCATTCCAGAGATAAGGTGCAGCTGACTGGAATGCACGATCGCCAAGAGTTGGATGGGTCTTAATGCATGGTAACTCGAGGAATATAGACTCATTTGACCTTAGAGAGTACTTGGATTGCTTTTTGGTAGTAATGAAATCAATTAGATAATTAGGAGCTTGACCATATAAGCACTTAAATGTCAAAAGTAGAATCTTAAACTTTATACGGTAACTTATTGGAAGCCAATGAAGGTGGAAAAGCAATGGTGAAACATGGCAGAATCTAGGTGTTCCGGTGACCAACCGAGCCGCGGCATTCTGTATCCGTTGGAGTTTCATGATATGTGAATTCGGGAGGCCATATAGTAGACTGTTACAATAATCTATTCTACTGGTGATGCCATTTCAGGAAAATTTGCCCTTATTTTACAAGTCGTGCCTGATGGAATATTCCCATAAGTGATCTTTTGCTGCCGTTGCCGTCGTGATTTTTACTCCTTAACTTTTGTTTCACAGCAGCTTATTATCCAATCTTCTCCAACTTGTAGGGAGCATGTGGTAAAAAAATGGTAAAAGCCTGGGAAGGGTGTTCTCTCACGTCCTTTACATCCAGCGGAGTCAATGGAAAGGGCGGGGCGGGGGAGTGGGGCACAGACAATTGATGAATGAATGTATGGCCTTATTCTAAGATACGTATCATACGTATGAACACTATTAACTGCTGAACTATTATTTTTTGCTTTAGGTGTGGATTTCATAGTGGCAGTGTTTGCATGTCTCTATGCTGGTAGGCTATTAAACTTCACTATAAAAAATGATTGAACCAAGTTATTTTCGGGTTCGTAATTAAGATCTCATTTTTTCATCCATCTCAACTGCATTTGATTTCCTTTAATTCGTCCCAAAACTTTCTTCACAGGTCTTATTCCAGTCCCCGTCCGTCCCCCACACGCCAACAACATCAGTACCACCCTCCCCACCGTGAAAATGGTTATTGACGTGAGCAAGTCACGTGCTGTACTCACAACCCACAATATTGCCAAGGCCCTGCGGTCCAAGGAAGCTCTGGGGGTTGTGGACATAAAATCGTGGCCTACAGTGATAGAAGTGGATGATGCCCCTAAAAAGAAGCTTACTAACCCGTACAGGGCTCCAACGGCGGAGATGATCGCGTATTTGGATTTTAGTGTCTCTACAACTGGAATGCTGTCAGGGGTTAAGGTACGGGCTTAATTGTACCATCTCTCTCACGTTAGGAGTATTCCAATATTTGACCCTTTCATTCATAGACGGGGCTATGGTTAGTTTCTCAAATCCTTCGGTGTTACCATTCAATTCAAACCTCTTGGCCCGAACTTCTGTATGGTGCTGT
The DNA here is from genome assembly GCA_964035525.1 of Porites cylindrica. Classification (NCBI taxonomy): domain Eukaryota; kingdom Metazoa; phylum Cnidaria; class Anthozoa; order Scleractinia; family Poritidae; genus Porites; species Porites cylindrica. Next base: position 22,381,349 of record OZ037787.1, on the reverse strand, counting down.
TTATTTCTTAAGATTATACAGAAGGGAATTTGAATTTTTTCTGAATTGTCTTAGCCACTGTTAGTTTTTAAAGAGTCAAACAAGTTGAAATTGATAGTGTTGACAAAGAACTGCTGCCCTGAATTTCACACGTAAGTGCTGACGTACTGCTCAGTCGAAGCAAAAATCTTGCCTTTAAAGACCTTCATTTTCTTCTTCACTTAGAAAGCTGCTTCTTTTTTTTTTTGTTCTAAGTTGTGACTCATTACGCTAGGCAGGTTTGTAGTGCATGTAAAGATTGTAACACGTAAACGTTTTCTCCTTTATTTTGGTTCTTTTTAGATGTCCCATTCAGCAGTGACTGCTCTGTGTCGCGCCATGAAGCTTGCCTGTGAACTGTATCCTTCCCGTGACATCGCTGTCTGCCTTGATCCCTACTGTGGACTAGGGTTTTTGCTATGGTGTTTGACAGGGTATGTATAAAGGAATAATAAACCGTTCACTCGATTATCGAAAAATCGACTATTCTGGCCACTAACAGATGAGCCATCCCGTCCATTGGACCAATCAGAGAATGAGACATGAGGCCGCCTGCCAAGCGCGGGAAAATACATGCATGGCACAGTTTCTCCAATCAATCACAATAGTGAACCAATCAGAAATCGAAACATGAAGCCTCTGTTAAGCGCGGGACATGCGTGCACGTAGCAATCTAGACTGGTTAAAAGGAAGGCAAAAGCACATTGTCTGACCAATTACGGCACATTTAGCCATTTCAGTTAACCAATCAGAGCTCGAAGCTGGCTTCATAAGGGCGATGCGATTGGTCCAGAAAGTGGCGCGAAAATAATTTGTTTTACGCGGCTGCGCACTGCAAAGCCCAGGAAACTGTTTAGTCAAGTGTGACTGTTGCTAGCTAGCTCTGTAACCTGTTTTTTAAGTAATTAAAGTTTATGCTTTCTACATTTCAGAGTGTACTCTGGTCATCACACACTCCTTATACCCCCAGGCGACCTGGAGACTAACCCAGCTCTGTGGTTATCTGTAGTTAGTCAATATAAAGGTGAGAATTTCTTGCATCTTTTAAGTTCTCGTTTCCGACATTGCTTCTTTAAATCTTTGGTAGCTTAACAGTTACTTTATTTTTAACACTACGCCCAACCCAAACACCTTGTTCACTCGACTGTGTTTGATTATCTCTATGTGTAAAGAAGTCTGAAAGTGCAAAACTGCAATTACTGCAAGGATTTTGATTCATTTATTTTGTTTCTTTTCCAGTTCGCGACACGTTTTGTTCCTACCCTGTTATGGACTTATGTACCAAGGGACTCGGTCAGTCAATACCAGTACTTAAGGTATGAGATAATTGATGACCTTAGATTTCCGATTCAGATTCTTTGTTTTTTGCACTATTTCAAGAGATTACTACAAAGAATTACAATACATTACAAAAGTAAGAAAAAATAAAACGACAAATTACGTAACTCATGAGAGGTGAAATGTGCGTAGCGAGCAAAGGAGCTTAGGCTTTCGAGTTGCTCACTGCCAAAGAGCTTGGATTATTAGATGGATACTTAAAATAAAAAGAATTCGATCAAACTCTCTGGTGCGGCGTTTAGTACCAGTTTATAATACCCGTCCCCGCAATTGTAGGTGGCACCTAGCCCGCGTCAAATCTCTAGAGCTGTTGAAGAAGGAAAATGTTGAAATGGTCTTCTTGTTTGTTTTCTTTCAGTCCAAAGGAGTGAACCTTACTTGCGTTAGAAACTGTGTCGTTGTGGCTGAGGAGAGACCTAGAATTAACCTTACCACAGCATTCTCCACACTTTTCTCTGGCTTGGGTCTCTCACCCCGTGCAGTTAGCACATCGTTCGGATGCAGAGTCAATGTGGCCATTTGTACACAGGTGAAAATGCTTACCTCGAGTCTTGTAAATGTTTTGTTACAGATAACATGTCACAGAGGAAGGTGGCGTATTGGCGTTAAAGTCCTTTTGTCCGTCATCTCCATGGAGGGTTACGTGTGGTACCAGTTCTCAAAATAATTTACTTACTGAACTGTTTGTGACTTGCTTCATCAACTTGGTTTTCTGACTTACTTTTTTATAATGCAATTTTTCTCTAGGGTGCGTCAACTCCAGAGGCATCCAGTGTGTACGTGGATACAAGAGCTTTACGAAATGACAGGTAGTTATTTCATTGTCATGCTGTCGTCCATACTGTTTCTTATTGGGGCAACATTGTTTTCTGTATATTGATGGTTCGTGCCGTTAACATTTTTAATGCTTTAAATGCAACTTTAGTCCAGGAGGATGACATTTATTCTTCGGATCGTCACATAGAAAGACAGAAAATACGGTATACTGATTTAAATAAGCGTTGGAAGAACTGGTCCACTGAGATGCCTATTCAAAGGTCAAGTGACTCTGATGCAGTAGAAATAATAGATAACATAGTAGAAGGATAATGGTGATAGCGATGATGATGATGACGTTGATTTTTTCCCTTCTGTAGAGTGACACTTGTGGAAAGAGGCAGTCCGCACAGCTTGTGCCTTTTAGAATCGGGCAAGGTAGGAATTGTGGTGCCCACCTACCCTTTCTCTAAGCCAACATTAACACTTACTTCTAATTGGGGCAAAATGTTGGCTTAGGGAAGGGTTAGGTGGGCAGTTTCCAAAAAACAGATAATTGTTTGGATAATTCTGAAGTTTCCTTTGAGGTCTTCTTCCCTATACTGACAAAAGAGCTTCTTTTGTCCTCGAACGCAAATGGTTGTGTTAAATTAGCTAATGAAACAGTACGGTAACTTTAACAAATTGAGATCTCTGTTTTTTAACCATGCTCGAAGCGGGAGACAAAGTTGACCGCTAAACGTCAGGGTAAAAATGTTATATTTTTCCTTTTCCCCTAAAAAGAAGTTTTTTTATTATTATTTTTATGAACTCCTTTTTAAATCATATTCTAATACTTTTTTTCCAATCAGATACTGCCTGGTGTCAAAGTGGTTATCGCCAATCCAGAAACGAAAGGAATGTGCGCAGACTCACATCTTGGAGAGGTACGTCACGTTAGTAAATTGGAAGACTGTGAATTGTTTATAGTAGATTTCTGCCTTAGGTTTGATAGACGAAAATTTTGCGCTCGGTTTGGCTTTACAATGTAGCCCAGGTACCCCTTAATTGAATTTATATGTTTGCAGATCTGGGTGAATAGCCCGCACAATGGCAGCGGTTACTTCATGACAGGCGAAGATAGCCAAACAGAAGACCGGTTTAACGCCAGACTCACTACGGGCCCGTCGGGAGATATGGGGGTACAGTACGCAAGGACAGGATGTCTTGGATTTATCAAGAGAACGGATTTTACGCAAACGGATGGTGGTAGGTTTACTCGTTCAAAGTTTGCTTTGTAATGTGATCTTGGAATATAAATAGATAGTAACAGTGGCGGATCTAGGGGAGGGACCCGTCCCCCCCACCCCCCTCCCCATTTATTTTTAGACAACCTGAGGCCCGATGGGCCGAAGAAAATTTTGGAGACTGGGCCTCCCCCTTTTCTCAGTGTCTGGATGACCCTCCCCTCCCTTCGCCCCTTATCTCAAAGTCTGGATCCGGCACTGAGTAATACATCCTAACACGGACAGCCGGGGGAGGTAGAGAGAGTCAAGCGTTCTCATCGCAGAGTTTCCGTAATAGGGAAGTATGCCTGAGTAACTGTCCGTGATAAAGAGCTGTCTGTGTTCTAGAAATGTTCGTAGCCTGAGGCTCTACTGATCTCTGTATCAGTTAAAAGAACCATGAGCTCGATTTCCGTCGCGTCCATGGGTCCAGTGTTGTTCCTCCCCGAGAAGAATTTGGGGGGACAAGGACTGGCTTATTTGCTGAACAGCACATGGTAGGCGAGCGAAAACGAACCTTTATTTTGTGTTTGTACCTGTTGACGTTAAGCCAAGAAACTGCAAAAGTTTTTATCGTTTATACTGCTTTATAAAAATTGGGATTCTCAAGCAGAAAAATGAATAATCTTGAAAAGGTTGTTAGTTTGTTAATTATTAGTGAATAGACAGCCCGGGTTTTTAACAATATCAACCTTTTATTAATACTCATCAGAAAAGATTAGTTTAGTAACATAAAGAAAGCAAATAAACAAGAAAAAAATATATAGAAAATATTTAAATACATATGACGCTGGCCGATAAATCCTCTGACGACCTAAAATTCAAGCTTTCGTTGCATTTCGTGCGTCATAATTTGTTGTTGAAAGGTGCAGTAAGCGGAGCGTGTTTTTAATTTTTATTGTCAGCCCGGCACGATGCTTTATTCGTTGTCGGACCTTTAGAGGAGACCATGGTATTACGAGGCATGCGGTATCACCCTGTAGACATCGAGAACACCGTCACAAGATGCCACAGATCAATATGCGAAAGGTTAGTGTCAAAGATAGAGAAAATAATAAGTTTGCAAATAAGTGTTTTTTTACAGCGCAGAGAGCTGTCAAGGTTTGAGCCAGGTGGACATCTGGGTGTCCTGTTTGTGTGCACTGGCTGCCCAGTTTTCGGTAGAATGCTAGCGGTTCTTCAAGAGTGCCGCGCTATCGAACATGTTGCGTGCTAGTCAACTCCCTGAACCATTTCACTGCCAAAGTGCTTGATGGAGTTTTATAAGGTGACTCTAACTTTTGAGTCTGTGGACGAAATCCTATGAGTGACCATTCAAATATAAGCTCTCTGCCTGTACTTACAAATGGTGCTATTTGTTTGGGAAATTTGGAAATTTGGTCGAAATTTGCTTTTGTCTTAATTTGGCCTTCATGGTTATCAGCTTCAAACGTCTCCTTGTGATATCAATGCTTTTTAAAACAGCTTGGTGACAGGAATTTAGGAAATGATCACACAAGATGAATCTACTTGATACTTCAACAACTTCTCCACACTACTTCTATAGGAAACGTATTGAGACAACAAATAAGATTTTGACTGTTGAGATTAGGTTTTAAAAGTTTAATCAGGCGAGTGAGTATTGGCCTTTTTCCCTTCCCTATCTGCTTTTCCCTCCTTGGCTTGTTCGCCCTTTCGAGTCGACGGACTAAAATGGTACTGCTCACAGTCTTAAGTTTCCGAGGAGAATGTGACTGAAAGAAAAAAAGGTGTTGGTTTGAAAAATAACTGTATGAGAATTAAGGGACGCCCTGCTATAATATCCTGACTGAAACCCTGAAGGCAGATTCAACACAAGGATTATGTCATAGTGACTTATACGAAATCGAAACTTGCACAACGTAAAACACATTGCACCATCTTCTCCGCAGTCGTAAGGAAATGTGTGTGTTCAAAATAGGGTATATTACCAGTGGTGTGTATTCCTATTGTAATGTATTCCTGGCAATCATATTTGATTCATCGACCTCTCATTTTTTTTCCCATCTCTCCCGCAGCGCGGTGTTTACATGGACCAACCTTCTAGTCGTTGTCGTCGAGCTTGACGCGGACGAAAGCGAGGCTCTTGACGTCGTTCCTCTTGTGACGTCATCCGTGCTTAACGAACAACAATTAATTGTAGGGGTAGTGGTGGTGGTTGATCCCGGTGTTGTACCAATCAATTCTCGTGGCGAGAAGCAGCGAATGCATCTGAGGGACGGCTTCCTTGCGGACCAGCTCGATCCTATATACGTAGCGTATAATATGTAGGAACTGCATTTGTTGTGTAAAGAGTGAATTTGCTTGCCTCCCATACGTATTTATTATACGTTGAGTATAATATGTAGGATTAGCTAAAGCCTTAATATACGTTAGTTATGAGATGCAAGGAGTGCATTTGCTTCACTCTTTGTTCAAAAATATGAAGTGCAGTCCTGGTGACTAACCGCTCCTACGGCGTTACAAATCCCAAATAGTATTTATTGTTACTTGCAAAATAGTGCACAACTTATTGGACAATAAGAAAAGATAGTTTCGCGTAATTCATAATTTTGTCTCGCGAAGTTTCTGGTGGAGATTGACGAGAGGAAGCTGAAGCCTCGAGCAAGCTCTCCATTTGTGAGTCACGAAAAGTCACTCGTGGGCGACACGCGAAAGGAGACTCCGAGGCTTCATGAAAAATGAGCTCCCCTAAAAACGCCTGCGTGGGAGGCTATGGCCACGTGAATGAATTGGCTCTATAGATCGTTTTCATTTACGTGTTCGGCGGCTATGCAAATTTCTCAACAAAAGAATGTTTTTACACGCGTAAAGGACGTAATCTACACAGGGTTTTTTGGAACACCAACATGGTCGCCGTGTTTTTGTTTTGTACCCCAATATTGCTGCCGTGACGTCATGTGAAAAGGATCTATTTGGAGGAAATCTTTCCACAGCAGTGGCGAATCCAGGGAGAGGAAGAGGGACCACGCCCCTCCCTCGCCACCTCTTACCACACCCGTCAGACCTAAGACTTTTTTAGCTTTTTGGTGGCTATTTGCCGTGTTATAGCTGAAACGGTTACCACTAAAGACTCGCATGTATATAGATATAGTTTAGTTTGCAACCTGTCTGACATGAATTTAAGTAACTAAGATTTTAATAACATGTAATATGACTTATCATGCATTTCGTGATATGGCATTAAGGCGCGGTTAGAAGCCAACTTTCCTGCTGAGGATTACTGGAGTCAACTAGAACTTTGTCGCCCTAAGTAACATCAACCAGTATTTCATTACGTGAATTCTGCAGTGGTTGTTAATTTTCTGAATGAGGCGATGGTAGATCCATATTGCAGCTGTTAAGTATTGCTTGACGTCCTCGGCTGATACAACTGTTTTTGTGTGGTAAGAAATTTTCTCGGATGTAACGAATCACAGGGGAGTGTGAGATTGAATGAACTGCCCGTTTCGGGAAAAAGTACTTTTTGGCATTTGCTTTAATAATAAAAGTGAAAGTTAGTTCTTTTTTATTGTTTTTAGACACATCTTCCTACAATGTGTAGTCTTATTTTCGGACTATAAATACTGAATGAGGTTCGTGAACATAATGAGTACCTTAAGTTGGATATTAGGTACATTTTTTTCGTTTCGTTTGCGTCGGGCGTATCTTTTATAGCTCGCGCAGTGCGGCTTATATCTAACGATTTTTCGATCATTGTGGTTCACAGAATAGAATTAGTGGTCAGATTTTGTTAAGTATTCTGCCAAAAAGGCAACGGATGTTGCTTATATTTTTATGTGTAAATAATAAAGACGTGAATGGAAGCATTGTCTTGCGCTGCTTAGTATGTGTTGTTATTTCATCTCCCTCAACAGTACAGATGTTATTTTGTTTTAAATACTCAGTGTATTGATAGCGATTCACCATTTCATTGTTGTCGTTGTTCCATTAGGTTCAACATGCCAATGGGCCATATTCGATTTCTAACCCCTTTTTTATGAAAAACAAAAGGGAAAAACGGCAACCTTAAGGTGAAAGCATACGGTCCTTGTTTTAAAAAGGGGCTGTGTACATTTCAAAAAATTGATTGCTTTGTCCTTGCCTTGTACTCCAAATAAATTGTTATAAATTAATATAGTTACTGAGAATTATTTTTATTGTTGTTATAATCATCGTAATTGTTATTCGCTACTTTAGAGACGAGATTTTGTAGGAGGGCCATTATGAAAACTACTGGGTGACCAGTAATCAATGTCTTTACCCTCGTTAACTAAAGTTATTACTTACTTACTTACTAGAAGGGGACTGGATCGAGTTGACCTTCGCAAGACAGGGGATAGAACGGATAGAAGGGGATTGGCCAATAGCTGACCTGCGCTAAGACCTGTGCGTCCCAACTAACGATCCCAGAGACAATAGCGGGACGCATTTTGGTTCCAGTCCTCTTCTCGTTTCTAAGATGGCGACTTATTAAGGATTATTTATCTTGACATGCGCAAACAATCCTATGTATTTAGCTGTAATTATGACTATATAATTGTTTTGGCTGACAAAGTCACGTAAATCTTTTTCAGCGAATCACGAAGCGTAGCAACGCATTTTCAACGCAAATTTTCTTCTCTTTTCAAAAATTGCTCACATTTTAGACCATATTAGACATCCCTGTGGTTTGGATTTTGAATAACAATCAAGGTGTAGTCTTTCGACGGAGCAACCATTATCTCATTCTTCCGAGATCGTACTCGAAGAAACTTCAAGTCGTTCAAAGGGTCGAGATCTCGGACACAGCTACGCGCTAAACTCGCCAAATGCTGAAAATTGGTCGCGTACAGTTGGGTTGTTGCATTATCCATTGTAGACCTGATCGCAATGCCTTGTGGGTTGATCACCAGAAGACCCAGGACGCCTGGGTGCGAGTTAATCCTTTTCAGGGTGTCTTCAACTTCTCCTTGGGGCGGGGGTTCCATCATTTTGACCTTCTTCTTTTTCCTAAGAAACTAACAAACAAAAAAATTTTTAAGACTAAGGATTTACCCACTGTGGGGATATGACCTTTTCCAGTATCACGCTATTTATGACCAGTCTATTTGCCGTATTTATTCGATTAACCGCCCTGCGCGCTTATTAGATTTTTGGACCTTAAGAGTGGGCGCTTATTCGAGGTGGACGCTTATTCGAGGCTGGGCGCTTATTAAATTTTCAGCATTTTCAGCAAGTGTAGTATGTTTATTTTGCAACAAAACAAGAAATGGTAATGACAAAACGCGAAGATGTAACAAAGCAAGGTTCCTGTAAAATACTTTGAAGAAAACTCCGTCTTCGGGCAAGTCCCTTATTACTATTTATTCAATTTTGGGGGGGGTGGGGTGGGGGTGGTCGCTTATTTGAGTTTAAGTGGGAGTGGGAGGGAGGTGGGGTGGGGTGGGCCCTTATTTGAGGCTGGGCGCTAGTTCGAGGTTGGGCGCTTATTCGAATAAATACCTTATGTGGATGTTAGACGGTGCTAAGACCCTGGGAGGTACCCCTGGGAATTCTTGGTGGGGATCGATGTGCCGCTCCTAACCCTATTTCAGACCAAAAGATGTCATTTTCACACCAGTTTTCAGGCCTGGCCTCTATAATCCATGCCCATTCACAGACCTAGCCTTTAAGAAATTATGTCATCATTACTTAGATTAGAACAGCAACAACTGAAAGATTTCTTAAAATCCATTTCGAATTAGCATATTTCTCTTTCTTACTTACCCATTTGGAACACTCAGGAGCCCATCAAATGGAGCCTCCATCTCCCATACAAACCCTTGGAGTCAACCCTTTGATGGGCTCCTGGAACACTGCGGTAGTTCCCTCGAAAACCATACCCGATTCCATACCAAACTGGGGCAAAATCTATACCCGTTTTTAGACCAAAAAGGCGCAAAAACCCAAACCCTTTGGGGCGTCACGTACCTATATGGCTTATATAAGGGAGTAACCAACCCTACCCCCTCCCCCGCTCCCGAGAGAGAAAGAAACGAAGCGAAGACCGGAAATACGCCTTTCTAAGCAGGCAAAACGATTCGCAGACAAACGCCTGAAAACAGTGCAAAAAAGGTATCGGTCTCGTGATATGTTTCACCAAATCGCTTCTATTTAATTACAAATTTCCTCCAAAGATATTTGGCAAACAGAACAATCCAAACAACATTGACACTTCGTCTTCTTGTCCTTCATTATTTACATTCTTTACTCAAGAAAAATTTGCAAATGGCAAAAGTAAATTGACATATATTAGACGCCAGCTCACACAAGACACCAAAAAAGTTAGAATGCTATCAGTAATATACAAACAAGGCCACAAAAAGTGCTACTCAATCAGATCGTAGATCTGAGAACTTTGCGGAAAATCACAAGCTTAGCAGCCTATTCAAGCATCATGCTGAACTAGACTCTTACCTATCGGAAACGACTACTTTGTCCTCTTCTTCCTTGAATGAATCGAAGAAAATCCTTTGACATGTGATAATTCCTTGAATCGACGATGATTGTTTCTTTTTCGAAACAATGTAATTACAATCGCGATGAACAAAATCAACCTTCCCGTACCCGGAATTCGGGTTTGTTATTGATGTTGTGACATTTTTGGAATGTTGACTATTAGTTAATGATTGTTTGTCTTATTACCAATTTAGGCACAAAGGAACCATGGTGACATTGCTTTGCCATTATTGGCTTCCTGAGAACAATCTTTCATTCATAATGTTGTCTTTGCTAACAAGAGTCTAACAAATAAACTGAGGTAAAAAAATGCCAAGTAAATATTTGAATTATGTGCTGAATATTCTAATCAGAGCTTTTTTTCTCGAATTTCTCGCAAAGGCTTTGTGCGGGCTCTGTCTCAATGTACCCTGGGTGAGACTTTTCTAGCGCTGTTTCCGGTTTCTGTCAACTCTTTCGTGACCCGCTCGGCCAACATGCCGAAACGCGAGAAAGACCTCTGGTACCCAGAGCAGTCTCGATCGTAGCCTGAGTATCAGGCGTTTCCCATCTAAAATCTCCTCTCCCCTAGCCCCTTAGGAAGGCCTGATACTCAGGCTATCTCGATCGAGGCACCTATTAGGCTGGAGCCTATAGACAAGATGGAGGAAAAACGAGGGTACAATCGATTCTCATCATCATCACCGTCATCATCATGGGCAATATTGTCTTCTTTTTTATTCAGAACATCAGTAAACATTTTTTCTTGGTCGATTCTGGCCAAAACTGACCAACTATGTAAAAAATGAGGATTCTTGACCAAAATCATGGGTTACACTCCACACTCCCCCGGCCTTTGGAAAAATTCCCATTTTGGCGACTATATAAAATTGATATTTCTATTGTGTAACAAGTCTTGTTTTTCATTTCGAAAATCAACAAACATTTAATATTTGTTGCCGATTTTGCACAAAACCAAACTATGAAAAAAAAAAGTAACTTTTTGCCCAAAATCATGGGTTCAGGGACGCGTGACGAACCCCTAAGAATTTCTGCGCGGGAGTGCCCTCTGGCTTATGTGCCCTTTCCCAGAAAACGCGAGTGTCACCCACACTGTGTAAATTTTATGGATAAGTTGATGAAAATTTGGAACATAACAATCCTCAGTTTTGGGTTCCCGCGCGTTGACTTTTTGTTGTCATTTCTGGTTCGATCTGCCTCGTTATCACGCGGTTAGCTTAGTTGCCGCGCCACGTGCCATGTGATTCGAAACTCCGATCAGTTTGTGAAATGAACATGTCACGATGAATGTTTTGGATGTCCCCGAGGAACTATTTAATTTGTCTTCAACATCAATTTTAATACACCGACAAGCCGCCGGAATCAGAGTGTGGTGAACCAACTGTTTGGCTGTTTCCTTTTTCCTGTCAGCAAACTCAGTAACTGCGATGAGAAAGGGAGGCTAGCCCCAATTCTACTGTTAACACACGCCAGGTAGGTAGTTGTATTATTAGCCTGCGTGGCCGGCGTTGAAAGGGGAAGGGGAAGGGGGAATTTGCGCGCCCAAATTCCCCCTTCCCCTTCCCCTTTCAACGTCGGCCACGCAGGCTATTGTATTAAATACGAGCTTTAACTAACATTGCGAGCTTTGAGTACATGTAGATATGCCCGATATACAATAGACGTTGTCACGGTTTTGGTACCAGCTCCTCAGAAACCACAAAAGCTACAGAAAATTCAGCTATCTCATTTGCTATTTCTGCGAAATTATTAATTTGCGCCCTTGGCATATAGTCGTCCACTGGTCAAGGTTTTCCATCCAAACATGCAGGAGATTCAAAAACAGTTTTATATCTGGATGTCTCGATATCTGGGAAAGGGCTGGGGTGGGGGGGGGGGGGGGGGGGGGCTATGATATTTTCCTTTGATAAATCAACATCTCTTGAAGCGGGGGTCAGAAAAAAACCCTGAGACGATTGGGGGGGTCTTCAAAAAAATGAAAGGAAAAAATAAGGAAATCATCATAGCCCACCCTCTAGATAAATTTTGAATGCTCCCTAATGTCGAATAATTCCCTTGAAACGGCCGTTCAAAAAACTATGAATTATACACTAAAGCTTCACTCCTAACGATTCTACTGAAAAAAACTGAGGGCGAGAAATGCGCTAGAACCAGTTTTTTAAATTTTCTATACATTGGTCTTTAAAAATTTCTCTTCCTGCCGACTAAGATTTCATGTAATATATCAAACATGAGATGCAGTGTTTCATCACCAGATGAAACACTGAGAAGAGAGTTGAAAATACGACGCACAGCGGAGTATTTTTGACGAACTTCGAGGTGTTTCATCTGGTGATGAAACACTGTGTCGAATGTTTGATATTTCTTCTCAAACAAAATCATTTTTGAAGGAGAAATTAAGGATGCAAATACTAAGCAGTGTTTCATCCGATTTCCAAACACTCATAATAAACATTAATTTCCTTTGTAAATTTTCTTAATGAATTATTAATGAGTTTGAGAAGCTGTATTCTTTCTTGTTCGTGTGCTTCAGTCTGTTAAACATAAATTTGACTGCTGCAGAATCATGTTTTGAGCTGTGTGCTTGTTTTTCTCCATGGCAGTAAGTGCTGTTCAATAAGGTCTGTTAACCATGAATTTGAAAATCGAACAACTGTGGGACTTAAGGAGCATGTTTTGAAGATGATAAGTTTTACTAGACGGGTATCCAGAATCCCACCGTGTGATCTTATCTAAATGATCTTGGATCAGGGATGTCGCTAAGATTTCAAGTTGCTGGGTAAATACAACAAGTAGGTAGGGAATAAGACAGCTAGGGGTTTCTTTTGGTCCATTTTTCTATAAAAGTAGTTGGGGGCCACATTCATAGTAGCCAGGGGAAATATACGGCCCCTGCCTCGTAATGACAGCCCCGTGGATTCTCTAATTGTACTCCAAAATCAGCATGGAAGGCTGTAAAGCATTTAACGATTACGCTCTTTCCTCCCCTGGTGCTCTGCCTTGACATGGCAGGGAGACTTGTGTGCCCTTGTGACCCTTAGTGCTTTGACAGTGGGAGCTTATGCTCCTTAGGCTAGGAGGTTCAGCTCATACTAACTGATCTTCCCTATTTGTAGTGTTAAACTACAAAAGCATCGGTGATGCGTGCCCTTTTTGCTACATTGTCAACCTGCAATCCAATCATCCAACTCCAGGAAACCTAGGATACTGAACATGCCTACTCAGTCATACTCTTACTGACTGTTCCTCTACACTTGTTGTGATTATGGATCCAAAACTGTATCCCTGATCCCTGCCCCATACATTCCAGATATATGACTGGAAAGTAGTGGAAGATACATGTACTACTTGTATGAAATTGGATTCCTTACGGTGGCTGGATGCTTGAGCATGGCCGGATTTCAATGGAAGCTGAACTTGTGGAAGGTGTAGTGGTGTTATGTGGCCGATGAACTGTTTCGGCAGAAGCCGGTGTCACTTAATCTACACAACACAAGAGATCAGAGATCTTAAGAACCGGTCAACCAATGAACCAGTTAGTATGGAAACCAGAAACTCATACTAACTGTTCTTCCCTATTTGTAGTGTTCAACTACAAAAACATTCCTGTTGCCTGCCAGTTTTGCTGTGGTGTTAACCGGCAAGTCAAAGGTCCGAGCTTACCATCCAAAACCAGGAAATCTAGGATACTCCACACATCCATTCAGTCAGTTCTCATACTGACTTTCTCTCAACACTTGTTGTGATCGTGGATCTACAACTGCATCCCTGATGCATGCCCCATACATTCCAGATATATGACTGGAAACTTGTGGAAGATACAACTTGTATGAAATTGGATTCCTTATGGTGGCTGGATGCTTGAGCATGGCCGGATTTCAATGAAAGCTGAACTTGTGGAAGGTGTAGTGGTGTTATGTGGCTGATGAACTGTTTCGGCAGAAGCCGGTGTCACTCAATCTACACAACACAAGAGGTCAGAGATCATAGAACCGGTCAACCAAGAAACCAGTAAGTATGGAAACCAGAAACTCATACTAACTGTTGTTCCCTATTTGTAGTGTTCAACTACAAAAACATTCCTGTTGCCTGCCAATTTGGCTGTGGTATTAACCTGCAAATCGAAGGAACTTACCATCCAAAACCAGGAAATCTAGCATACTCTACACATCCATTCAGTCGCCACTCATACTGACTTTTTCTCCACACTTGTTGTGATCATGGATCCACTACTGCATCCCTGATGCATGCCCCATACATTCCAGAAATATGACTGGAAACTTGTGGAAGATATTACTTGTATGAAATTGGATTCCTTACGGTGGCTGGATGCTTGAGCATGGCAGGATTCCATTGAAAGCTGAACTTGTGGAAAGTGTAGTGGTGTTATGTGGCCGATGAACTGTTTTGGCAGAAGCCGGTGTCACTTAATCTACACAACCCAAGAGATCAGAGATCATAGAACCGGTCAACCAATAAACCAGTAAGTATGGAAACCAGAAACTCATACTATTTTGTAGTGTTCAACTACAAATGCATCCCTGATGCCTGCCCTTTTAGCTGTGGTGTCAACCTGACAATCGGAGGAACTCACCATCCAATTTTAGGAAATCCAGGATACTCAATATGCTTACTCAGTCAATACTACTACTTGTATGAAAGTGGATTCCTTACAGGGAGTGGTTGCTTTTGTATGAGCGGATTCCAATGAAAACTGAATTTGTGGAAAGTGTAGTGTTGTCTGATGAAGTGGACTGGAAGGAAATATAGGAACCGAAGATCTTTATCTTTCACTTTTGAGGATACAATTAATTATTTATGCTGTCATGAAATGATTTAAAATTATGTTTGTATCTTTCATCATCTCTTATATCTCTTTTCTTGAAGTTAGTAGTAATATTGTTTCAAGCAAACAGTCCTGCCAGCAAGTAGATTTAAAGCAGAGCTAAAATTGGCAAGGTAAGAAAAGGTAAAGGTGCATAAAGGCCCTGATAGCCAGAGCTTATCCCAGTTTCTTTTGGCTGGATGAAGCATTCCTAAGGAGTATTGCTACTCCCCCTAGATGGGATGCAAGGCTTTGCAAAATGTTTTGGAAGTAGGTGGCCAACTCTGGGAAAGTAGGCGGCTGTGGCAGTAGTATGTCGTTAGTACCCATATATACACGTGGGTGAAGAGAGGTCAAGAGGTGTAAAATTCCTTGTCTAAGGAAACAAAGGGGATAGGGGGGAGGCTTGAACCCCAGACCTGAGTCCTAATCCTGAGTTCAAGGTGTTTATCGCTCGGCCACACACACCTCCTTAAAAAAATTGGTATGCCTGTTATTTTTGTCTTCCAGAATTTAAAAGTACCATTGATAGTTTTGTGGTCAGTGACATCATTGTTTTAACTAAGAACTCCCCATTACATTCCTCCTAACTTAACATCCTGTGTTTTGCAAGTAAAAAAGTGGAAATCCTAGCTTTAAGTACCTTTTACCTTCTTGGAATGTCATGCAAAATAATGTCACTGGTCTACCATTAGAAAGAGAGAAGTGATCAAAGGGGACACCACTGTTATTTGTTGTCCACATTATGAAAATACCATAGTTTGTATATGGTAGCTGACAAAATATTTTGTTCATAACCCAGCACAGGATATGTTAATACATGAGAAAGTAATTTGGCCCATTACTTTCCTTAACATCCTTTAATTTGTCGTGCAAGTTGAAAAAGTGCAAATCATAACGCAAATTATCTTTTGTCTATGTAGATGTATCACGAGAAGGTCACTGGAGGAAAGAAGAGAACTGGAGAAGCCAGTGTTGTTTTGTTTAACAGATTTGGAAAATAAGATGGATTACTTATAAGTTGTAAGTTTCCTGTTTTGAATGTTAATTAGCCTGTTATGAGTTTGTTAAACTTACTCATAACGCAAGTATCGGTTAAATATTTTTCTGTCCATTATTTATTTTAAAATAATATATAATTTTTTATATTCAGCTTGTACATTGCCATGGATTCAGATGTTATTTTGCCACGTCAGCCCTTAATCTGAGTCACCTTACAAATGAGACAAAGACAGAATCTCCTGCTGAGCTGAGATGTACAAAATTGTATTGTGGAAACTACCTCAACAAGACCATTTTTGATGGTGCACAGAGTATACTGGTTCACCCCCATTCATCAGCAAGAACAGTTAATTTGTCAGTAAAGCCGATAAAAAAGCATAAAAATGATGAACTCACTCCTTCAGATTTTAGGATACGGACATTGTGTAGTACATGTATTCATTTAATCAAGCAAAACAGCGATGCAGCAACCTCAGAAAATGTAATTCAAGGTTCCAAACACTTCTTAGTTACCTTGTGATTAGTGGGACCTGCCCAGGAGACCTGTGAAATGGGGCACAGCTGGCCTGGGGTTTTACTGCTACGGACATAAAGTGAACTTACGGCAAGGTTTTTCACCCAGCTGTTGTTCCACAACCCCACTCTTTATTGAAACACAGATTCCAAACTATAGTGTTGAAACTGCTTCCATATACACTAGTTAATTAGATGATCTTACTGCAAGTCTCTGTAATTTCCCCACAGCACTAAACTGAAAATTCACATTACTTTTCGGGTCTCTATATTTATATCAGGAACAAGGATTACCACGGGGGGTTGGCCTTCTGAAGAGATGTTATTTTTATGGACTAAAATAAATTCTTTTTTCTTAGCTAGAACATCAAGAAACATTATTTCTAGGCTCATTTTGCCCTTAAAATAAGTAAAAGAGAATTCTGAAGTTTTTGACAAAAATCTTGAGTTAACCCCTTTGGAAAATTGCGATTTTTAGCCTTCTGAAAAGTTGTTATTTTTATACTCAAAAATAGTTGCTTTTTTATCTAGAACATCGTAAAAAAATAATTCCATCCTCATTTTACCCTAAAACAAAAAACTAAAAATTTGGATTTTTTAGACCAGCATCATGGTTAAACCCCTGCGGAAAATTGTGATTTTAGGCCTTCTGAAAAGTTGTTATTTTTATAGTCCAAAACAGTTTCTTTTTTATCTAGAACAAAATGAAACGTTATTTCTAGGCTCATTTTCCCCTAAAAAAAGTAAAAGAAAGTTTGCCCCTTGGAAAAATGCGATTTTTGGCCTTCTGAAAAGTTGTAATTTTTTTTACTCTAAAATAGTTTCTTTTTTTATTTAAAACATCGTGAAACATTATTTCTAGCCTCATTTTGCCCTAAAAAAAGTAAAACAAAATTTTCCATTTTTTGTCAAAAATCATGGTTAACCCCTTTGCAAAATTGTCATTTTTAGCCCTCTAAAAAGTTATTTTTCTATTGTAATATAGTTTCTTTTGTATCTAGAACATAGTGAAACATTATTTCCAGCCTCATTTTGCCCCCAAAAAAAAGAAAAGGAAAATTTTCCATTTTTTGACAAAAATCATGGGTTAACCCCTTTCCAAAATTGCCAGTTTTGGCCTTTTAAAAAAGTGTTACTTTTTTACTCTAAAATAGTTTCCTTTTTATCTAGAACATTGTGAAACATTATTTCTAGGCTTTTTTTGCCCCAAAAAAAGAAAAGGAAAATTTTGCATTTTTTGATCAAAATCATGGGTTAACCCCTTTGCAAAATTGCCAGTTTTGGCCTTCTAAAAAGTTGTTATTTTTTTACTCTAAAATAGTTTCCTTTTTATCTAGAACATCGTGGAACATATTTCTAGGCTCATTTTCCCCAAAAAAAAGAAAAGGAAAAATTCTGAATTTTTTGACTAAAATCATGGGTTAACCCCACTGGAAAAATTTGATTTTTGGCCTTCTGAAAAGTTGTAATGTTTTTACTCTACAATAGTTTCTTTTTTATCTAAAACATGCTGAAACATTATTTCTAGGCTCATTTTGCCCTAAAAAAAGTAAAAGAACATTTTGAATTTTTTTGACAAAAATCATGTGTTAACCCCTTTGGAAAAATGCGATTTTTGGCCTTCTGAAAAGTTGTAATTTTTTTAGTCTACACTAGTTTCTTTTTTATCTAAAATATACTGAAACATTATTTCTAGGCTCATTTTGCCCTAAAAAAAGTAAAAGAAAATTTTGAATTTTTTTGACAAAAATCATGTGTTACCCCCTTTGCAAAAATGTCATTTTTAGCCTTCTGAAAAGTTGTTATTTTTTTATTGTAAAATAGTTTCTTTTTTATCTAGAAAATAGTGAAACATTATTTCTAGGCTCATTTTGCCCTTAAAAAAGTAAAAGAAAATTTTGTATTTTTTGACAAAAAGCATGGGCTAACCCCTTTGCGAAATGGCCAGTTTTGGCGTTCTGACAAGTTGTTATTTTTTTACTCTAAAATAGTTTCCTTTTTATCTAGAACATCGTGAAACATTATTTCTAGCCTCATTTTGCGCTAAAAAAAGAAAACGGAAAATTTTGAATTTTTTGACAAAAATCATGGGTTAACCCCTTTGCAAAATTGCCAGTTTTGGCCTTCTAACAAGTTATTTTTTTCACTCTAAAATAGTTTCCTTTTTATCTAGAACATCGTGAAATATTATTTCTAGGCTCATTTTGCCCCAAGAAACAAAAAAGGAAAATTTTCCATTTTTTGACAAAAATCATGGGTTAACCCCTTTGCAACATTGCCAGCCCTTCTAAAAAGTTGTTATTTTTTACTCTAAAATAGTTTCCTTTTCATCTAGAACATTGTGAAACCTTTTTCTAGGCTCATTTTGCCCCAAAAAAAGAAAAGGAAAATTTAGAATTTTTTGACAAAAATCATGGGTTAACCCCTTTGGAAAAATGCGATTTTTGGCCTTCTAAAAAGTTGTTACTTTTTTACTCTAAAATAGTTTCTTTTGTATCTAAAACATCGTGAAACATTATTTCTAGCCTCATTTTGCCCTAAAAAAAGTAAAACAAAATTTTCCATCTTTTTGCCAAAAATCATGGGTTAACCCCTTTAGAAAATTGTCATTTTTAGCCTTCTAAAAAGTTGTTATTTTTTATTGTAAAATAGTTTCTTTCGTATCTAGAACATAGTGAAACAATATTTCTAGGCTCCTTTTGCCCCCAAAAAAGAAAAGGAAAATTTTGCATCTTTTGATCAAAATCATGGGTTAACCTCTTTGCAAAATTGCCAGTTTTGGCCTTCTAAAAATTGTTATTTTTTTACTCTAAAATAGCTTCTTTTTTATCTAGAACATCGTGAAACATTATTTCTAGGCTCATTTTGCCCTAAAAAACGAAAAAGGAAAATTTTCCATTTTTTGACAAAAATCATGGGTTAACCCCTTTGCAAAATTGCCAGTTTTGGCCTTCTAAAAAATTGTTATTTTTTTAACTCTAAAATAGTTTCCTTTTTATCTAGAACATCGTGGAACATATTTCTAGGCTCATTTTCCCCCAAAAAAAGAAAAGGAAAAATTCTGAATTTTTTGACTAAAATCATGGGTTAACCCCACTGGAAAAATTTGATTTTTGGCCTTCTGAAAAGTTGTAATGTTTTTACTCTACAATAGTTTCTTTTTTATCTAAAACATGCTGAAACATTATTTCTAGGCTCATTTTGCCCTAAAAAAAGTAAAAGAAAATTTTGAATTTTTTTGACAAAAATCTTTGGAAAAATGCGATTTTTGGCCTTCTAAAAAGTTGTTACTTTTTTTACTCTAAAATAGTTTCTTTTTTATCTAAAACATCGTGAAACATTATTTCTAGGCTAATTTTGCCCTTAAAAAAGTAAAAGAAAATTTTGTATTTTTTGACAAAAAGCATGGGCTAACCCCTTTGCAAAATGGCCAGTTTTGGCGTCCTGACAAGTTGTTATTTTTTTACTCTAAAATAGTTTCCTTTTTATCTAGAACATCGTGAAACATTTCTAGGCTCATTTTGCCCTAAAAAAAGAAAAAGGAAAATTTTGAATTTTTTGACAAAAATCATGGGTTAACCCCTTTGCAAAATTGCCAGTTTTGGCCTTCTAACAAGTTATTTTTTTCACTCTAAAATAGTTTCCTTTTTATCTAGAACATCGTGAAATGTGATTTCTAGGCTCATTTTGCCCTAAGAAACGAAACAGGAAAATTTTCCATTTTTTGACAAAAATCATGGGTTAACCCCTTTGCAACATTGCCAGCCCTTCTAAAAAGTTGTTATTTTTTACTCTAAAATAGTTTCCTTTTCATCTAGAACATTGTGAAACATTTTTCTAGGCTCATTTTGCCCCAAAAAAAGAAAAGGAAAATTTTGCATTTTTTGATCAAAATCATGGGTTAACCCCTTTGCAAAATTGCCAGTTTTGGCCTTCTAAAAAGTTGTTATTTTTTTACTCTAAAATAGTTTCCTTTTTATCTAGAACATCGTGAAACATAGTTCTAGGCTCATTTTGCCCTAAGAAAAGAAAAGGAAAATTTTGCATTTTTCGACAAAAATCATGGGTTAACCCCTTTGCAAAATTGCCAGTTTTGGCCTTCTAAAAACTTGTTATTTTTTTACTCAAAAATAGTTTCCTTTTTATCTAGATCATCGTGAAACATATTTCTAGGGTCATTTTCCTCCCAAAAAGAAAAGGAAACATTCTGAATTTTTTGACTAAAATCATGGGTTAACCCCCTTTGGAAAAATGCGATTTTTGGCCTTCTGAGAAGCTGTAATTTTTTTACTCTTCAATAGTTTCTTTTTTATCTAAAACATACTGAAACATTATTTCTAGGCTCATTTTCCTCTAAAAAAAGTAAAAGAAAATTTTGCATTTTTTGACAAAAAGCATGGGCTAACCCCTTTGCAAAATGGCCAGTTTTAGCGTTCTGACAAGTTGTTATTTTTTTACTCTAAAATAGTTTCCTTTTTAGCTAGAACATCGTGAAACATTTCTTGGCTCATTTTGCCCTAAAAAAAGAAAAAGGAAAATTTTGAATTTTTTGACAAAAATCATGGGTTAACCCCTTTGCAAAATTGCCAGTTTTGGCCTTCTAACAAGTTATTTTTTTCACTCTAAAATAGTTTCCTTTTTATCTAGAACATCGTGAAATGTTATTTCTAGGCTCATTTTGCCCTAAGAAACGAAACAGGAAAATTTTCCATTTTTTGACAAAAATCATGGGTTAACCCCTTTGCAACATTGCCAGCCCTTCTAAAAAGTTGTTATTTTTTACTCTAAAATAGTTTCCTTTTCATCTAGAACATTGTGAAACCTTTTTCTGGGCTCATTTTGCCCCAAAAAAAGAAAAGGAAAATTTAGAATTTTTTGACAAAAATCATGGGTTAACCCCTTTGGAAAAATGCGATTTTTGGCCTTCTAAAAAGTTGTTACTTTTTTACTCTAAAATAGTTTCTTTTTTATCTAAAACATCGTGAAACATTATTTCTAGCCTCATTTTGCCCTAAAAGAGTAAAAGAAAATTTTCCATTTTTTGCCAAAAATCATGGGTTAACCCCTTTGGAAAATTGTCATTTGTAGCCTTCTAAAAAGTTGTT
Source organism: Porites cylindrica (assembly GCA_964035525.1). Classification (NCBI taxonomy): domain Eukaryota; kingdom Metazoa; phylum Cnidaria; class Anthozoa; order Scleractinia; family Poritidae; genus Porites; species Porites cylindrica. The sequence goes on along the minus strand of OZ037787.1, from coordinate 22,360,050 downwards.
ATTTTTTATTGTAAAATAGTTTCTTTTGTATCTAGAACATAGTAAGACACTATTTCTAGCCTCATTTTTCCCTTAAAAAAGAAAAGGAAAATTTTGCATTTTTTGACAAAAATCATGGGTTAACTCATTTGCAAAATTGCCAGTTTTGGCCTTCTAAAAACTTGTTATTTTTTTACTCAAAAATAGTTTCCTTTTGATCTAGATCATCGTGAAACATATTTCTAGGGTCATTTTCCCCCAAAAAAGAAAAGGAAACATTCTGAATTTTTTGACTAAAATCATGGGTTAACCCCCTTTGGAAAAATGCGATTTTTGGCCTTCTAAAAAGTTGTTACTTTTTTACTCTAAAATAGTTTCCTTTTTATCTAGAACATCGTGAAACATTATTTCTAGGCTCCTTTTGCCCCCAAAAAAGAAAAGGAAAATTTTGCATTTTTTGATCAAAATCATGGGTTAACCCCTTTGCAAAATTGCCAGTTTTGGCCTTCTAAAAAGTTGTTATTTTTTTACTCTAAAATAGTTTCCTTTTTATCTAGAACATCGTGAAACATATGTCTAGGCTCATTTTGCCCTAAGAAAAGAAAAGGAAAATTTTGCATTTTTCGACAAAAATCATGGGTTAACCCCTTTGCAAAATTGCCAGTTTTGGCCTTCTAAAAACTTGTTATTTTTTTACTCAAAAATAGTTTCCTTTTTATCTAGATCATCGTGAAACATATTTCTAGGGTCATTTTCCTCCCAAAAAGAAAAGGAAACATTCTGAATTTTTTGACTAAAATCATGGGTTAACCCCCTTTGGAAAAATGCGATTTTTGGCCTTCTAAAAAGTTGTTACTTTTTTACTCTAAAATAGTTTCCTTTTTATCTAGAACGTCGGGAAACATTATTTCTAGGCTCCTTTTGCCCCAAGAAAAGAAAAGGAGAATTTTTCATTTTTTGATCAAAATCATGGGTCCACCCCTTTGCAAAATTGCCAGTTTTGGCGTTCTAAAAAGTTGTTATTTTTTTACTCTAAAATAGTTTCTTTTTTTATCTATAACATAGTGAAACATTATTTCTAGCCTCATTATGCCCTGAAAAAAGTAATAGAAAATTTTGATTTTTTTGGCAACAATCATGGGTTAACCCCTCTGTAAAAATGCAATTTTTCGCCTTTATGAAGAGTTATTATGATAGTCGTAAATAGTTTCTTTTTTATCTAGAACATAGTATAGTATAGTATAGTCTAGTCTAGTATCTGGTATAGTATCTGGTATAGTATCTGATAGTATCTGATAGTATCTGGTATAGTACAGTATAGTATAGTATAGTATAGTACAGTATAGTATAGTATAGTATAGTATAGTATAGTATAGTATAGTATAGTATAGTATAGTATAAGTATAGTATAGTATCTGGTATAGTATAGTATAGTATTTCACGATGTTCTAGATAAAAAAGAAACTACTGACGACTATCATAATAACAACTTTTCAGAAGGGGAAAATTTCATTTTTTTATTGTAAAATAGTTTCTTTTGTATCTAGAACATAGTGAAACACTATTTCTAGCCTCATTTTGCCCTTAAAAAAGGAAAAGAAAATTTTGCATTTTTTGACAAAAATCATGGGTTAACCCCTTTGAAAAATTGACAGTTTTGGCCTTCTGAAAAGTTGTTATTTTTTATTGTAAAATAGTTTCTTTTTTATCTAGAACATCATGAAATACTATTTCTAGGCTCATTTTGCCCTAAAAAAAGTAAAAGAAAATTCTGAATTTCTTGGCAAAAATCATGGGTTAACCCCTTTGGAAAAATGCGATTTTTGGCCGTTTGAAAAGTTCTTTTTTGTTTACTCTAAAATTGTTTCTTTTCTATCTAGAACATTGTGAAAGACTATTTCTAGACTCATTTTGCCCTAAAAAAGGAAAAGAAAATTTTGAATTTTTTGACAAAAATCATGGGTTAACCCCTTTAGAAAACTGCGATTTTTCGCCTGCTGAAAAGTTGTTGTTTTTATAGTCTAAATGAGATTTTTTTATCTAGAACGTTGTGAAACATTATTTTTAGGCTCATTTTGCTCTAAAAAAAATAAAAGAAAATTTTTGAATTTTTTGGCAAAAATCATGGGTGAACCCCTTTGGAAAATTGCGATTTTTAGAGCTGTAAAATTTTTTTTTTTACTCTAAATAGTTTTTTTTTATCTAGAACATAGTGAAACATTATTTCTAGGCTCATTTTGTTTAAAAAAAGTAAAAGAAAATTTTGCATTTTTCGACAAAAATCATGAGTTAACCCCTTTGGAATACTGCGACTGGCCTTCTGAAAAGTTGTTATTTTAATAGTTGGAAATAGTTTTTTTTTTAATCTAGAACATTGTGAAACATTATTTCTAGGCTGATTGTGCCCTAAAAAAAGTAAAAGATAATTTTGAATTTTTGGACAAATATTATGGGGTAATCCCTTTAGAAAATTGCGTTTTTTGGCCTTATTAAAAGGTTTTATTGTCATGGTCTAAAAATAATCTAGAACATCGTACAACATTACTTCTAGGTTCACTTTTCCGTAAAATAAATTTTAAAAAAATTTGGAATTTTTTGACAAAAATCATGGGTTAACCCCTTTAAAAAAAATTCACATTTTTAGGATTAGTATTTTTATTGTCTAGAAAGGCTTGTTTTCTGTTAAGAACATCTCTAAACATTATTTCTTTGTTGACTTTGCCCAAAAATAAACTGTGAAAAAAATAAATAACTTTTTTGACCATACTCGTAGGTTTGAAAAATTTTTTATTTTTACAACTATATAAAATTGATATTTTTATTGTCTAATCAGTCATGTTTTGATTTTGGGCAAGCTAGACTAAGAAATAATGTTTGTCCATGTTCAATATTCAAAGGAAGTTGTCCTACACACACAAAAATAATTTGACATAGTTGTAATGTTGGATGATTATGGTGAAACATTTAAAATTTCTTATGCTACACACCAACCCACTGTGGTAATCCTTGTTCCTCACATAAATATAGACACCCAAAAAGTAATGTCAACTTTCGGTTTATTGGCAGGGTGCAAAGAAAGTTGTGTCCAATAGCCGGGGGCTAGTGGATTTCTCTATCGGGCTAGTGATTTTTGTTCTAAACTTGCCTGACGGACAAATGCTGTTTTTTGGGGAAATTCAAAATACAGAAGGATTGTAATCAATCCTGCTAATCAAAAAGGGTTTTGGGGCTAGTCGAAATGACTCAAGGGCTAGTACATGCTAGCTACAGCTTGCCCGAATGGCAGGCTGTAAAACTGACTTTCTTTGTACCCTGATTCGTCTGGAGAAATTACAGAGACTTACAGTAAGATTATCTAGTTAACTAGTGTATATGCAAGCAGTTTAAACACTATTTTTTGGAATCTTTGTTTTAATTAACGCTAAGAGAAATGGGGTTGTGGAACAACAGCTGGGTGAAAAACCTCCCCGTACGTCCACTTGCCCCTAGGAGGAAAACCCCAGGCCAGCTGTACCCCATTTTACAGGTCTCCTGGGCTGACTAGCAATGAGTTACTAATCGAAATTGCTCATAGAATAATCAGATACCTTGAACCAAAGAAAATGACACAGAAACATAAATAAGTGTCTGGATGCTTAACATAGCTTTTTTTCGCAGAGTGCTGCAGCATCACTATATTGGGCCGTTTTGCTGGATTCAATGAAATGCAAAATGTCCTTGATCTTGAAAACTGCACAAAAGAGTTCATATCACACACTTGTATCAGCTTAACTGGGAAATTAACTGTTGTAACTGACGAATTCTGAGAAGAGTCTTTGTGGTTGCATAGTGGGCTGGTGGGCGCGTAAACACTGTGTTCCAATGAAAATGTGCTGTGTCTGCAGGACTGAGGTAGCTACCACTGACAATTCTGTAATTTTCTGGCTCGGCAAGAGATTCTGTCTTTGTCTCTTTATCAACTAAATCAGATTAAGGGTGTTGTGGAAGAGTGATGCCAGAAACGATGGCAATTTATGATGTGCATGGATCAGAGAAGAACATGCTGAATAACAAAAAAAATAAAAATAAATAAGATATTACTTTATAAAAAATTAAGAGAAAAATACATAAAAAATACTTGTGTTATTGGTTAGTTTCACAATAGCATTCTGGAATCTATGGGAAAAGTAACATTCAAAAGAACAAAGACTTACCAGCAATCCGTTTCAATTTCAAAATCTGTTTGACAAAACAGCATTGGCTTCTCCAGTTCAGCTCATCAGCTGTCCTCCTAATAGCAGACCAGTAACCTTTGCATGACAGTTCCTGATGAGATATAAAAGATTAAAGGTACTTAATAATACTAATTCTAATGCCAATACTAATGATAACAATAATAATAGTGATGATGACGATGATGATAAATAATAATTAAAATGTGAATAGTGCGTATCCAGTCCAGCACTAGCTAGGCATACAAGCTTATGGGAAAAAATTCTAAACCAAATATATATAACTAGGAGTAATCGGATCTTAGGAGAGTGCGTTCGATATGTTTGTTAGGCATACAGGGAGCAGTTGAGGGGGAAGGGTGGTTGCGATATAGATAAACATGATTATGGCATATTTTGCACGTAAGGGTTGCATACAGCAAAACTTCCATTTAAACTGTGTATCATTATAAGAAGGTTTTGAAAAGATATTGTATGGTTCGGTGTCAAGTGCTTGTAATCGGAGAAGACATGGGCCAGAGTGCGTCGGGCGTGTAAATAGAACATTTTGTTTTACTGGCGTGATTACAGGGCATAGTTGTTCAAAGGCTAATTAGTGCTTAACCCGGAATTCTTTTTCTTTCTTCAAAAACATTTCTTCGGATAATTTACTCTGTTATTTTTAAGAGCTCCAATAATCAACTTGTTGACAAAATGAATTAAATTGAATTTACTGTTTTAAAAGCTTTCACATCTGAATTCAAACTTCGCACTAACCCTGTCAAAGGTCAGGTGCAAAAAAGGATAAAATATAATCACTTACCATCAAACTACAGCACTTTCAAAATCTGGAGGATACAAATAGCAGTGGCTTCCCCATTTCAGATCTGTTTTCTCCGTCCTTGCAGACCAGTTAGTTATCTTGAAATTTCCTTCCTACTACCTTCCAGAAAAGATATAAAAGATATATCAATATATATATATATATAACAGTTAAATTTAAAGCAATGTGTACCAGCATAAACTGAATTCTCTTAAGTAAAAATGAATTCTTCAGTTCTTGCAAATCCTGTCATTCAGCTGCTGATGACAAACTTCTGTTTTTTCAAGGATGTGTGCAGGAGCGATAATCATAACCATGGAGTTGAGTGGTGGGTTCCTAGGTTTGCCAGGTTGACACCAAAGCAAAAAGGGAAGGCATCAGGGATGCACTTGTAGTTGAACACGACAAGTAGGGAAGAACAGTCAGTATGAGTTTCTGGTTTCCATACTTACTGGTTTAAAGTGTGGCCAGTTCTATAATATCTGATCTCTTGTGTTATGCAGATTAAGTGACACCGGCTTCTGCCAAAACAGTTCATCGGCCACATAACACCACTACACCTTCCACAAGTTCAGCTTTCATAGGAATCTGGCCTGACACAAGCATCCAGCCACCGTTAGGAATCCAATGTCATACAAGTATCTTCCGCAGTTTCCAGTCTAATATCTGGAATGTATGGGGCAGGCATCAGGGATGCAGTTGTGAATCGCTGATCACAACAAGTCAGTGCGAGTGCTGCCTGTGTAGGCATGTTGAGTTTCCTTGATTTCCTGGAGTTGGGTTCCTCCAATTACCAGATTGAAACTACAGCAAAAAGGGCACGCAACAAGGATGCACTTGTAGTTGAACACTACAAGTAGGGAAGAACAGTTAGTATGAGTTTCTGGTTTCCATACTCACTGGTTTAAAGTGCGGCCAGTTCTATGATATCTGATCTCTTGTGTTATGCAGATTAAGTGACACCGGCTTCTGCCGAAACAGTTCATCGGCCACATAACACCACTACACCTTCCACAAGTTCAGCTTTCATAGGAATCTGGCCTGACACAAGCATCCAGCCACCGTTAGGAATCTAATGTCATACAAGTATCTTCTGCAGTTTCCAGTCTGATATCTGGAATGTATGGGGCAGGCATCAGGGATGCAGTTGTGAGTGGCTGATCACAACAAGTCAGTGTGAGTGCTGCCTGTGTAGGCACGTTGAGTCTCCTTGATTTCCTGGAGTTGGGTTCCTCCAATTGCCAGTTTGAAACTACAGCAAAAAGGGCACGCAACAGGGATGCACTTGTAGTTGAACACTACAAGAAGGGAAGAAGAGTCAGTATGAGTTTCTGGTTTCCATACTTACTGGTTTATAGTGCGGCCAGTTCTGTGATATCTGATCTCTTGTGTTATGCAGATTAAGTGACACCGGCTTCTGCCGAAACAGTTCATCGGCCACATAACACCACTACACCTTCCACAAGTTCAGCTTTCACAAGAAACTGGCCTGACACAAGCATCCAGCCACCATTAGGAATCCAATGTCATACAAGTATCTTCTGTGGTTTCCAGTCTGATATCTGGAATGTATGGGGCAGGCATCAGGGATGCAGTTGTGAATTGCTGATCACAACAAGTCAGTGTGAGTGCTGCCTGTGTAGGCATGTTGAGTCTCCTTGATTTCCTGGAGTTGGGTTCCTCTAATTGCCAGATTGAAACTACAGCAAAAAAGAGCAGGCATCACGGATGCTTTTGTAGTTGAACGCTACAAATAAGCAAGAAGCATTAGTATGTCTTGAGTAAAATGGTTTCCATACTTACAGGTTTATAGTGCGGCTAATTCTATGATATCTGATCTCTTGTGTTATGCAGATTAAGTGACACCGGCTTCTGCCAAAACAGTTCATCGGCCACATAACACCACTACACCTTCCACAAGTTCAGCTTTCATTGGAATCTGGCCTAACACAAGCATCCAGCTGACAATAAATAATAATTAAAATTTGTGTAGTTCTAATCCATTCCAGCACTAGGTGCTTCATACAAGCTTATGGAAAGAACCTAAACTAATATATTCTTAAAAAGATAAGTCTGAAGTTGATATTTAAAGGTCAGGTGCAAAAAAGGATACAATATAATCACTTACCATCAAACTACAGCACTTTCAAAATCTGGAGGACAAAATAGCAGTGGCTTCCCCATTTCAGTTCTGTTTTCTACTTCCTTGCAGACCAGTTAGTTATCTTAAAATGACCTTCCTACTAAATTCAAGAAAAGATGTAAAAGATATATACAGATATATAACAGTTAAATTTAAATCAATGTGTACCAGCATAAAGTGGATTTACTAAAGTAAAAATGAATTCTTCAGTGCCAGTCAACTGCTGATGACAAACTTCTGTTTTCCAAGGATGTGTGCGGGAGCAATAATCATAACCATGGAGTTGAGTGGTAGATTCATATGTTTGTCAGGTTGACACCAAAGCAAAAAGGGCAGGCATCAGGGATGCACTTGTAGTTGTACACTACAAGTAGGGAAGAACAGTTAGTATGAGTTAATGGTTTCCATACTTGCTGGTTTATAGGTTGACCGGTTCTATGTTTGCTGATCTCTCGTGGCATGTAGATTATTAAGAGTGGGCTCTTTGAGACGATCTGAATGAGGATAAGTGGTCTGAGATCACTCGGATCATGATAGATCAAATGAATTGATCTACCATGATCCAGGTGGTCTGGGATCTCCGATCCTAGTAAATCCTTATCATCCCAAAGGTCAACCCACCCCAAGTGACACCGGTTTCTGTCGAAACAGTTCATCGGCCAAACACCACTACACCATATCCACAAGTTCAGCTTTCATTGGAATCTAGTCATACACAAGCAACCAGACACTGTAAGGAATCCAATCTCATACAAGTTGTATCTTCCACAAGCTTCCAGTCGGATATCTGGAAATGTATGGGGCAAGCATCAGGGATGCAGTTGTAGAGCAGTGATCCCAACAAGTGTAGAGGAACAGTCAGTATGAGAACTGACTGAGTATGCATGTTGGGTATCAAATGAAGAGAGTCCAATCTCTGTAGCATCTCCATGCATGACTGATTGTGTCTTACACAATCTCTTGTCAGTTTGCAGTCACAAGTCTTCTTTGTCAGCTGCACAAAGAGCGGTGAAATTCCTTTAGTATGCTGATGTCCAAAATTACTTCGACATGAGGTGTTTTACAAGGCAGGGTTGTTAGTCCTGCACTAAACCCCCAACCTGGAGGACCAGGGTGCTGTTTAGTCTGGCCCCTCTCCCCTAGACCAATCTGGCATGGTTGAACCTGCTAGGAGCATAAGCTCCTGCCGTCAAAGCTCTAAGGGTCATAAGGGCACGCAAGCCTCCCCGCCACGTCAAGGCACAGCACCAGGGGAGGAAAATGCTTAATCCTTAAATGCTTTACAGCCTTCCATGCTGATTTTGGATTAACGTTAGAGAATCCAAGATCATTGAGGTACATGTATATCCTAAGTTTATGATAACGAACAACAATGTACAACAGTTCTCCTTCCTCTCTTAAGTTTATGGATGACAGAGTGTCCCAGCGACAACAAACAGCATCTTATTATGTAAATAAATACAGTAGAAGCCTGGCAACTCAAACTGTGAAGGGAAACAAAAATCAGTTCAAGTTAGCGAGGGTTCGATTTATTGGGATTGATTGAACAATCAATTTGCCAAAATTGGAAATGGAACTTAGTTTAAGTTAGTGGGGAGTTTGAATTTTTGGGGTTCTACAATAATGAATAACCTCCCATTTATTTTATAACCTACGTACATAATATGATATGATCTAAAGATAACATGCACTCTAGTTATAAAAGCTTGATCTATTTTGCATTTGCCAGCTTTGATTGCTCATGAAAATTTATTGTGGTCTTGAATATTTGATACTTTTGATATTGTCACTATACTTACTACAGCTGTAAAATAAATATTATGCTATGATCCATGTTGATAGTTCATCATTTATTATTTACTCACAAATCTTTAATGGCACTTCTTTGAGGTAGACATAGCTGCTCTGCAGTTTGCCCGTCCCTCATTATCAGTGCTAATCTTAACATCTAACTTTTTTGTTCTGTTTTTATACACACAACACCCTTGTATACACGCATCCTCCCTCCCCACCTTACCCACTATTTTAGTGGAGACTTGGGAACCCTTTTATTAGGGATTCCATACCACACCTGTAATGCCACAAAGGTTGCTAGATATATCTACTGTCCCTTTTTTTTTTTTTTTTTTAACATAGCTGTAAAAAAAATATTATGCTATGATCCATGTTGATAGTTCATCATTTATTCCTCACACATCTTCAATATATTGCTTCCAGTTATAAAATAATAATCACATTCACCTGCATTAACATATAGACTAAAATCTCATCTTAAAACACCCCAAAACAGCTGCAGTAGCTAACTAAAACCACAAAAGGAGCTTTGAGACAATAAAAAAAGCTGAAATGCATGTATGTAGCAGTTTCTCAAATAGACTGCAGGCAAGCTTAATCTAACCTATACCAGCATTGGGGCTCTACAGGTGATAACAATTCATACACCTTTCTTTCGCTCCAACTGTACCTTTCTTGTACCTTGCACATTATTTTCTGAAGCCATCGAATATAATTATATGGACAAAATTAAAGTCTGATGCGCTCATACTTGGAACTATAACTCCTTTTATTTCCCACATTTCATCCCTATGGAAAGAAAAATGTGTAAACAAAAAATTAAAGTAAATTCCATTGTAACTGTATCTGTAGCGCTTGACCAACTACTGTATCTTGATTTGGGCATTGGAGAAAAGGGAAAAGACATGCAAGTTTGTCTTAAGAATGTTCATAATTTACATTTACATTTAACTGCTGCCTGGTTAGCTCAGTTGGGAGAGTGCCGGTCTGCCAACCAGGAGGTTGCGGATTCAGACCCTGGCTGGACTAACACTTGGGGTCTTTAAATGACTGAGAAGAAAGTGCAACCTTGGTAATGACATCTTCAAATGGTTAGACTTTCTAGTCTTCTCGGATAAGGATGAAAAACCGTAGGTCTCGTCTCACAGCACTTTCACTGATTTGTTTTTGTGGGACTTAAAAAACAAACACATCACTATTTGAAAAGAGTAGGGGTCGTAGACCCTGGTGGCGTGGCCAACCTTTATGGGTGGGATTGGGTAGGGATGGCACCTGCATGGGACCAGAATCCTATTCGGCACTGTCCCTCTGGGCAGGCACGTGTTCAGAATAACTGGTAAATAAATATGGTGGAACCCTGATTTAACAAAGTCCTTGATATAATGTACGATTTTCTTTACCCCAATAATAGTAAAATATGCGAAAAAGAACCCTAATATAAGTTACGAAACCTTGTTAGAATGAACAAACTTTGTCAGTCCCTTGGCCCTTCGTTAAATTGAGGTTCCACTGTAAAAGTATCACAGACGCAATACTGATGGAAAATGCTGAACCTCCAGGGGAGTGTGTTTACTAGGACCTCATAGAAATGGCAACCATCGAGTATGGCAGCTCTGCAACAAAGCACTGTGTGATTTACATAAAAATTGTTGCTTGCTGGCTGGCCTGTTAATGGGTTGTTTTGCCTGCAATGCTTCCAAGGTATTTTTATTATTTCTTTGCAGCAGGCATGAAGTACAGGTCACTTTTCCACAGGCGAATGTTAAGGTCACCATGTTAGAGATAAACAGCGAGTGTCTCCTAATAGAGTATTTTGTTAGGAGATTAGGGCTAAGATCGAGGGGAATCTGTGTAGCTTGGTACGTGTAGTTTATTGATGGAGCAGTGTCCTCTACTCTTGACCCGTGGAATGTGACCAGTGCTTTAGACCCAGCAACAACTTTGACTTGGTTGGTCAGGGGAAGCTCAGGCAACTGCCACTTTGAAGGCAGCTACAGTGAATTTGTGTTCTTTTATTTTGCTTTGCTCAACAAGTAAAAATGTGGATGAACTTTTTTGGAGCTCAAGCACGGCTCGAAATTAAAAAAAACCCTAGAGATCGCCTTTTGGTGACTAACTGAAGAAATATTGTCGCCTTCTGGTGACCAACTGAAAAAATATATTCACCAGATGCAAATTTTTAGTCTCCAGTTTGTATGATGTAAATGATGCAGCTCATAGTCAGGGCTTCTGAGTTTTTGCGTCGTCGCAGAGCCGCAAATTCACAAAAACATGCAAAATACTGCGAAATTCGGTAGAAATCTTATCAAATACATGTCTGTACAACATATTTGAAATTTTTCTCAGCTATTGGGGTTATTTACTTGCCGTAAACTTGTAAATTTATCTTGAAAACCTCGTCACTGAAACACGCAAACAACGTCCCGAAACTCGGAAACTACCAGGCGTAGATTATGTTGCAAAAAACTAGGCACTAGCCATGATGTTAAAGGCTTTGCCATTTGTTCAGTTCTGGAGTGTATTATGTATTGTTGTTGAAAGAGCAAATGATGACCTCTGTTAGAAAAACATTAAAAATGCTGGTCTGGTCAGCGCAAAACCGATCGATCTCTAACCAAGTTTTCCCTGAAAAATAACCACAAAATCAGCCTGTTTGACCAATTGATTTTTGGCTAAATTTGCCCTAAAATTCCTGCGAAATCGATCGATTTTTCAGCGAATTTGCCCCTAAAAATCCCACGAAATTTGACTTTTTTTCTGCGACCAATCAGAAGCCCTGCATAGTATGGTGCGATCCATGAGATTTGAAAATATCGTGGATAGAAGTCGGTATAAATTTGGAGGTAAACTGGCCTTGTTTATGCGATTTGGCACATTTTTTATGATGAAAGCAAAGCAGGATAAGATGAAATGTTTGTCTTAACTTCACTCTTTTAATTTAAATCTCAATCATAGAGAAATCTGGTCGCCACTTTGGTGACCAAACTAGAATTTTTAGTCACCAAGGAGAAAATGTTAGTTGCATTGGTGACCGTATCAGTCGCAATTTCAAGCCCTGTCAAGGGAGAACCTGCAATCATTAGGAAAATTCTCACAATAGTCATGAAATGGATGTCAAAGAAATGAACGCAAATTTTATTAATGTGTGGTAAACATGCAGAGCTACTCCTTTATCATAGTTCAAGTTGTTTTTTGGATGTTCTCATTGTTGTTGTGGTTCCCTGCTAGCAGAAGCTTCTTTTCCATGATATTCAGCGGGCCGGAGGAAAAAAACCTCTGCCATGCCACGCCATCACACAAACATTTTAACACATGACCAAGTTTGAAACAAGGCATTGACAGGCTAAACACAACTCATAAGCTTATGAAAGTGGGAGACGTGACCTTGGAGGTTTTCCTTCTTTTCTTTCTTACATATGAATGTTATGCAGTGAATGGAATACAGGCGCTAGGAGCATCTAAACTTTTTTGCTGTCACAAGTATTTTAGAGTTCCCAAACTTGATCTGTTTTATGCATTAAATTGTGGTTTGTTCAGTCTGCAGAGAGCCAGGTTTGATCTCAGATGCAGTTTAGCACTGATGACCTGGTTCTAGCGCATGTTCCTACATTTGTCGTCCTTTAATTTCCTCCGTAGAATCGTTAGGAGTGAAGATTTAGTTCACAATTCATTTTTTTTTTTTCAGAACAGCCGTTTCAAGGAAATTATTCGACATAAGATTTTCATACAAACTCTGTATTCTCACGCGGTTGCCTACCCGTCAAGATGACTTCCAAAACCGTGACAAGGTCTGTTGCAGATACGCATATCTATTCAATGCTCGCAATCTTAGTTAAAGCTCATGTTCAATACTAATACCTACATGGTGTTTGTGGCTGGCCTCCCTTTCTCAATGCATGGAGTTGCCAAGTTTGCTGCTCACAGGACAAAGGAAACAGCCAAATATTTTGTTGGAGTCATGTTCAACAAACTGTGATTCGTCTTGTCGGTGTTCTAAAATTGATGGTGAAGACAAATTAGATAAAACTCAACTAAAACATCCAAGAGAGTACTTTCAAAACATTCATCGTAACATTTTTATTTTACACGTCTTACCGTTTTGAACGAAACGGCAAATTGATCGGAGTTTCGAATCATATGGCGCGTGGCGCGGCAACTAAGCTAACCGCGTGATAACGAGGCAGAACGAGAGGACCTTGGAAAACCGGAAATGACAACAAATTCAACGGCGAAAATGAAAATTATGTGCCAACTTTTCATCGACTTATCCAAAAATTTACAAATTGTGTACTAATTTCCATCTGGCTAATGGTGAGTCTTTTCTTGGAAAGGGTGCATAAACCGGGGAGCGCACTCCCTTATTTGGCGTAGACAGGAGCTGAACAATGCCATAGTTTTCAGGGTCTTATACAGGGTATATTAGGAGCTATTTCATTATTCCGAGTCTTGCAAGGAATGTCTTTTTGGACCTTTAAAGAAGGTAGGCAATGAGCTGTCCACAGGTGTGGCCAACTGTTGAACCTAATGGCCTAAGCCGCCGTGACGAATTATTGTAATCCACATCCTTATTATTTTTTTTCCAGTTTTTTGGGTTGTACGTCATTTCCGCCTGATCTCTCTTTAAACAATTTTTATTGCGACATTAATCTCCATCAAGTAATCGGCTCCTGTCTCCATCTATTTTGTATTGTGATTCCTATCATAGGTTCAGCAACATCTGTAAACCTGAAGAAGACTGGTATGGCCAGCCGAAATACTGTTATGAAAAAACAATACTCGTCATGTATTCTGATCAGCTTCGCAGTAGTCTTTGGACTTCTCGTTTTTGGTTCTTCATATTTTGGCTGATTAGATCTCTTTTCTAGAGATCTAACGTTTATAGCAGGATCTTTGTCCACGGTTTTTTGAAGTTAATTTAATTAGTTTATTATGGCCCACCATTAATTTTTTTATATATAAATCGTATTCCACGACTGATGATTAAGAAAAAATGAAAATAACCAATTCTGTGTGCGAAACGAATTTGAACAGGAAATGACGGGCAGACTTCGAATTCGATCAAGGAGGTCGCATTCTGAGGTGGGAAAATTTGAAAAGTCGCTTAGCCACACCTTTTAAGACTCTTGTGTTCGACAGACTTACAAGCAATGGGTGAGGCGGCAAAAGTCCATTCAACGTCTGATAGAACTTACCCCAGTCTCACCACCACTGAGAGGCAAAAAGCGCAAAGAGCGAAGTTCTGTAAGTACGTGATTCAAGATCAATGAACTCTGACAACTACCCGATCACTGCAGCTGAATGTCTGAACCCTGAACGTCGTCAAATGACACTCCTCGAAAGTATTTTCCCAATCGGACCTTATTCGCGTTATTTTCAACTTTTTCACGGGACGTGGAAGAAACATTTTGAGAAGCAGTAAGCTATGCGTAACAAAAGATACTGAAAGCTCTCCAAAACTATCAAGTACTGACTCTTGACTCGCAATCCCCTCTGAGTGCGTGTGGGGACGGTGTCGGTGTATCACGTGCTTGTCTTTCACTTTGCCCTGATACGCATCCAAATTTTAACTCGGGACAAATAAAATTTGACCTGCGTAAAAAACAGGTCCTAACACCTTGGACCAAAGTACGTGTTTTTCAGACTTATTCCTTTCTAGTGTATTCCACTTGGGAATTACGGCCAAATCGGCTTTCTTGATCTTCACAGAAAAGCAAATATTTATGAGTAATCAGTTGTAAAATTCTTTTTATACCAGTCGAAGTTCTTCTAGCGGCTCTCTCTTTCTGCAACAGAAACGGCCACAAAATTGTGCTACAAATGGTAAGAAAAACTCTCCATGCGAACGAAGTTCAAACTGACGTCTTCACTGTACCTTGCTCGCTTTATTTTGTGAACATGTTGTTCTGAACAGTAGGTGGACATTGGGTTTCCTTTTTGTTGACTCTATAATTGCGTTACTTGTCGATGCGCTATTATTAGCATTTCCTCCTGCATTTCTTCATAAACTGTAAATCTTTAAACCTTCCCGGCAAACACAACGACCATGGTCTTAGTCTCCAAGGAGGTGATCCACTAAAGTAGAGTTTCTACCGGCGTATACGAAAAAGTCAGCTCTTTTTCAAAAACACGATCTTCAATTTACGCCATTATAAGTGCAGGATTAGATTTGATCTGTCACAAAATATTTTTGGATTTACTGTTTGAGCTTTTCAGGGACTTTAAATGTTTTTAATAGAAACTGTGAGAGAAAAATAAAAGATATTAAACATTTATAGAGGGTCTGTAATTGTGCTTTTCACAGAGCTCGCTCAATTCCTGGGCCAGGAGCCGCTGGGCTCAATTCTGCTGCATTTGTCTGGAATCCACGCTAATCTGACGCTAATACAGAATAAACGTAACAACCGCTCTTAGGGGAGCACAACCACGCTTCGCTTGTGAAATTGTTGTTTGGACTACGTTTGAAAATAAACATATAGTCAGCCGGTAAATAGATCCAGTTAGAACCAGTGAGAACTCGTGGAAAAAAAAAAAAAAAACAGGAGATCGGGAGAAATTTCAAAAGGAAAATAGTACTTTCAGTTTCAAAGACACGTTCTTCTGATCTTACAGCTTCGATTGTAAGAATGAAGTAGCGCGTTGTTTGAATAAATGAATATATTTTGACCTTTATATATATCCCGTTTACCGCAGGTGGTTTGAAGCTTACGGATAAAATGCAGGAATTCAAAATCTCCGATAAATATTGGACATCGCAGCCGGATCGTCGGAGATTTTGAACAAGATTTTTCAGGAATCTTAAATTGCACGAGTGTTTTATTTTACTTTGTGGGGATGTAACTTTCCTCTCCCAAGTAACTCCCAAATCGAAACAAGGTAGAGCCTCGGACACGATTATTAAGATTATTACGATTATTACTGTTTTAAATTTAAAATTTGATACTGATCCAGGCCTTCTAGAGATCCGGCGAACCCTCACTGCTTTGTCGTTGTGGTTTTGCCTTCACAAGTGTTTCTATTACGAAAGTTGTATGGCGTGACAGACAACTTGAACACGCCACCTATACGCCCCACCAACGCCTAGCCAGCGCCCCTTTCTATTGTCTATAAACCAATCAAAATGACGTATTACATCACGCCTTATTCCGGCATTGAATTTCAACAAACAACAACTACCCTTCAAACAGGGCAACAGTCATGTATTTTGGTGTTCGAATACTGTTAATTTATCAATGCTGTTACCAAAGAAGAGATGGAATTGCTTAACGAATAGAAAAGGTGACATTTTACTTGAAATCGGGGGACAATAAGTCTGATGTTTTGTGTGCATAGCAAATGAGGAAGTCGAACCATCGCTGTTTCACATGCACAGCACGTGTACAGCAACAATGCCATCTCAGGCCACAGTCGTGAAAAACAAATGTCACGTTCGCCTGAAAAGATCATGACAAAAGACCGCAGGGATGCATTTTAAGAACGTTGATTGCAGCCGTACGTCTCAGAAATATCTGGATGTCCTTCAGGTTTGAGTAGTGAGGAGAAGATAAATTACCGAGTGAATATTACACAGAGCGAAAACCTTCGCTTTGCACCTGTCAAAGGGACAAGAGTGGTAAACAGAAGCTTATCATATTCAATGGAGTCGAGACGGTTAAAATCTGTAGAGCACTCTTTCCTCGCTGTGATGGAACAGTTTTTGCAAACGGTGGATTTGATGGATCATACGGTCCTGATTCCTATGAAGTTGATCGATCTGCCCGTAAAGGATCTTATTCCTGCGAAAGGTTCCGCCGCCGATTCGTTTCTGCAAAACAATATGAACATGAGGGCATTCTATTTAATGGTGAAAGCGATGCGAATTAAATTGTCGCTTGGACATAGCCATTACAGCGAAGATGAAGAGAGCCTTGTTCCGCTAGAACGGGAAATTCGAGAATCTTGTCACCGTTTAAATCAGCTCGCCTTGGTCGCCAGGTACATCAAAACTTCGACGCTAAATCTGGGCCCGAACGACGAGCTTCCCTCTTTTCAAAATTTTAAAAACAAAACTCTCCTTGCTGCTGAAAATTGTCTTCTCGGCGCGTTGAAGAAATTTGTCGATGAGGTGGAATCCTTGGAGAAGTCAGTCCTTTTTCCTTGCCTGTTGAAAGATCACCGAGTTAGCGAGCAGATGCCGCAGTTTAACGAAGGGATCCAAACTCTGTACGATGTTTTCGCTTTGCTCAAGACCCTGCGAGCGGAACTGCTGTCAGGATCGCGGAATTTCGAGCTGCCAGATGCCAAACTGCAACAGAAGTTATCCGAACTGCTTCAGACTTTTTCTCGATATACTGACATGGCGAGAAACCTCACTGCCCGCTACGAAGAAGAGGTGCGATGTTCTTGATTTCGTTTCTTGAGAGAGGAACGCGCGAGATACAGTGGGGTGAACTTTATTAATACAATGCTATCAAATGCCTACTTTCCACAGTAGGTTTAAAGAAAATGTCTGTAAATATTATGTGTAAAATTTCTAAGAAAATGAGTACTTTGTACTTTACTTCTCGCTTTACTTGTACAAAAAAGACTGATTGAGTTATGCATGTTAATTTCATGGAAAGAAAGCCAAGTTTATATCAACGCCTGAAGGGCAATAATAAATCAGCTTATTATTCATTTGCATTAAATGGTGAGGCAATTATTATGAAGGAATAAAAATTTGTGCATCGCATTTAAGTTGTAGTTTTCTATTGAATTTGTCTTTGTCCGGTTAAAGTAAGACTTTTGAACCGTGTTATTTCCCTATGCGGCGTTTTATTCTCGAGAATTTGCACTGCTTGTCATCGTCAAAAACAAGTTCATTTTATGGCCGTAGGCGGAAATTCTAAAAATGGGCGACAGGGCAGTTACGTAATGATCTATAAACATGTTTTGGAGGAACGTGGAGGACTGGCTGCTATTCTAGCGTTTTCTGAGCGCAAAGCAAACGCCCTTCAAAGCATTAATTTTATTTTGACATATATTGGTCTGAGAGCTTCTTGCTCACGTTTTGCCATTATATCTTAAACTTTTCTAGAGCAACTTTTTATTAAAGGGGATGAAAGTCGTGCGGGAAAAATTCAAAGTGGTCAAAGATTACGCCGAAATTTGCACCGAGTCCGAAGTGGAAAAAAACTAGGTGATGACAAATCCAATTTTGAGATAAATCAAACTTATTTTCCTTTACTTTCTTCTTTTTCAATGACATACACGTAGGCATTCCCTAATATTCAATTGTACTTAAAGTTTGAGTAGCTGAATTCAGTTAATAGGCTAGACGTACATGCCGCTAGTTTACAATCGGCCGTGACTTCCGGATTGGAAAAAATATATATCCCTTGAAGTAGTAAAACACCGAATATTTTAAATCCCTGACCAAAATCAGCGCGAAAGGAAACGTCGAAAGTACTGTAGAAGAAAGGAAATAACACTTGTTTGGCTGGACGGCTGCCGAAACTAACTGGTACTTTACAATCATGAGCGAGACAGCGGTGAACACGTGCCAAACAAAAGTTTGGGTCTGCATGGCTATCACATGCCCCGGAAGTAGACTCGGTGCGCTCAACCTTTATTCAACCCGTACTCAAAATTCCTAGTCTTGCAATAGGGGAGCCGTCACGTCTCCTTAATAACAATGATGGTAATAACAAAATCTCATATAAAAGATAAAATGATTTTAAAAAACATTCATAGCATGCACTACAGGGCAGGCAGGAGCCAATAAACTCCTTTCACCAGTTCACAGACAAGTCTATTTTTAGTGACATTTCCGGAAACTGATCTTTGGCCTAATTTCCCCTAAGGAATCCCCTCCCTTTTTCCCTTCCTACACAAACGAACTTTATACGCGTAGGTAGCCCTCGTGGGGCCGGGTATTACTTTTTTTACAGATTTATTCAGCTTCGCCCTAAAAAAACCGGAGCTACGCAGGCTAGCTATGGTAAACCGATCTGAACCAGGAGCACACCGTAATCAGCTAGGCTTTTCTACATTATGCTAGCATTTTTTCGAGCATTCACTCGTGAGGCAAAAGCATTGAGCATTATTCGAGCATTTTCGTGGCATGTTCCCCGGAAAATTAATTTTTCCGAGAAAATAAAATAGAAATTAACTTTTTTCAAGAGCCCATGCCCAATGAGCTCCTTCTTTTTTAAACAAAATGAAGACTAAAATTCAAAATTCACAAAAAACCTAATACAGCTGGGGTTTTTTTGCTGTATTTATGAACTTGTACAGGTTGTCGTTGTTACTTGCAACACTTGCACGTTTTGGTAAGTGTAAACTTTGAAATTAATTTAAAAAACCGTTTGTATAATGAGCATTATCCGAGAATTTAGTGACTTTTCTGGGGAGACCGAGCATTTTAGTGGAAAAAATGGAGCATTAAGGTGGAGCATTTTAGTAGGGAAGCAAAAGCATAATGTACAAAAGCCTATGATCAGCTCCGGTCTGAGCTGGACCGTAAAATTCCGAAAACAAGCCTCGGGGCATATATCAAAGGCCCTTTTTGAGGGGCTTATTTTTGGAAAGGCTTATATACGGAGGGAAATTTGCGTCTCAAAATCGATTGGGCTAGCCTTATGGTTAGAAGTAAATTTACCGTTTTTGCTTTGCTTTACGTTGTCTTTGAGGGCAATTTTCCAAGTACAAGCCCCCGGGGGCTTATATTTGGAGAGGCGATTTAACGGAGGGTTTTTTGCGTTACGAGTTTGGGGGGCTTATATTTGGAGGGGCTTATACATGGAGGAGCTTATTTTCGGAATTTTACGGTAATGCAGTACCGAGTTCGCCCCATACAAGGGAATCCGAGCTCTGGAATCCAGGAAATTTTTGTTTATGGAATCCGAGATCCTGGGTTTTGGAATCTGGAATACATCTCAAGGAATCTGGAATCCTACTAACGATTAGAATCCAGAATCCAAGTTCTACTGACAAATAATGGAATCGGGAATCCACAGCGTGGAATTCAGAATCCAAGAATGTCCTGGATTGCTTTACATAACGCAAAAACGCCGCTTATTAACAGTGCCGGGTATAATTAAAAAGTTAGCCCGAGACCTCAAAAGACTGGCAGATTTGTCTTAATAATTCAGTCATCTTCATGATCATTACTTACATGCAGTCATTGATACTCAAGTAAGTACCTATGGCCAGACAGGGGCGGATCCCGGATTTTCTCCAAGACGGGGTTGTAAGTATCGATGAGAATTCAAGAAGGGCCAAGCGAATGGGGGAGGGGGAGGGGGAGGGAAGGGTCAGATCAAATCGAGGCACTATATTAATCCAGGAGCCCATTATGGGCTCCTGATTAACCCTCGGACGTACAATGGGGGAAGGGGGGAGTGGATGCCACTAAGGTTTTCGTGAAATTTCTCCTAGAGGGTAAAACATCAGTACCTGATGTTTTCATTAGCTGTTCCTTCATCCCTGGCGCGCATTTTGAGTCAAGTTCAGTGATAGTCAGTTTCTATGGTTAAGAGATATGGCGTCATAAGTAGGAGGTGGTCAAGCCATATTTGAGGTAAAGTACACGTTTTTTCAACTTTTTTCAACAATGAAATTAAATCTTGCGGCTTAAGTCATTCAAAGTGCTTATTTATGTGTTATTTTTCATGTCAAGCGCAAAAAAGCACCATTTCTCGCGGTTTTAACCTGTTTTCTAATTCTTGGTAACTTCCAAGATGGCGACCATTGTTGGTGACGTCACAGGCCCCCAGCAGCGCCACCACCCATAAAATATACCTCATCTTGTAGAGGAGATCAAAGGCTTTCCACTGAAGGTAAAATCGTCTCGAATACTGCAACATATCAAAAACTCTAGGGGAGTCCATCCACCCTCCCCTCCCCCCCGTACCACAGTGGGGGTATGAATTTGCGTGTACGTCCGAGGGTTAAGGTCCAAGAGTAGATTGCAACAACGATAGTTGTTTGTCTCTTTTTACCTGCCTATTTAATCAAACAGACTCGCTGGAAAGAGCCCTCTTGCCGCGTATGAAACTTCACAAAGGCTTGGAATATTTTGTCTACCTTGAATCTCTCGGAGTGCATGGCGCGCGATCACTGCGTGATCAGAGAATCGCTCGGCTTCAGACAATCACATTGTTTGCCGAGAGCAGGTCTTGATTGGTTTCATTAGTGAAAACGATCGCTTAGCTTCTCCGCTTTGTGGTCGGTAGGGTGCAGGCAATGGCGATGGTATACTTGCCAACTTTTTTTAATTTATAGGCGTGACATTCTTTATTTTAAGGGTGCCAGGATTTTTAAGAGTGGTCCGATAATATCCGAAGAAGTCCGAAGATATTCCGAAGACTTCTGAAGACGTTACGATGAGTTCCGTCTAACACGAACATGGGAACACAAAGGAACATTGACTTCCCTACTGAAAAAAGAGAATTCGGAGAAAGTCGATCATTCACAAAGACTTTTCCTTTCCCTCTTTAGTTCTGGTTTCCTTGAAATGAATTATAAATATATTTTTCAAAATGTGTCAGTTAATGCTGTAATGGCTCAAACTTTTCCACCAGGCGTGACAAATCAGAACACAGACGTGAGTAGGCGTGAGATCCAACTTTTCGATCCTCAGGTATACGATGGATCGTTGGGAAAGCATCTTCAACCGCGAACACCAAGTGCTAGAAAAAGTAAATGTGTGCAAAATCATCTCAGGCCCTTTCAAGCCTGATGGTTTGTTCTCCCGTAAATGACGATCAGTCAATCACCTATCAATTGCGCATAAAACATTAAGAATTTATAATATTATTTTTGGTATAAAAAAGGGACAGACATGGGTAGCCAGACAAGTCGAAAACTTCCCAAAAAGGGGGGGGGGGGGTTGCAACCCTCTCAACCCTTCCCCCAGATATGGTTTTCGTTCTCTCTGTCCTAAACCGGGTGTATAATTCCGCGGAAGTCTGCTCTAAATCGGTGTACATGTACTTTGTCCTGAACGGGGTTTTTCGAGGGTCTTACTATAAAAGGGCTATGTATTTTACGAACTACCGTATTTATTCGATTAGGCGCCCTGGCCGCTTATTAAACTTTTGGGCCTTGAAATTGGGCGCTTTTTCGAGGCTGGGCGCTTATTAAATTTTCATTATTCTGAGCAAGAAGTAAGTTAATTTTCCAACAAAGCAGTAAATAATAACAAAACGTGAAGAAACTCGGTCAACGGGGAAATCTCTTAGTAGCTTTGTACCTAGTCAATTTCTATCTCATTGTCAGTAAGATCATTAAGTGAACTCTCTGGTCTTGCCTCGTAGATGTCTCACAGCGTAACGTCTGCAAATGGGTCATACGATGAGAAGCAGATAGACGGTAGTAAAGAAATAACAACCAACTATTCTTGCCCACTTGAGGTTTTTATTTTTGTAGGGTGGGAGGGGAGGGTTGTGGGTGGGGGTGGGCGCTTATTCGAGGCTGGGCGCTGATTAAATTTTCCTCACAACAGGATGGGCGCTTATTCGAGGCGGGAGCTAATTTGAGGTTGGGCGCTTAATCGAATAAATGCGGTATTTGTTCTAAACAAGGTTAAGGTTTCCAACCCTCAGCGGCTCACCTATGGAAGAGTTATCCCCGGGCTTGGTCCGTGGGGAAATAAACCTCTTACATTTCCTCGGCGTAGAGGGAAATTTCCCGACGACGCAATACGTACATTGACCAAAATCAGGAGCCCGCCAGAATACATTTCACTTTTGCATTTCTTATTTAAATTTACCAATCAAACAGAGGTTTGCATCAATTGCTCCAATCTCAGGAAGAAAACAAGACTAAAAGATTTTGGTAGTTGACGTCATGATGCAATTGTCCTATTAAATACAGCTTACATACCGAGAGAAATAGAGGGTTTGATAGCAACGAGCTGAATAGTAAATTAAGCTGCATTTGATATACCACCCGACTGATGCGGGGGCTAATTATAACTCGACACACAGTTGCTTGTTTCACTGCACTCTATATCCGAAAAAGTAATTTGCATCTTTCTGCGCTGATGTTGTCACGGTGTCGTGCTTCATATAAAAGGCTTTTGTTTCTAAATGATTGACACTTCACTACAAAGGCGCGTCAGGGGCTGCAATACAATACTGCTCTGTGATTGGTTCGAACGGTCTTGAATTCCGAGAAAAGCTAAAGATAGAAACGTCACAAGACTTCATTGTTGAGTGTAGACTAGACTCTGGGACACAAAAGGTCATTTCTCTGTTATTTTGAAGAAGACATGGATCTCAAAACTCTATTTCACAATCTTCGCGAAGAAGTGTCTTGTTCGGTGTGTTCGGACTTGTTCACAGATCCTAAACATCTCTCCTGTCTGCACAGTTTTTGCCTCAAGTGTGTAAAACAGTGGTACGAAACGTGCGGGGGCGGAGACGCCATTAAATGCCCGACATGCCAAACGCTAAGCAGAATACCAGCAAGCGGTGATCTTAAAGATCTTCCAACAAGCTTTTATTTGAACGGTTTTATCGATGTTCTTGCCATCAAAGAATGCAAGAACACTCAACTAACATGCGGAAACTGTGACAAGAAGAGCTCGGAAGCGTCATATTGTTTCCAATGTTGCATATTTTATTGTGAAGAATGCTTAATGTTTCATAGTAAAATGCGAGACAAAACGGGACACCGTGCTTTGGCGGTAAGAGAATTCCAAGATAAAGACTTCGAGGATGTATTGAAGCGACCAGTATTTTGCTCAAGACAAGGACATCAGAAAGAAGAGCTTAAATACTACTGCAAAGAATGCGAAACAGCTCTTTGCCAAACATGCGTCATTTTGGATCACGGAGGTCATGTTTTGAAATTGATCGAAGAAGAAGCCGAAACCAAAAGACTCGAGATCAAATCTGTAATAGAAACGCAGAGACAAAATTTAGAAGCGAAGATGAACATAGTGAGTCAACTGGATGAAGACTGTGCTACAATGATTCAACAAGATGAAGTATTAAAAAGAGATGTCCAAAGATTTGCTGAAAACTTGATCAAAACAATTAAGGCAAAAGTGCAAAATATAATCACCACAATGGAAGGCCGAACTAAGAAGTCCATTGAAAGTCTGACAGCAAGAAAGAACGAGATTCAGCAACAAATTAATGCTATTGAATCATCGCTAGAAGAAGCTGATAAACTCTTTCAGAGAAGTACCAATGCTGAAGTTGTTCAGCTTAAAAAAACACTGCAAACAATTTTTCAGGGGGTGGATCAAGCTAAGGTTATCGCGGCTCATGACCCTGAAGCTCAAGAAGCTTTAGTGTTCATTAAAAATCAGAAATTGCTTGATGTTGTGAACGGAGAAGAAATCGGATCCTTGGAAATCCAGTGGACAATAGCAAGCGAATCTCTGGCTGAAGGTGAAGGACTCAAAGAAGCAACTGTCGGGCGTAAAGCTCAATTCAATTTGATCACAAGAAACACTAAGAGAAAACAGGTTTATGATGGGCGAGACCGTGTCACGGTAGAGATTGAGGACGAGCAAGGACAAGAATGCGTGACGGAAGTGAGAATAGAGGACGTTAAGGATGGTACCTACCAAGTTTTTTTTTATCCCAGAGTTCAAGGTACCTTCAAACTTTATGTTAAGGTAAACGAGGAACATATTCGTTGCAGCCCTTTTACAATAAGCGTAAAACCATTTCATGTAAAACCTGTTTTATGTTTTGGAAAGAGAGGCACGGATCATGGAATGTTCAAGTATCCTCGAGGTGTGGCAGTGAGTGACAAAGACGAAATAGTGGTAGCTGACGACTGCAACCATCGGGTTCAAGTGTTTGACAGTAATGGTACTTTCTTAAGATCTTTTGGTCGCAGAGGTGAAAATGCTGGAGAGTTCAACCGACCTGATGGAATAGCCATTGATAAGAATGGGAAATTTCTCGTAACAGACAGTTGTAACCATAGAGTGCAAATCTTTAGCAGGGAGGGGAGGCATCGGGGCTCATTTGGCGGCAAAGGAAGCCTTAATAGTCAGCTCTCTGACCCTTGGGGTTTATCCTTAGATAGTACTGGTAATGTTATTGTCGCTGATACAGATAACAAACTGATTAAGATCTTTACCCCAGATGGTAGGTTTATAATGAAGATAGGTGGACAGGGTTCTATTTTTGTTCCTGTTCACTGTGTTCAGTGTGGTGAATATTTCATAGTGTCAGACTCAGGTGAACACTGTATCAAAGTATTTAACAGGGAGGGGCAATTTCAGCGCAAGTTTGGTAAGAAGGGGGAGGGGGACGGGGAATTTATTGATCCTGGTTATTTGTTAGTGAATGAGTCACAGCATCTGTTTGTCTGTGATCGTGACAATAATAGAGTTCAAGTCTTTGAACTTAACGGAAAATTCATCGGGAAGTTTGGAACAAAAGGCACCAAGTTAGGAGAATTCAATAGACTCTTGTCAGTGGCAATGCTTAGTAATGGCCAAATTGTTGTGTCTGATCAATGTAACCATCGAATTCAAATATTTGAATGAAAAGTGGTTTTATTATATAAACACCAATGAAACACCAGGTGAGCTTTCGCGCGAAAACTTCACATGTGAAAATAACCTCTGCTATGGCTACATAATAAATCGCGCCTTTCACACCAAAACTATTAAAGTGAAATGGTTTGGTATTTCATTGGTGTTTATTTAATAAATAGAACATTACATGGCCGCTTCGAGATATGAAATTTCTCTTCGAGTATTGAAAAATATTTCACGAGTGAGCGTAGCGAACGAGTTAAATATGTTTCAACACTCGAAGAGAAATTTCGTATCTCCGCGCGGCCATGTAATATCCTCTATATATTTCCTGAACATATTAGCATAAGCTTGTTATTCTCCAAATATCAATCTAAATATCCAAGGTAAATTAAGTTAGTCCACATTCGTTAATATTATTTTTGAAAGACTAAAAGATTTAGTTTTATATAATTTTGCTTCGCCAAAGGAGGGAACACTAGGGAGACACTAACATCAAGTTGCGATAGTCAAGGCAACCAGCTATATATGACAATGTAAGTAAAAATATCAAGACTAAACATTAGCTTAGTCATAAATATGTTTATTTTACCGTTCATAAGGTGTTGAAAGGGCCAGTGCAATTTTTTTTTTTGCTTTTTATCAATGACACATAAAAAGCATGGGTCAGGTTTTGTGTAAAATGACTGCTGTACAACATAGATAAAGTTATGCGTCTAGTTTTACCTTAATTTTAATGAAATATTCTAAGACGGGCAAATTTTGAAAACGTACAACGTGTATTTTAAGAAACCAAATGAGCTAAATTAGATTGAACAGTTTGTTGTTCAAAGGTGTGGTTGACGGATTAACCGCTCATGCTCCCCCTTACAAAGGTCGGTTGAGCTACAACCTTGTTCTTGCTTTACAACTGAGTACGAAGAAGGATAGCACATTTAAGACTTAAGCACAGTGTTCAAATTCTCTTGTAAAGCAGATACCATAAAAAAATAATTGTGCTTGTCAGTGGAGATCCTTGAAGGAATTCAGATTTCCTGTGTAATTTTCTGCGTAATTTAGTAAAAAATAACCAAAAATAAGGATAATCGTAATTCACCTGATTTTACATAGATAATTGTGTAGGGAAAAAAACCGCAAACTTATCCCTTTGAGAAACTATGTCATTGCAGTTCTTAAAATATTATTAAAATTCTTAGGTATGAGAAACCTTTTTTTTCTGTTCTGTTTGTTGTATCTCACCAAGTGAGGCGTGAAATTTCGAGTTCGTGCGTGGGCCATTTCCCGATGACGCCATACATTTACCAGAATTCATTTCACTTCTGCATTTTTAATTTGCATCAATTATTCAATTTGAGGAAGAAAACAAGACTGAAAGATTTTGGTAGTTATAATACGTAAAAATGACACCATTGTGCAATTGTCCTATTATATACAGCTTACATAACGCAAGAAACAGATAACGTGATAGCAATGAGCTGAAATAGGAAGACTGCATTTGATACACCACCCGACTGATGCTGGGGCCAGCGCAAAATGGTTGTCCAGGGCCATTTAGCCTAGTACCAGGCTTATAACTTGGGAAGTGAGAGCTGTTTCGTCCTCATTGCGACTCATCAGCATACAGGCCTCTGAACACGGCTTTGATCTTACAGGGGTCTGAAGGCTATGCCATGATGATGAGCCCTAACGAGGGGCGCAAGAGCTGTCCATGGTCGCCACTGCTCCGTTGATAATTGTTAGGGAGAAAATTAAAGTAATTACCGTCTGATTACTATTAATATAATAGGGGGGTTTTGCTGTAATTTAATGACTTTTAAAGTTTAAGCTTTCGAATTTTCGCTTAAGTTTTGTAGCTTTGCTCTTTTCGCTTTAACAATAAGATTTCTATGAGACATTTTACAGTGTTTGCAATTAGCCGCATTCAGCCGTGGTGGCTCGTGCTGTTTTTAAGATGCTTTGTTTTCATGCTTTTTTGTGCTTTGTTTAATAATCCTACAAAAGCCAACAGCCGCCTTGTCATAGTATAAACAGAACAAACTTATTAGCTTTCCGTTTCGTTCATAAGATTATTTAATTGTATTAGTTCAACTTCAGTAATGATTTCTAAAAATATTGGTTGTCTGAATAGTAGTTGCTCTACTTTAATTTATTTTTTTAGTTAGCTTTATTCTACAACAGAGCGGCATTTCACTGTAACACCTCGTTAAGCAAATATATAGCTCGTTTTTAATTGAAGTATTTTTGAGCGATCGCGTAGTTTCTCTGCAAATATAATAGTTGTTAATTTACTTCCTTAAATAGTCGCGCTTCCTAAATTTAGAATTTCAAAAGTTTTGCTCACTTGCAAATTCGGAAAATGTCTGCTTTTGTTGTAGGTGAAAAACCAGACAATTTTCAATAGACAGTCCTGCTACGTGCCCAGAAGGCCACTAGCTGAGCTTTCAATTCTATTCATATAGCGAAACTACGTGCTTAAAAGCCGCCTTGCTGACTTGGCAAACTTTGTTAGTTTATCAGTGTCCTAGTACTTTTTACTCCTAAAATAGAATCCGCAACAATAATTTTCGCTTAACTTCAAACGAGTTTGTTTATTTATTGTACTCTTTTGTGTTGAATACCTGTAGTAATGATATATAAGTAAGTTAGTTTGTGGAGTTTTCGATTACACCGATTACTTCAATTACGTGTACAAGAATAAACGCTGTTGGAACCCAGTCAAGTTTGCCTTAATCTCCGCTGCGTTCCAGTTAGTGGTTTGGTCCCGGTTCTAAGAGTTGTGACGACTCTTACCCGCGAGCGAGTTGCCATTTGAGTTTAGTTTCCAGAGTTCAATCCCCGAGTTCCCGTTTAGCCCTTAAAGTCGTTCGAAAGTGGAAAAACTTTCCGTCAAACTATGGCTGTCCGCCAGCGTAAGGTACTAATCATACCGCAGAGATTGGTTGAGTGTGCTCCCTTACAGTTTTTTTTCCTTCCTATTGTTTGTAACAGCCAAATACCACCAACATTCTCTTAGCCCCACAAATGAACAACCTTGACTGGTATGAGTCTTGGGCTAAAGAGTTTTGTAAAACTACGCAGGACTTTGGGTTCCTGGATATTCATAAGCCAAAAATTCAAACACACGACTTGTGAGGGACCAAAGCGCACGAACGGCACCAGTTATCACAAAAAGTGAAAATACGCCACAAAAATAGAAGTAACCACCAACAACCCGCTTGGATTTTTCGGGGAAAAGAAATGTGTATAAAAAAGGCTAAACGACGTTATACTGTAATGAATAGTTAAAACCACTAAAGCTCTTATTTAGTTGTCTATTTAGCACGGCCTCCTTTGTTGGGGGTCAAATAAAGCCGTAGCCATCGTCAGAGGTTTAATCCTAGTTTCCCAACAAGCATCCCTGTCTTTTTCTCAAGCCTCTCGAGTCCGACACGTCGTATTGCGTAAAGATGACCGTAAGAAAATCGATTACATTTTCTTCCTCTCCCTTCTTCCACTGTATTATAGCCCGCCTTGATCCGATCCTCCACATTTCCCCCGACACGTATAAATGCGCCGTCCTCAGTAATTCACTTTTTCCTGCGCCTGACGTAAAAGAGGGCAAGCGTTGCACCCAGATCTGCTGATTGCACCTTAATGAGCATGTGCGCGCGTAGTGTCCATGCTCCAAGCACCAAATATAGTCATTCCACTCAGTAAACACTTTTAAAACGTAACGTAACGTAATTTGAATGTGCCTCTATTTTTATTTTTTCTTCTTTGGTGACAAATCTCGTTTGTTACCGAAGACTGTGGTTCGAATAATACACTGTTAACTCCAGATGTTAAGACAAAACAACTGCATTATATCAAAAGCACGACAACGGAGAGCAACTTAACCAGAGAGATATAATTATTCAGTTCAAGGTTGCTTGTTTCACTGCACTATATATCCAAAAAAGTAATTTGCATATTTACCAGCTGTGGTTTTCACGGTGTCGTGCTTCATATAAAAGGCCTTTGTTTCTAGATGATTGACAATTCACTACAAAGGCGCGTCAGGGGCTCTAATACAATAGTGCTCTGTGATTGGTTCGAAGGGCCTTTGATTACGAGAAAAGGTAAAAATGGAAACGTCACAAGACTTGATTGTTGGGTGTAGACTAGACTCCTAGACACAAAAGGAAATTATTTCTGTTATTTTGAAGAAGACATGGATCTCAAAACTCTATTTCACAATCTTCGCGAAGAAGTGTCTTGTTCGGTGTGTTCGGACTTGTTCACAGATCCTAAACAACTCTCCTGTCTGCACAGTTTTTGCTTCAAGTGTGTAAATCAGTGGTACGAGACGTGCGGCGGCGGAGACGCCATTAAATGCCCGAAATGCCAAACGCTAAGCAGAATACCAGCAAGCTGTGATCTTAAAGATCTTCCAACAAGCTTTTATTTGAACGGCTTTATAGATGTTCTTGCCATCAAAGAATGCAAGAACACTCGACTAACATGTGGAAACTGTGACAACTGTAATATATCAAACATGAGATGCAGTGTTTCATCACCAGATGAAACACCGAGAAGAGAGTTGAAAATACGACGCGCAGCGGAGTATTTTTGACGAACTTCGAGGTGTTTCATCTGGTGATGAAACACTGTGTCGAATGTTTGATATTTCTTCTCAAACAAAATCATTTTTGAAGGAGAAATTAAGGATGCAAATACTAAGCAGTGTTTCATCCGATTTCCAAACACTCATTAAACATTAATTTCCTTTGTATTTTCTTAATGAATTATTAATGAGTTTGAGAAAGTAAAATGCGAGACAAAACGGGACACCGTGCTTTGGCGGTAAGAGAATTCCGAGATAAGGACTTCGAGGATGTATTGAAGCGACCAGTATTTTGTTCAAGACAAGGACACCAGAAAGAAGAGCTTAAATACTACTGTAAAGAATGCGAAACGGCTCTTTGCCAAACTTGCGTCATTTTGGATCACGGAGGTCATGGTTTGAAATTGATCGAAGAAGAAGCCGAAACCAAACGACTCGAGATCAAATCTGTATTCGAAAGGCAGAGACAAAATTTAGAAGCAAAAATGAACATAGTAAGTCAACTGGATGAAGACTGTGCTAAAGTTTTTCAACAAAGCGAAGTATTAAAAAGAGATGTTCAAAGGTTTGCTGATAACTTGATCAAAACAATTCAAGCAAAAATGCAAAATATAATCACTACAGTGGAAGGCCGAACTAAGAAGTCCATTGAAAGTTTGACAGCAAAAAGGAACGAGATTCAGCAACAAATTAATGTTATTGAATCATCGCTAGAAGAAGCGGATAAACTCTTTCAGAGAAGTACCAGCGCTGAGGTTGTTCAGCTTAAAAAAACATTGCAAACAATTTTTGAGAGGGTGGATCAGACTGAGGTTGCTCATGACCCTGAAGCTCAAGAAACTTTAGTGTTCATTAAAAATCAGAAAATGCTTGATGTTGTCAAGGGCGAAGAAATCGGGTCCTTGGAGAAACCTCATCGGACGAAAGCAAGCGAATCTATTGCTGAAGGCGATGGAGTAAAACAAGGAACTGTAGCGCGTAAAGCTCAATTCAATTTGATTACAAGAAATGCAGAGGGAGAGCAGTGCTATGATAAACGAGACCGTGTAACGGTAGAGTTCAAGGACGAGCAAGGACAAGAAGGCGTAACGGAAGTGAAAGTAGAGGACATGAAAGATGGTACCTACAATGTTAGTTTTTATCCCAGAGTTCAAGGTACATTCAAACTGTATGTTAAAGTAAACAAGGAAAATATTCGTCGGAGCCCTTTCACAATAAACGTAAAACCATTTCATGTAAAACCTGTTTGATGTTTCGGAAATGAAGGCAGCGGCGATGGAATGTTCAAGTATCCTCGAGGTGTAGCAGTGAGTGACAAAGACGAAATAGTAGTAGCTGACGAGTGCAACAATCGGGTTCAAGTGTTTGACAGTAATGGTACT
Source organism: Porites cylindrica (assembly GCA_964035525.1). Lineage (NCBI taxonomy): Eukaryota > Metazoa > Cnidaria > Anthozoa > Scleractinia > Poritidae > Porites > Porites cylindrica. The sequence goes on along the minus strand of OZ037787.1, from coordinate 22,328,692 downwards.
TTTTTAAGATCCTTTGGTCACAAAGGTGTAAATGCTGGAGAGTTCAACCATCCTTTCGGAGTAGCCATTGATAAGGATAGAAAAATTTTCGTAGCAGACAGTTTATATAAACACAGAGTGCAAATCTTTAGCTGGGAGGGAAGGCACCTGGGTTCGTTTAGCGGCAAAGGAAGCCTTGATAGTCAGCTCCTTAATCCTTGGGGTTTATCCTTAGATAGTACTGGTAATGTTATTGGTCCTGATGTAGATAACAAACTGATTAAGATCTTTACCCTAGATGGTAAGGTTGTAATGAAGATAGGTGAGGAGGGTTCATTTAGTTCTCCTATTCACTGTGTTCAGTGTGGTGAATATTTCATAGTGTCAGACTTTAAAGAACATTGTATCAAAGTATTTAACAAGGAGGGGCATTTTCAGTACAAGTTTGGTAAGAAGGGGGAGGGGGATGGGGAGTTTAGCAATCCTGCGTATTTGTCAGTGACTCAGTCAAAGCACCTGTTTGTCTGTGATTATAATAATCACAGAGTTCAAGTCTTCCAACTTAACGGAAAATTTATCGGGAAGTTTGGAAAAAGCGGTAGCAAGCTAGGAGAGTTTAATAAACCCTTGTCAGTGGCATTGCTTAGTAATGGCGGCATTGTTGTGAGTGATGAATATAATCATCGAATTCAAATATTTGAATAGAATAATGGACATAATTCCTGAAATTATTAGTATAATCATGTTATTCTCTAAATATTCAAGCTAAGATAAGTTAGAGCACATTAATTGTTAATATTGTCTTGTAAGACGTAAAGAACTCTCAGACTACCAGCCTCTGGATTTTTCTTCCAGATACTTTTGACCTTTTTTTAAAGTCTGTTAAGATGTCAAAAAAAAAGTTTTCTTTTTATTTACTGTTCATTTCCTGTTGGGAGGGCAAGTGTCATTTTGTTTTACTTTTTTATCAATGACAGACGAATAATATGGCCTTTGTCTCCACTATAACGAGCCTAGGCCTAGGCTACGATCCAATGACCAGCAACATCCTTTTCCCCCACACACGAACAATCTCTACTGGAATAAGTCTCGGGCTAAAGATTTCCATGGCCCGAAAGTACGTTGGACTTTACGTTACTCAACATTGATAAGCCAGAGGTTTACCTCAGGGCTTATTAGGAATCAATGCGTATGCCACCAGTTAACACAAAAAGCGTAATGCAAAAAAAAGGCATTCCCCACCCGCCCGCTTGGGGTGGTGCGAAAAAAAAGGGACCATAAAAGGGTTTAACGACGTGATACTGTTTTTAAGAGTTCATTCGACAAACATCTTAAGCACTGTTAAGTTCTTATTAAGTTGTCTGTTCCAGCATGGTCTCCTTTTCTGAAGGTCAACTATAGTCTTAGTCAATTGCCTTACTCACCGTTAGAGGTTTGATTTAATTTCCCAACCAGTGCCATCCCCGTCTCTTTCTCACTTTCTCAAAGCCTGGAGTTTACCCGCCATATTGAGTGAAGATGGCCGTAAGAGAATCGTCTTCAGTTTCTTCCTCTTTTTTCCCGGCTGAAAACCTTTCCCCGATTCTCTGTTCTTCAATCTCGTACCTCGAGTCTTCGTCCCGTACTGCACATGCTCCCGACCGCTGGTCAAGGGGAACGAAAACACCCGGTACGAGTGTGGCGTCTCTTCCAAAAGCGTTGCGATTTGATGAGCATGCGTGCGAGTCATGGCCATGCTCCTTCAAAATCGCAAATACATTTTTAACCTAACTGATGTAGTGTTATCAAATGGTATTATAATCATACCGTAAAATCCGAAAATAAGCCCTCCTAATATAAGCCACCCAAACCGGTAACGCGAAAAACCCTCCGTAAAATCACCCCTCCAAATATTAGCGCCTCGGGGGCTTGTGCTTGGAAAATTGCCCTCAAATGCAAAGTAAAACAAAGCAAAAACGGTAAATTTACTTCCAACTATACGGTTAGCCCAATCCATTTTGAAACCCAGATTTCCCTCCGTAGATAAGCCCCTCCAAAAATAAACCTCTCAAAAAGGGCCTTTGAAAAATGTAAGCCCCGGGGCTTTTTCTCGGAATTTTACGGTATATAGGTTAAATCAGATCACTCAAGTGAATATTGTTTTGAATGTGCCCAGATAATTTTAAACATTGTTTATTCACACATCCCAATTGTTGCCTAAGACTGTAGTTTGAAGAATACACTGTTAACAGTGTCGTTAAATTAACAAATCGCTATATTAAAATTGGGATGAAAGCACGACAATAGAGAGAAATTCAGCAAGAAAGATGCATTTTTTATCCGTACAAGGTTGCTTGTTCTATTGACGCAAATGTGGTTTTCACGCTCTCATGCTTCATAAAGTCTATTGAATCATGTTATCGAACAGACAAAAGCGCATCAGGGGCTCTTACACAGTAGCGTTCTGTGATTGGCTCAAAGGCCTATGATTCCGAAAAAAGCTAACGGTAGAAATGTCACAATACTTGATTATGTTGGATGTAGACTCCAAGACTCAAAAGGTCATTTCTAAGTTGTTTTTGAAGAAAGCATGGAACTTACAACGCTATTTTACAATCTTCGCGAAGAAGTGTCTTGCTCTGTGTGCTCGGACATATTTACGGATCCTAAACATCTCTCCTGTCTGCACAGTTTCTGCTTAAAGTGTTTGGTGCGATGGTACGAAACCCGCGGCGGAGGAGAGGCCATTAAATGCCCCAAATGCCAAACGCTAAGCAGAATACCAGCAAGCGGTGATCTTAAAGATCTTCCAACAAGCTTTTATTTGAATGGCTTTATCGATGTTCTTGCTATCAAAGAATGCAAGAAGACTCAGGTGACATGTGCAAACTGCAACAAGAAGAGCGCGGAAGCGTCATATTGCTTCCAATGTTGCATATTTTATTGCGAAGAATGCTTAATTGGACACAATATCATGCGGGATAACAAAGAACACCGCGTATTAGCGGTACAAAGGTTCCAAGAAAAGGACTACGAGGATGTATTGAAGCGACCAGTATTTTGTTCAAGACAAGGACACCAGAAAGAAGAGCTCAAATACTACTGCAATGGATGCGAAACGGCGCTTTGCCAAACTTGCGTCATTTTGGTTTGACAGCAAAAAGGGACGAGATTCAGCAACAAATTAATGTTATTGAATCATCGCTAGAAGAAGCTAATAAACTCTTTCAGAGAAGCACCAAGTTGTCCAGCTTAAAAAAATATTGCAAACAATTTTTGAAGGGGTAGATTCGGCTGAGGTTATTGCGGCTCATGACCCTGGAACTCAAGCTGTACTGTTCATGGAAAATCAGAGAATGCTCGATGTTGTCAATGGCGAAGAAATCGGATTCTTGGAAAAACCTTATCGGACAAAAGCAAGTGAGTCTCTAACTGAAGGCAAAGGAATGAAAGAAGGAACTGTGGGGCGTAAAGCTCAATTCAATTTGATCACAAGAAACTCAGAGAGAATGCAGGGGTACGATGAGTGGGACCGTGTAACGGTAGAGTTTAAGGACGAGCAAGGACAAGAATGTGTGACGGAAGTGAAAGTAGAGGACATAAAAGATGGTACCTACAATGTTAGTTTTTATCCCGCAGTTCAAGGTATATTAAAATTGTATGTTAAAGTAAACGAGGAACAAACTTGTGGGAGTCCTTTTACAATAAGCGTAAAACCATTTCATGTAAAACCTGGTTTATGTTTTGGAGGGAAAGGCACCGGTGATGCAATGTTTGATTATCCTCGAGGTGTGGCAGTGACTGACGAAGACGAAATCGTAGTAGCTGACCAGTGCAACCATCGGGTTCAATTGTTTAACGGTAATGGTACCTTCTTAAGATCTGTTGGTCACAAAGGTAAAAATTCTGGAGAGTTCAACCGACCTGATGGAATAGCCATTGATAAGGATGGAAACATTTTCGTAGCAGACAGCGGTAACCATAGAGTGCAAATCTTTAGCAGGGAGGGGAGGCACCTGGGTTCATTTGGAAGCATAGTAAGCCTTGATAGTAAGCTCCTTGAACCTTCGGGTTTATCCTTAGATAGTAATGGTAATATTATTGTTGCTGACACAGGTGACAAGCTGATTAAGATCTTTACCCCGAAGGGTAGGTTTGTAATGAAGATAGGTGGGCAGGGTTCTTTAAGTGACCCTGTTCACTGTGTTCAGTGTGGTGAATATTTCATAGTGTCAGACCGAGGTGAACACTGTATCAAAGTATTTAACAGGGAGGGGCATTTTCAGTACAAGTTTGGTAAGGAGGGGAAAGGGGACGGGGAATTTAATTGTCCCGCTTATTTGTTAGTGAATGAGTTACAGCATCTGTTTGTCTGTGATCGTGAGAATCATAGAGTTCAAATCGTTGAACTTAACGGAAAATTCATCGGGAAGTTTGGAGCAAAAGGCAGCAAGTTAGGAGAATTCAATAGACCCTTGTCAGTGGCAATGCTTAGTAATGGACGAATTGTCGTGTGTGATGAATTTAATCATCAAATTCAAATATTTGAATGAATAGTGGCTATATTTCCTGAACAAATTGGCGTAAGCATTTAATTCTCCAAATATTAATCTAAATGTCCAAGATAAATTACAGTCAGACCTCTCCTTACGGACACCTCTCTATTACGAACAGTTCGTTTGGTCCCAGAAATGCCAAAAATCATACATTATACCTACCTTTACAATAGGGACACCTCTGTAGAGCGGACACTTGGTTCTGTCCCTTTGGTGTTCGTATTAAAGAGGTTTGACTGTAGTCAGTTAGTCCACATTCGTCGATATTATTTTTGAGAGACTTTAACATTTAGTCCACAAACTGTACTTTAAACCGTTTATATAATTTTGTTTTGCCATAGGAGGGAAAACTAGGGAGACATTAACATCAAGTGCTAAAAGACTGTGTTGAGTTAAGTTTGCAAGCTCTTTTCGGTCGTTTTTTTGTGACCTATACTTTCCGACTAGTCTAGTCTAGTCTAGTCATAAATATGTTTTTTTTACAGTTCATCAAGTGCTGGAAGCGCCAGTGCCATTTTTTTAATTTACTTTTTTTATCAAAGAGACATGAAAAGCATGGACCAGGTTTGATGTAAAATGACTGCTGTACAACAAAGGCGCAGTTATGCGTCTAGTTCTACCTCACATTTTGAAAACGTACAGTGCGTATTTTAAAAAAAACCAAGGACCTAAATTAGATTGAACCTTTTGTTGTTCAAAGGTGTGGATGAGGGATTAACCGCTCATGTTCCCCCTTACAAAGGTCGGTTAAGCTATAACCTTGCTCTTGCTTTACAACTGAGCACAAAGAAGGAAAATAATGAACTAAAGCACAGAGTTCAGTGCATCTTGTAAAGCAGATACAATAAAAAACTAGTTGTGAATGTCAGTGGAGATCCTTGAGGGAATTCAAATTTCCAATGTAATTTTCTGGGTAATTTAACAAAAAATAACAATAATCGTAATTCAGCATATTTTGTATAGATAACTGTGTAGAAAAATATAATTATAAAAGAAAAAAACACACTTATCCCTTTGAGAAACTATGGCATTGCAGTTCAGAAAATATTGTTAAAATTCTTTGTTATGATAAGGTTTTTCTCTGGTCTGTTTGCTGGTAGTCTCCAGGTGAGGCGTGAAATTTCGAGCTCGCGCGTAGAAGGCCATTTACTGACGACGCCATACATTTATCATTTCACTTTTGCATTTCTTATTTACCAATTCGAGGAAGAAAACAAGATTGAAAGATTTTGGTTGTTGTAATATGGAAAAAATGACGTCATGGTGAAATTGTCATCTTATGTACAACTTAAAAGGGCTTGATAGCAATTAGCTGAAATAGTAAAACTGTATTTGATATGCCACCTGACTGATACTGGGGCTAGCGCGACAAGGTTGTCCGGGGCTAACTAGCCTGGTACCAGGCTTCTTGTGGGCAAATTCGCCTCTCACTTTGCGCTTGCCCCCTTGTCCCAGGCTCTCTCTGTGGCATGGCCAGTACCTTACGCATACGCCCAGCCATATAACGCGGGAAGTGGCCATTCTCGTCCCCAGAGCCCGTCGTTTCTTGGTCAAATTAAGCCGAGTGGCTCTGGAAACGAGAAAGGGAAGTGGCGGCCATGGAGGGAGAGCTGTTTCGCCCTCATTACGACTCATAAGCATGGCCCCCTGAACACGGCTTTGATCTTACAGGGGTCAGAAGGCTATGTCATACTAATGAGCCTTAACGAGATGCGTAAGAGCTGTCCATGGTTGCCACTGCTCAGTTGATAATTGTTAGGGAGAAAAACTAAGTAATTACTATTTATAATTTAAATATGGGTTTTTGCTGTAATTTAATGACTTTTAAAGTTTAAGCTTTCGAATTTTCCCTTAACTTTTATCGTTGCTCTTTTCACTTTGACAATAAGATTTTTATGAGACATTTTAATGTGTTTACAATTAGCCGCATTCAGCAGTGGTGGCTCGTGCTATTTTTAAGATGTTTTGTCCTCATGCTTTATTGTGCTTTAATAATCCTACAAAAGCCAACAGCGGCTTAGGCAAAGTATAAACAGAACAAGCCTATTAGGTTTCCGTTTCGTTAATAAGAATATTTAATTGTATTAGTTCAACTTCAGTAACGATTTCTAAAAATATTGGTTGTCTGAATAGTAGTTGCTCTGTGTTAGTATTTTTCTTACTTTGCTTTATTCTACAACAGAGCGGCATTTCACCGTAACTCCTTGTTAAGCAAATATAGCTGGTCGTAGCTCGTTTTTAATTGACGTATTTTTGAGCAATCGCGTAGTATCTCTGCAAATATAATAGTTCTTAATTTACTTCCGTAAATAGTCGCTTCGTCTAAATTTAGAATTCCAAATGTTTTGCTGACCTGCAAATCCGGAAAATGTCTGCTTTTGTTGTAGGTGAAAAACCAGGCCAGTTTTAATAGACAGTCCTGCTACGTGCCCAGAAGGCCACTAGCTGAGCTTTCAATTCTATTCATATAGCAAAATTACATGCTTTAAAGCCGCCTTGCTGACTTGGCAAACTTTGTTAGTTTATCAGTGTCCTAGTACTTTTTACGGCCTAAAACAGAATCCGCAACAATAATTTTCGCTTAACTTTAAACCAGTTTGTTTGTATACTGTATCTATTGTACTTTTTTGTGTTGAATACCTGTAGAAATGATATATAAGTAAGTTGGTTAGTGGAGTTTTTCGATTACACCGATTATTTCCATAACATGTACAAGAATTAACGCTGTTGGAACCAAGTCAAGTTTGCCTTATTCTCTACTGCGTTCCAGTTAGTGGTTTGGTCCCGGTCCTAAGAGTTGTGACGGCTCTTACCCACCAGCGAGTTGCCATTTGAGTTTAGTTTCCAGAGTTCAATCCCCGACTTCCCTTTTAGCCCTTAAAGTCGTTCGAAAGTAGAAAAACTTTCGGTCACAATATGCGTACGTAAGGTACTGGCCCTACTTCAGAGTTTGGTAGAGTGAGCTTCCTTGCAGTTTTTTTCCTTCCTATTGTTTTTAAGAGCCAAATACCACCAACATCCACTTAACTCCACACAAATGAACATCCTCCACTTGTATGAGTCTTCAAACACACGACTGATGGTGGACCAAATTGCACGGCACCAGTCATCACAAAAAGTGAAAATATGGCACAAAAAAGAAGTAACCACCACCAGCCCGATTGGATTTGTGCGGGAAAACAAATGTATATAAAAAATCAGTGCTATTGACGACGTTACACTGTCGTTTGAAGAGTTAAAAGCACTAACACTCTTATTTAGTTCTCTGTTTTGCATGGCATCCTCAGTTCGAGGTCAAATGAAGCCGTAGCAACCGTTAGAAGTTTAATTCTACCCAGCATCTCCGTCTTTTTCTCAAGGCCGGGAGTACGACACGGAGCATCGGGTGAAAATGACTGTATCGATTGCATTTTCTTCCTCTCCCTTCTTCCAACTCTATTATAGTCCGCCTTGATCCGCTCCTCCACTTTTTTCCCTAAAAAGCCTGTTTTCAGACTACGTATAAATGCACCGCCCCCAGCCCTTGAGTTTACCTGTAAAAGAGAAACAGGGCGCGCGTCGTGCCCATGCTCCAAATATTGTCATTCCACTCCGTGAACACTTTTAGAAACGTAACGTAACGTAATGTGGTTTCATGGTATAAATGGTTTATAAAAAGGTTAATTCAGATCGTGCAAGTAAGTGTCATTTTGAAAGTACCTTTTTTTTTTCCTTTGGTGACAAATCTCGTTTTTTTATGACCGAAGACTGTAATTCGAACAATACACTGTTAACCCTGGGTGTTACGACAAAACCACTGCATTATATTACAAGCACGACAGCAGAGAGAAACTTAACCAGAAAGATATAATTATTCAGTTCACGGTTGCTTGTTTCACTGCACTCTGCACCCTAAAGAGTAATTTGCATCTTTCTGAGCTGTGGTTTTCACGGTGTCGTGCTTCATATAAAAAGCTATTGTTTCTAGATGATTGACAGTTCGCTACAAAGGCTCGTCAAGGGCTCTAATACTGACAATAGTGCCCTGTGATTGGTTCGAAGGGCCTACGAGAAAAGTTAAAGATAGAAATGTCAAAAGACTTCATTGTTGGGTGTAGATTAGACTCTGGGACACAAAAGGTCATTTCAGGCTGTTATTTTGGAGAAGACATGGATCTCACAACTCTATTTCACAATCTTCGCGAAGAAGTGTCTTGTTCGGTGTGTTCGGACTTGTTCACAGATCCTAAACAACTCTCCTGTCTGCACAGTTTTTGCTTGAAATGTGTAAATCAGTGGTACGAGACGTGCGGCGGCGGAGACGCCATTAAATGCCCCAAATGCCAAACGCTAAGCAGAATACCAGCAAGCGGTGATCTTAAAGATCTTCCAACAAGCTTTTATTTGAATGGCTTTATCGATGTTCTTGCCATCAAAGAATGCAAGAACACTCAACTAACATGCGGAAACTGTGACAAGAAGAGCTCGGAAGCATCGTATTGTTTTCAGTGTTGCATATTTTATTGCGAAGAATGCTTAATGTTTCATAGTAAAATGCGCGACAAAACTGGACACCGTGCTTTGGCGGTAAGAGAATTCCAAGATAAGGACTTCGAGGATGTATTGAAGCGACCAGTATTTTGTTCAAGACAAGGACATCAGAAAGAAGAGCTTAAATACTACTGCAAAGAATGCGAAACAGCTCTTTGCCAAACTTGCGTCATTTTGGATCACGGAGGTCATGGTTTGAAATTGATCGAAGAAGAAGCCGAAACCAAAAGACTTGAGATCAAATCTGTAATCGAATCGCAAAGACAAAATTTAGAAGCAAAAATGAACATAGTAAGTCAACTGGATGAAGACTGTGCTAAAGTTTTTCAACAAAGCGAAGTATTAAAAAGAGATGTTCAAAGGTTTGCTGATAACTTGATCAAAACAATTCAAGCAAAAATGCAAAATATAATCACCACATTTGAAGGCCGAACTAAGAAGTCCATTGAAAGTCTGACAGCAAAAAGGAACGAGATTCAGCAAAAAATTAATGTTATTGAATCATCACTGAAAGAAGCTGATAAACTCTTTCAGAGAAGTACCAATGCTGAAGTTGTTCAGCTTAAAAAAACGTTGCAAACAATTTTTGAGGGGGTGGATCAGGGAGAGGTTATCGCTCATGACCCTAAAACTCAAGAAGCTTTAGTGTTCATTAAAAATCAGAAAATGTTTGATGTTGTGAACGGAGAAGAAATCGGATCCTTGAAGGACCTTAACGGAATAAAAGCAAGTGAATCTGTGGCTGAAGGTGAAGGACTGAAAGAAGGAACTGTTGGGCGTAAAGCTCTATTTAATTTGATCACAAGAAACGCAGAAAGAAAGCAGTGGTATGATGAACGAGACCGTGTCAAGATAGAGATCAAGGACGAGAAAGGACAAGAATGCGTGACGGAAGTGAAAGTAGAGGACATGAGAGATGGTACCTACAATGTTAGTTTTTATCCCAGAGTTCAAGGTACATTCCAGTTGTATGTTATTGTAAACGAGGAACATATTCGTGGCAGCCCTTTTACAACAAGCATAAAACCATTTCATGTAAAACCTGTTTTATGTTTTGGAAAGGAAGGCACCAGTGATGGGATGTTTAAGAATCCTCTGGGGGCGGCAGTGACTGACAAAGACGAAATATTAGTAGCTGACTGTGGGAACCATCGGGTTCAAGTGTTTGACAGTAATGGTACTTTCTTAAGATCCTTTGGTCACAAAGGTGAAAATGCTGGAGAGTTCAACAGCCCTTTTGGAATAGCCATTGATAAGGATAGAAAAATTTTCGTAGCAGACCGTTATAACCATAGAGTACAGATCTTTAGCAGGGAGGGGAGGCATCTGGGTTCATTTGGCGGCCAAGGAAGCCTTGATAGTCAGCTCTCTGCCCCTTGGGGTCTGTCCTTAGATAGTACTGGAAATGTTATTGTTGCTGATACAGGTAACAAACTGATTAAGATCTTTACCCCGGATGGTAGGTTTGTAATGAAGATAGGTGGACAGGGTTCTTTAAGTAATCCTGTTCACTGTGTTCAGTGTGGTGAATATCTCATAGTGTCGGACCGAGCTGAACATTGTATCAAAGTATTTAACAGGGAGGGGCATTTTCAGTACAAGTTTGGTAAGAACGGGGTTCAGGACGGGGAGTTTATTTATCCTGGTTATTTGTCAGTGAGTCCGTCAAATCATCTGTTTGTCTGTGATTATAATAATCATAGAGTTGAAGTCTTTGAACTTAACGGAAAATTCATCTGGAAGTTTGGAACACAGGGTACCAAGTTGGGAGAATTCAATTTACCCTTGTCAGTGGCATTGCTTAGTAATGGCCGAATTGTTGTGGCCGATCAATGTAACCATCGAATTCATTTATTTGAATGAAAAGTGGCTCTGTTTCCTGAACATATTGGTATAAGCATGTTATTCTCCAAATATCTATCAAAATAGATAAGGTAAATTAAGTTAGTCCACCTTCATTAATAATATTTTTGAAACACTTGAAGATTTAGTCCACATACTGTAATTTAAAGCGTATATATAATTTTGCTTGGTCATAGGAGGGAAAACTAGGGAGACACTAAAATCAAGTGCTAAAAGACTATGTTGACTTAAGTCCGAAGCTCTTTTTGGTCGTTTTTTGTGATCGGTGCTTTGCGACTAGCCTAGTCTAGTCATAAATATGCTCTTGTACCGTTCATTAAGTGTTGGAAGCGCCAGTGCCATTTTTTTTTAATTTACTTTTTTTATCAACGAGACATGAAAAGCACGGAGCAGGTTTTATGTAAAATGACTGCTGTATAACATAGACGCAGTTACGAGTCTAGTGCTACCTTAAATTTTGAAAACGTACAGTGCGTATTTTAAAAAACCCATGTGACCTAAATTAGACTGAACCGTTTGTTGTTCAAAGGTGTGGTTGACGGATTAACTGCTGATGCTCCTCCTTACAAAGGTCGGTTAAGCTATAACCTTGTTCTTGCTTTACAACTGAGCACAAAGAAGGAAAATAGTAAACTAAAGCATAGAGTTCAGTGCATCTTGTAAAGCAAAATATACAATAAAAAACTAGTTGTGCATGTCAGTGGAGATCCTTGAAGGAATTCAGATTTCCAATGTAATTTTCTGTGTAATTTAACAAAAAATAACAATAATCGTAATTCACTTCATTTTACATAGATAATTGTTTAGAAAAATATAATCATAAAAGACAGAAACACACTTATGACCCTTTGAGAAACTATGTCATTGCAGTTCAGAAAATATTATTAAAATTCTTTGTTATGGGAAGGTTTTTCTCTGGTCTGTTTGCTGGATCTCACTTACCAACAACACCATACATTTATCATAATTCATTTCACTTTTTCATTTCTTATTAAAATTTACTAATCAAACGGAGGTTTTGGCATCAATCAATCCAATTCGAGAGAGAAAACAAGATTGAAAGAGTTTGGTAGTTGTAATATGGAAAAAAATGACGTCATGTTGCTATTGTCATCTTATATACAGCTTAAAATAAGGGCTTGTTAGCAATTAGCTGAAATAGTAAAACTGTATTTGATATGCCACCTGACCGATGCTGGGGCTAGCGCGACACGGTTGTCCATGGCCAACTAGCCTGGTACCAGGCTTCTTGTGGGGAAATTCGCCTCTTACTTTGCGCTTGCCCCCATGTCCCAGGCTAACTCCCCCGGTATGGTCAGTACCTTACGCATGCGCCCAGCCATATAACTCGGGAAAAGTGGCGGCCATGGAGGGAGAGCTGTTTCGCCCTCATTACGACTCATAAGCATGGCCCCCTGAACACGGCTTTAATCTTACAGGGGTCCCAAGGCTATGCCATTCTGATGAGCCTTAACGAGAAGCGCAAGAGCTGTCCATGGTTACCACTGCTCGGTTGATAATTGTTAGGGAGAAAAATTAAGTAATTACTATTTATAATTTAAATATGGGTTTGTTGCTGCAATTTAATGACTTTTAAAGTTTAAGCTTTCGAATTTTCGCTTAACTTTTATCGTTGCTCTTTTCGCTTTGACAATAAGATTTTTATGAGACATTTTACTATGTTTACAATTAGCCGCATTCAACCGTGGTGGCTCGTGCAGTTTTTAAGACGCTTTGTTTTCATACTTTTTTGTGCTTTGTTTAATAATCCTACAATTAAAAGCCAACAGCGGCCTAGTCATGGTACAAACAGAACAAACTTATTAGGTTTCCGTTTCGTTCATAAGATTATTTAATTGTCTTAGATCAACTTCAGTAATATTTCTAAAAATATTGGTTGTCTGAATAGTAGTTGCTCTGTGTTAGTATTTTTCTTAATTTGTTTTATTCTACAACAGAGCGGCATTTCACCGTAACTCCTTGTTAAGCAAATATAGCTGGTCATAGCTCGTTTTTAATTGACGTATTTTTGAGCAATCGCGTAGTATCTCTGCAAATATAATAGTTCTTAATTTCTTAATTTACTTCCGTAAATAGTCGCTTCGTCTAAATTTAGAATTTCAAAAGTTTTGCTGACCTGCAAATCCGGAAAATGTCTGCTTTTGTTGTAGGTGAAAAACCAGGCCAGTTTTAATAGACAGTCCTGCTACGTGCCCAGAAGGCCACTAGCTGAGCTTTCAATTCTATTCATATAGCAAAACTACGTGCTTTAAAGCTGCCTTGCTGACTTGGCAAACTTTGTTAGTTTATCAGTGTCCTAGTACTTTTTACGGCCTAAAACAGAATCCGCAACAATAATTTTCGCTTAACTTCAAACAAGCTTGTTTGTATACTGTATCTATTTTTTTTTTTTGTGTTGAATACCTGTAGAAATGATATATAAGTAAGTTAGTTGGTAGTGTTTTTCGATTACACCGATTATTTCGATTACATGTACAAGAATAAACGCTGTTGGAACCAAGTCAAGTGTGCCTTATTCTCTGCTGCGTTCCAGTTAGTGGTTTGGTCCCGGTTCTAAGAGTTGTGACGGCTCAAACCCACCAGCGAGTTGCCATTTGAGTCTAGTTTCCCCAGTTTAGAAAACGGTTTCCAGAGTTCAATCCCCGACTTCCCTTTTAGCCCTTAAAGTCGTTCGAAAGTGGAAAAACTTTCCGTCACAATATGTCTGCGTTAAGATACTGGCCCTACTGCAGAGTTTGGTAGAGTGAGCTTCCTTGCAGTTTTTTTCCTTCCTATTGTTTTTAAGAGCCAAATACCACCAACATTCTCTTAACCCACACAAATGAACAACCATCACTTGTATGAGTCTTCAAACACACGACTGGTGGTGGACCAAAATGCACGGCACCACTTATCACAAAAAGTGAAAATATGGCACAAAAAAGAAGTAACCACCACCAGCCCGCTTGGATTTGTGCGGGGAAAACAAATGTGTATAAAAAATCAGTGCTATTGACTACGTTATACTGTATTGAAGAGTTAAAACCACTAAAGCTCTTATTTAGTTCTCTGTTTAGCATGGTATCCTCAGTTGGGGGTCAAATGAAGCCTTAGCCACCGTTACAAGTTTAATTCTATCATTTTCAGCATCTCCGTCTTTTTCTCAAGGCCGGGAGTCCGACACGGAGAATCGGGCAAAAATGACTGTATCGGTTGCATTTTCTTCCTCTCCCTTCTTCCACTCTATTATAGTCCGCCTCGATCCGCTCCTCCACTTTTTTCCCTAAAAAGCCTGTTTGCAGACTACGTATAAAAGCACCGCCCTCGGCCCTTGAGTTTGCCTGAAAAAGAGACAGAGCGCGCGCGTCGTGCCTATGCTCCAAATATTGTCATTCCACTCTGTGAACACTTTTAAAAACGTAACTTAACGTAATGTGGTTTTATGGCATAATGGTTCATAAAAAGGTTAATTCAGATCGTGCAACTAAGCGTCATTTTGAAACTACCATTTTTTTTTCCTTTGGTGACAAATCTCGTTTGTTTATGACCGAAGACTGTAATTCGAACAAATTACACTGTTAACCCCGGGTGTTAAGACAAAACAACTGCATTATATTACAAGCACGACAACAGAGAGAAACTTAACGAGAAAGATATAATTATTCAGTTCACGGTTGCTTGTTTCACTGCACTCTGCACCCTAAAGAGTAATTTGCATCTTTCTGACCTGTGGTTTTCACGGTGTCGTGCTTCATATAAAAAGCTATTGTTTCTAGATCATTGACAGTTCGCTACAAAGGCTCGTCAAGGGCTCTAATACTGACAATAGTGCCCTGTGATTGGTTCGAAGGGCCTACGAGAAAAGTTAAAGATAGAAACATCAAAAGACTTCATTGTTGGGTGTAGATTAGACTCTGGGACACAAAAGGTCATTTCAGGCTGTTATTTTGGAGAAGACATGGATCTCACAACTCTATTTCACAATCTTCGCGAAGAAGTGTCTTGTTCGGTGTGTTCGGACTTGTTCACAGATCCTAAACAACTCTCCTGTCTGCACAGTTTTTGCTTGAAATGTGTAAATCAGTGGTACGAGACGTGCGGCGGCGGAGACGCCATTAAATGCCCCAAATGCCAAACGCTAAGCAGAATACCAGCAAGCGGTGATCTTAAAGATCTTCCAACAAGCTTTTATTTGAATGGCTTTATCGATGTTCTTGCCATCAAAGAATGCAAGAACACTCAACTAACATGCGGAAACTGTGACAAGAAGAGCTCGGAAGCATCGTATTGTTTTCAGTGTTGCATATTTTATTGCGAAGAATGCTTAATGTTTCATAGTAAAACGCGAGACAAAACTGGACACCGTGTTTTGGCGGTAAGAGAATTCCAAGATAAGGACTTCGAGGATGTATTGAAGCGACCTGTATTTTGTTCAAGACAAGGACATCAGAAAGAAGAGCTTAAATACTACTGCAAAGAATGCGAAACAGCTCTTTGCCAAACTTGCGTCATTTTGGATCACGGAGGTCATGGTTTGAAATTGATCGAAGAAGAAGCCGAAACCAAAAGACTTGAGATCAAATCTGTAATCGAATCGCAAAGACAAAATTTAGAAGCAAAAATGAACATAGTAAGTCAACTGGATGAAGACTGTGCTAAAGTTTTTTAACAAAGTGAAGTATTAAAAAGAGATGTTCAAAGGTTTGCTGATCACTTGATCAAAACAATTCAAGCAAAAATGCAAAATATAATCACCACAGTGGAAGGCCGAACTAAGAAGTCCATTGAAAGTCTGACAGCAAAAAGGAACGAGATTCAGCAACAAATTAATGTTATTGAATCATCGCTAGAAGAAGCTGATAAACTCTTTCAGAGAAGTACCAATGCTGAAGTTGTTCAGCTTAAAACAACATTACAAACAATTTTTGAGGGGGTGGGTCAGACTGAGGTTGTTGCTCATGACCCTGGAACTCAAGAAGCTTTAGTGTTCATTAAAAATCAGAAAATGCTTGATGTTGTGAACGGAGAAGAAATCGGATCCTTGAAGGATCCTAATGGAACAAAATCAAGCGAATCTGTGGCTGAAGGTGAAGGACTGAAAGAAGGAACTGTAGCGCGTAAAGCTCAATTCAATTTGATCACAAGGAACGAAGAGAGAAAGCAGTGGTATAATGAGAAGGACCGTGTAACGATAGAGATCAAGGACGAGCAAGGACGAGAATGCGTGACAGAAGTGAAAGTAGAGGACATGAAAAATGGTACCTACAATGTAAGTTTTTATCCCAGAGTTCAAGGTACATTCAAACTGCATGTAAAAGTAAACGAGGAACATATTCGTTGCAGCCCTTTTACAGTAAGCGTAAAACCATTTCATGTAAAACCTGTTTTGTGTTTTGGAAAGGAAGGCACGGATCATGGAATGTTCAAGTATCCTCGAGGTGTGGCAGTGACTAACAAAGACGAAATAGTAGTAGCGGACGAGTGGAACAATCGGGTTCAAGTGTTTGACAGTAATGGTACTTTCTTAAGATCCTTTGGCGACGTTGGTGAAAATGCTGGACAGTTCAACCACCCTGATGGAGTAGCTATTGATAAGGATGGAAATATTTTTGTAGCAGACCGTGATAACCATAGAGTGCAAATCTTTAGCAGGGAGGGGAAGCACGTGGGTTCATTTGGCGGCAAAGGAAGCCTTGATAGTCAGCTCTCTAACCCTTGGGGTTTATCCTTAGACATTACTGGTAATGTTATTGTTGCTGATACAGGTAACAAACTGATTAAGATCTTTACCCCGGATGGTGTGTTTGTAATGAAGATAGGTGGGCAGGGTTCCTTAAATGGTCCTGTTCACTGTGTTCAGTGTGGTGAATATTTCATAGTGTCAGACTTAGGTGAACACTGTATCAAAGTATTTAACAGGGAAGGGCATTTTCAATACAAGTTTGGTAAGAGCGGACAAGGAGACAGGGAATTTAATTCTCCTCGCTATTTGTTTGTGAATGAGTCAAAGCATCTGTTTGTCTGTGATGGTGAGAATCATAGAGTTCAAGTCTTTGAACTTAACGGAAAATTCATCGGGAAGTTTGGAACAAAAGGCAGCAAGTTAGGAAAATTCAAAACACCCTTTTCAATGGCATTGCTTGGAAATGGCCAGATTGTTGTGTCTGATGAATTTAATTATAGAATTCAAGTATTTGAATGAAAAGTACAGAGGCTATGTTGTGGTTCAATTTTATCCTTGGTTTCAATTTTATTTCCCTTTGTTTTCCCTCAGTTTTAAAAACAGAGGGAAAGAAAATTTAAACCATGAAATTGAACCACAACATAGCCACTTTTCATTCAAATATTTATTGAATTCGATGATTAAATTCATCAGCTTTATTTCCTGAACATATAAATATTGGCATAAGCATGTTATTTTCCAAACATCGATCTAATTAAATGTCCAACGTAAATTAAGTTAGTCCACATTCGTTAATTGTTTTTGAAAGACTTAAAGATTTTGTCCACAAACTTTTATTTAAACTGTTTATATAATTTTTCTTGGCTTGGGAACGCTAGGGAGACATTAACATCAAGTGCTAAACTGAAAGACTAAAGTTGACTTAAATTTGTAAGCTCTTTTTGGTCGTTTTTGTGATTGATACTTTGCGATGGCCAAGGCAGAATACCTAGCTAGAAATTCAAATACTTCCATTTTCCTGCACGAACAAGTATAAGACTTTTTGGTATAAGATTTCAGGGTCCTAAATTTTGAAACTCACTAAATATAAGTATATACAAAGTGCTGCTACTATCTCTCTTTTTAAATCCAGATTCACGAAAAACATTTCTTTTTAGCAGATTAACCATTTGTAAAAAATACTTGTTTTTGCTGCTGTTTGTCTGTTTTGTCCGTTTTGTTTTGCCTGCTTTTTATCCTAATTATATTTCACTATGATTTTGCTGCTCATTTATTGATTATATTTATAGTCTTAGGTTAGAGATGGAGCTCATATAATAAGCCCCAACTGGTTTCTATTTGAGCTTCCTCGCCAGAGAAGGTACATTTAATATCCTTTTGCTTACAATTTACGTCTCTTTAATCTTTTAAATAAGATTTTCTAAATATATTGAATGTCAATACTTGTATTCTGGGTAGAACGTAATTCGTAGAGCGCTCAATTCTTTTAACTGAAGAGCATTGACTATTAATAATCACAGAAGTTCAGGCTTCAGGAGTAATCATTGATCGTTTATTGCGACAGTGCTGTTTCGTACGATCAATGATTACTCCTGAAGCCTGAACTCCTGTGATTCTTAATATATTGAATGTCTGTATGCATACGTGTTTTTTTTTTTTCTGGCAAAAAAATAAACTCAAACTGAAACTGAAAGGCAATCAGCTATATATGACAATGTAAGAAAAAATATTAAGACTGAACATTAGCCTAGTCAGAAGGGCCAGTGCCATTTTATATATTTTACTTTTTTGTCAACGCCCCATGAAAAGCATGAACCAGGTTTTATGTAAAATAACTGCTGTACAAGGTTGACGTAGTTATGCATCTAGTTCTATCTTAATTTTAATGAAATATTATATATGGACAAATTTTGGAAACGTACAATGTGTATTATGAATTAGGTATGGTTGACGGATCAAGGGAGTTCCTTAACCGGACATGCGCCTCATTCCAAAGGTCGGTTGAGCTACAACTTTGCTCTTGTGTTACAACTGAGTACGAAGAAGGACAAAAGTAAATTAAAGCACAGAGTTCAGTGCCTCTTTAATGTAGATACCATAAAAAAACTAGCTGTGCTAGTCAGTGGAGATCCTTGAAGGAATTCAGATTTCCTATGTTATTTTCTGCATAATTTAGTGAAAAAGAACAAAAAATAATAATAGTAATATCAATTCACCTCATTTTACTTAGAACTGTGTAGAAAAAAAAAACACGAACTTATCCCTCTGAGAAACTATGTGATTCCAGTTCCTAAAATATTATTAAAATGCTCAGTAATGAGAAAAGTTTTTCTGTGTTCTGTTTGCTGGATATCAGCAGGTGAGGCGTGAAATTCGTAGAAGGCCATTTCCCGACGACCCCATACATTTCCAGGAATTCAATTTACTTTTGTATTTATTATTTAAATTTACAAATCAAACGGCCTATTTTGCATCAATTACTCCAATATGAGGAAGAAAACAAGACTGAAAGATTTTGGTAGTTGTGATACGTAAAAAATGACGTCATGCTGCAATTGTCCTCTTACTGTGTCCTCTTATATATACAGCTTAAAAGGGCTTGATAGCAATGAGCTGAAATAGTAAAACTGCATTTGATATGCCACCTGACCGATGCTGGATCTAGCGCGACACGGTTGTCCAGGGCCAACTAGCCTGGTACCAGGCTTCTTGTGAGGAAATTGACCTCTTACTTTGCGCTTGCCCCCATGTCCCAGGCTAACCCCCCGGTATGGCCAGTACCTTACGCATGCGCCCAGCCATATAACGCGGGAAGTGGCCATTCTCATCGATCCCCAGAGCCCGTTGTTTCTTGGTCAAATTAAGCCGAGTGGCTCTGGAAACGAGAAAGGGAAGTGGCGGCCATGGAGGGAGAGAGCTGTTTCGCCCTCATTGCGACTCATGAGCATGGGCCCCTGAACACGGCTTTGATCTTACAGGGGTCCGAAGGCTATGCCAAGCTGATGAGCCTTAACGAGAAGCGCAAGGGCTGTCCATGGTTACCACTGCTCAGTTGATAATTGTTTGGGAGAAAAATTAAGTAATTACTATTTATAATTTAAATAGGGGCTGTTGCTGTAATTTAATGACTTTTAAAGTTTAAGCTTTCGAATTTTCGCTTAACTTTTATCGTTGCTCTTTTCGCTTTGACAATAAGATTTTTATGAGACATTTTACAGTGTTTACAATTAGCCGCATTCAGCCGTGGTGGCTCGTGTTATTTTTAAGATGCTTTGTTTTCATGCTTTTTTGTGCTTTGTTTAATAATCCTACAAAAGCCAACAGCGGCCTAGTCATAGTACAAACAGAACAAACTTATTAACTTTCCGTTTCGTTGATAAGATTATTTAATTGTATTATTTAATTGTAACGATTTCTAAAAATATCGGTTGTCTGAATAGTAGTTGCACTACTTTAATTTATTTTTCTACAACAAAGCGGCATTTCACTGTAACACTTGTTAAGCAAATATAGCTCGTTTTTAATTGAAGTATTTTTGAGCGATCGCGTAATATCTCTGCAAATATAATAGTTCTTAATTTACTTCCGCAAATAGTCGCTTCGTCTAAATTTAGAATTTCAAAAGTTTTGCTGACTTGCAAATTCGGAAAATGTCTGCTTTTGTTGTAGGTGAAAAACCAGGCAATTTTTCATAGACAGTCCTGCTACGTGCCCAGAAGGCCGCTAGCTGAGCTTTCAATTCTATTCACACAACGAAACTACGTGCTTTACTTTGCAAACTTTGTTAGTTTATCAGTGTCCTAGTACTTTTTACTCCTAAGCAGAATCCGCAACAATAATTTTCGCTTAACTTCAAACGAGTTTGTTTGTATATCTATTGTACTCTTTTGTGTTGAATACCTGTAGTAATGATATATAAGTAAGTTAGTTTGTAGAGTTTTTCGATTACACCGATTACTTCGATTACATGTACAAGAATAAACGCTGTTGGAACCAAGTCAAGTTTGCCTTATTCTCTGCTGCGTTCCAGTTAGTGGTTTGGTCCCGGTTCTAAGACTAAGAGTTGTGACGGCTCTTACTCGCGAGCGAGTTGCCATTTGAGTTTAGTTTCCCCAGTTTAGAAGAAGGTTTCCAGAGTTCAATCCCCGACTTCCCTTTTAGCCTATTAAAGTCGTTCGAAAGTGGAAAAACTTTCCGTCACAATATGTCTGCGTAAGGTACTGGCCCTACTGCAGAGTTTGGTAGAGGGTACTTCCTTGCAGTTTTTTCCTTCCTATTGTTTTTAAGAGCCAAATACCACCAACATCCTCTTAACCCTGACACAAATGAACATCCTCCACTTGTATGAGTCTTCAAACACACGACTGATGGTGCACCAAATTGCACGGCACCAGTCATCACAAAAAGTGAAAATATGGCACAAAAAAGAAGTAACCACCACCAGCCCGATTGGATTTGTGCGGGAAAACAAATGTATATAAAAAATCAGTGCTATTGACGACGTTACACTGTCGTTTGAAGAGTTAAAAGCACTAACACTCTCATTTAGTTCTCTGTTTTGCATGGCATCCTCAGTTCGAGGTCAAATGAAGCCGTAGCAACCGTTAGAAGTTTAATTCTACCCAGCATCTCCGTCTTTTTCTCAAGGCCGGGAGTCCGACACGGAACATCGGGTAAAAATGACTGTATCGATTGCATTTTCTTCCTCTCCCTTCTTCCACTCTATTATAGTCCGCCTTGATCCGCTCCTCCACTTTTTTTCCCAAAAAGCCTGTTTGCAGACTACGTATAAATGCACCGCCCTCAGCCCTTGAGTTTGCCTGTAAAAGAGAAACAGGGCGCGCGTCGTGCCCATGCTCCAAATATTGTCATTCCACTCCGTGAACACTTTTAAAAACGTAACGCAACGTAATGTGGTTTTATGGTATACTGGTTCATAAAAAGGTTACTTCAGATCGTGCAACTAAGCGTCATTTTGAAAGTACCTTTTTTTTTTCCTTTGGTGACAAATCTCGTTTTTTTATGACCGAAGACTGTAATTCGAACAATACACTGTTAACCCCGGGTGTTACGACAAAACCACTGCATTATATTACAAGCACGACAGCAGAGAGAAACTTAACCAGAAAGATATAATTATTCAGTTCACGGTTGCTTGTTTCACTGCACTCTGCACCCTAAAGAGTAATTTGCATCTTTCTGAGCTGTGGCTTTCACTGAGTCGTGCTTCATATAAAAAGCTATTGTTTCTAGATCATTGACAGTTCGCTACAAAGGCTCGTCAAGGGCTCTAATACTGACAATAGTGCCCTGTGATTGGTTCGAATGGCCTACGAGAAAAGTTAAAGATAGAAACGTCAAAAGACTTCATTGTTGGGTGTAGATTAGACTCTGGGACACAAAAGGTCATTTCAGGCTGTTATTTTGGAGAAGACATGGATCTCACAACTCTATTTCACAATCTTCGCGAAGAAGTGTCTTGTTCGGTGTGTTCGGACTTGTTCACAGATCCTAAACAACTCTCCTGTCTGCACAGTTTTTGCTTGAAATGTGTAAATCAGTGGTACGAGACGTGCGGCGGCGGAGACGCCATTAAATGCCCCAAATGTCAAACGCTAAGCAGAATACCAGCAAGCGGTGATCTTAAAGATCTTCCAACAAGCTTTTATTTGAATGGCTTTATCGATGTTCTTGCCATCAAAGAATGCAAGAACACTCAACTAACATGCGGAAACTGTGACAAGAAGAGCTCGGAAGCATCGTATTGTTTTCAGTGTTGCATATTTTATTGCGAAGAATGCTTAATGTTTCATAGTAAAATGCGAGACAAAACTGGACACCGTGCTTTGGCGGTAAGAGAATTCCAAGATAAGGACTTCGAGGATGTATTGAAGCGACCTGTATTTTGTTCAAGACAAGGACATCAGAAAGAAGAGCTTAAATACTACTGCAAACAATGCGAAACAGCTCTTTGCCAAACTTGCGTCATTTTGGATCACGGAGGTCATGTTTTGAAATTGATCGAAGAAGAAGCCAAAACCAAAAGACTTGAGATCAAATCTGTAATCGAATCGCAAACACAAAATTTAGAAACAAAAATGAACATAGTAAGTCAACTGGATGAAGACTGTGCTAAAGTTTTTCAACAAAGCGAAGTATTAAAAAGAGACGTTCAAAGGTTTGCTGATCACTTGATCAAAACAATTCAAGCAAAAATGCAAAATATAATCACCACAGTGGAAGGCCGAACTAAGAAGTCCATTGAAAGTCTGACAGCAAAAAGGAACGAGATTCAGCAACAAATTAATGTTATTGAATCATCACTGAAAGAAGCTGATAAACTCTTTCAGAGAAGTACCAATGCTGAAGTTGTTCAGCTTAAAAAAACGTTGCAAACAATTTTTGAGGGGGTGGATCAGGGAGAGGTTATCGCTCATGACCCTAAAACTCAAGAAGCTTTAGTGTTCATTAAAAATCAGAAAATGCTTGATGTCGTGAACGGAGAAGAAATCGGATCCTTGAAGGACCTTAACGGAACAAAAGCAAGTGAATCTGTGGCTGAAGGTGAAGGACTGAGAGAAGGAACTGTAGCGCGTAAAGCTCAATTCAATTTGACCACAAGAAACGAAGAGAGAAAGCAGTGGTATGATGAACAGGATCGTGTAACGATAGAGATCATGGACGAGCAAGGACAAGAATGCGTGACGGAAGTGAAAGTAGAGGACATGAAAGATAGTACCTACAATGTTAGTTTTTATCCCAGAGTTCAAGGAACATTCAAATTGTACGTTAAAGTAAATGACGAACATATTCGTGGAAGCCCTTTTACAACAAGCGTAAAACCATTTCATGTAAAACCTGTTTTATGTTTTGGAGAGGGAGGCTCGGGTGATGGGATGTTTCAGTATCCTCTGGGGGTGGCAGTGACTGACAAAGACGAAATATTAGTAGCTGACTGTTTGAACCATCGGGTTCAAGTGTTTGACAGTAATGGCACTTTCTTGAGGTCCTTTGGTGACAAAGGTGAAAATGCTGGAGAGTTCGACTGCCCTTTTGCAATAGCCACTGATAAGGATAGAAAAATTTTCGTAGCAGACCGTGATAACGATAGAGTACAGATGTTCAGTTGGAAGGGCAGGCACCTGGGTTCATTTGGCGGCAAAGGAAGCCTTGATAGTCAGCTCTCTAACCCTTGGGGTTTATCCTTAGATAGTACTGGTAATGTTATTGTTGCTGATACAGGTAACAAACTGATTAAGATTTTTACCCCGGATGGTAGGTTTGTAATGAAGATAGGTGGGCAGGGTTCTTTGAGTTATCCTGTTCACTGTGTTCAGTGGGGTGATTATTTCATAGTGTCAGACCGAGGTGAACACTGTATCAAAGTATTTAACAGGGAGGGGCATTTTCAGTACAAGTTTGGTAAGAAGGGGCAAGGAGACGGGGAATTTAATTGTGCCAGTTATTTGTTAGTGAATGCGTCACAGCATCTGTTTGTCTGTGATCGTGATAATCATAGAGTTCAAGTCTTTGAACTTAACGGAAAATTCATCGGGAAGTTTGGAACCCAAGGCAGGAAGTTAGGAGAATTTAATTATCCGTTGTCAGTGGCAATGCTTAGTAATGGCGGAATTGTTGTGTCTGATGAATGGAACCATCGAATTCAAATATTTGAATGACTATATTTCTTGAAAATAAACATGTTATTCTCCAAATATCAATCTAAATATCCAAGGTAAATTAAGTTAGTCCACATTCGTTAACTTTGTTTCTAAAAGACTTAAAGATTTAGTCCACATACTGTACTTTAAACGGTTTATATAATTTTGCCTGGCCTTAGGAGGGAACACTAGGGAGACACTGGCATGAAGTACTAAAAGACTTTGTTAACTTAAGTTTGTAACCTCTTTTTGGTGAGTTTTTGTGATCGAGATTTTGCGATGGTCAAGGCAACCAGCTATGACATTGTAAATAAACATATTAAGACTAGACGTAATTATGCGCCTAGTTCTACCTTAATTTTAACGAAATATTATAACATGGATAAATTTTGAAAACGTACAAATTGTATTTTGAGAAACAAGTGTGCTAAAGTAGATTTAACATTGCTGTTCAAATAACTTTTATCCAGTGTATTTGTTTTGCGAGCGTCACCAGGGCCGCATGTTGAATAAAGCAGATAATTACGAAAAAGCGGTTTGCTCGAGCAACTGATAAAACTCTGAGGGTCCAAGTCAGAACTGGATCAGTGATGTCAAGCAATTTATCGAACTATTAAAATCGCTGTTTTGCTTGTTTACCCCAAAACATATGTGATTCTTACGTTCCAGGACACTTAGGTTTTGTGTAAAACTATTCACCCATTCATTCCTCCATTTTTCCTCATCTTTCCCCCATCAAACGATTTGGAACTGTTGGGTTTTGAGGACAGGGACCCGGAGATATAGAAACCTCTCGAAGCAAAGGCGAGAACCAAAGACAAACTCAACGCTCGTATAGCGTCACTTTCGGCGGAATTCAAACCCGGGGCATATTAATGGTTGTGCACGCAGCGCTTTTCACCTACGCTTTCCAATTGAAAAGAAGAAGAATTTCTCTTTTACCCGCGATTTATTTTATCGTTTTTTAGGTCACTAGAGAGATTAAGAGTCATTCTTACGGCAAACGGCAAACGTCAGATTCATGTGGAGATTTTCTCAGAATAGAAAATAAGCAGATAAAAACTGCGCGGAACAATTCTTATGAATAAAACTGGCGTGAAGCTACTTATTTTTTAGTAGAAGTAATAAAAAGTAACCGACAATTAAGGGAAAAACTTGGTCACGTGGTACAAATTCACGTTTGTCGTTTGGCGTAAACGTGAATCTTAATCTCCCTACTATTTTCTTTTCTCCACATGTTCTCCTTGCAAACAAACGAATCGGAATTCAGCGCATATGTGTAATTTTTTTTCTGTCCCTTCTCATGCACGGTTCGCAATCGTACTTGAGACGGGTCAGTACACCAACCAGAAAATTAAAGAAGGTCACTTAAATTTATTCACAATTCTAAGATAGGAAATAGGATATGAGTAAAAGCTGCAGCAATAAAATTTGCTTGAAACTCTTGCTTGCTGACCGTTTATCTGCGGATGTCTTTTAGCGCCACTTAAGAGCATCCAACTACAAGGCGTTATTAAGTGTTCTAAATGATGATAACGTCGCAGCAAACTAAATTGTACCACAAAGGGAGAGAGAAGTGTAGCCACCCACACTCTTTTACTCACCCCACCCCACTCCACTCTGTCTGTCCTCCGCTCATTGTCATTTCACATGACGTAGCAATCCAAGGCCCAGTTACAAAAATTGTAACTTCAGACGTCACTATTAATGTCTGGCGTTACCAAGAGTTTGACTGTATCGACTAAAAGACGTAGACATTTGCGGCCAAAGTTAAAGCAATACGCAACTAAAAGATGACTTTTCTCTTGATTGGCATGGTCACGTGAGCAGGAAAGAAATAGGCAACAAAGTTTTCTTTCTGCAAGAACGTTCCTCGAATAAAACACGTTCACCGTCTTTTCTTGGGCTTTCTCTTATCTTTCGTCTTGTGCGATTTCTTCTTTTTACGCCTAAAAATGAAAGGTGTTTTGTGTTACTGAATCATGACTCTTGCCACGAAAAATACAAAAGTAATTATCATGTCACAAACTGTCAAATTATAATTAATAACACATTTCACTGCTTTGTAATGTTTATAATCATAACTATAACAAAATTGTCAAATCTGATTGGCTATCAACTGCCCTGATTTCAGCCTTAATTGGACAGTTTAATAGGACAGTACGCGTCATGCCTAAGTAATTGGACAGTACGCGCCATCACGCGCGCGCTTAAATCCCTTTTTTTTCACTGCTGGCAAAACAAAATTTCGAATTTCTTGTGTTTTGATTTAAAAAAATAGCCTTTTATATCACAAATTTTGTTAAAGTTATGATTAATTGGTAACAGAACTTCGTGTCGTCCAATTCGGTCTGTAATCATACTCGCGATTAAACAAATCGGACTCCCGTTACGCGGTCGTCCGATTTTGTTAATCACTCGTATGATTACAGACCGAATTGGACTCCACTTAGTCCTGTTACCATTACTAACTATAATGAGAATCCCTGAAATAAACAGAGATTATCTTGCAACTAAATTGGGAGTTAAACAGTGAGTGCAGATTCTAGTCTATTTAACTGAGCTAACTTTACAGCCTCCTACGTCAAAATTAGCGGAATAACACAGTATGGCCAGTAGCTTACGCATGCGTCCAGCTATAAAACTCGAGCCATGGAGGGAGAACTGTTTCGCCCTCATTGCGACTCATGAGCATCGTCCCATGAACACGGTTTTGATCTTACAGGGGTCCCAAGGCTATGCCAAGCTGATGAACCCTAACGAGGGGCGCAAGAGCTGTCCATGGTCGCCACTGCTCGGTTGATGTTGCTGTCTGCAAGCGTAAGGTACTGGCCATACCGCAGAGTTTGGTAGACTGTGCTGCCTTGCCTTGCTATTGTTTGTAAGAGCCAACTTAAGACCACCAACATCCTCTTAATCCCACAAATGAACAACCTCGACTAGTATGAATCTTGGGCTTAAGATTTTCGTAAAACTGAGTTGGACTTTGTGTTACTGGATAATTCACAAGCCAAAACTTCAAACATACGACTTCCGAGGGAGCAAAGCGCACGATACCAGTTATCACAAAAAAGAGAAAACATGGTACAAGAAAAAAAGTAACCACCACAAGCCCGCTTGGGATGTGCGGGCAAAAGAAATGTGTATAAAATGGCTAAACGACGTTATACTGTATTGAAGAGTTAAAACCACTAAAGCTCTTATTTAGTTCTCTGTTTAGCATGGCATCCTCAGTTGGGGGTCAAATAAAGCCGTAGTCACCGTCAGAGGTTTAATTTTCTGAGTTTCCAAACCAGCATCTCCTTCTTTCTCTCAAGTCCTGGAGTCCGACCGGGCGCATCGGGTAAAGATGACCGTAACAAAATCGATTACATTTTCTTCCTCTCCCTTCTTCCACTCTATTAATAGTCTGCCTCGATCTGTTCCTCCACTATTTTCCATAGAAAGCCTGTTTGCAGACTATGTAAAAAAGCACCGCCCTCAGGCCTTGACTTTTTCCTGTGGCTGACGTAAAAAAGGCTAAGCGTTGCACCCAGGAGCTCTCCTGCTTGCATATGAATGAGCATCCTGGCGTGTCGTGCCCATGCTCCAAATATAGTCATTCCACTCAGTGAACACCTTAAACGTTAAACCTGAAGTAACGGATGTGGTTTTATGGTTTAATGGCTCATAAAAAGTTCAAATCAGATCACGCAAGTAAACATTATTTTGAATGTGCCTCTATGTTTATTTTGTTTTCTTTTGTGACAAATCTCGTTTGTTACTGAAGACTGTAGTTCGAGGGCCATCGTACTTTGATCAAAAATAAAACACAAGCAGCGGTGATAAACATTGTGAGTTTTCGCATTAGCATACGAAACGTCAAGTTTATAAAAATGCGAAAACTCACAATGTTGATCACCGCTGTTTGTGTTTTACTTTTGATCAAACTGTAGTTCGAAAGATACACTGTTAACTCCGGGTGTTAACACAAAACAACTGCATTATGTCATTGCAAGCACGACAACAGAGAGAAATTTAACCAGAAAGGTACAATTATTCAGTTCACGGTTGCTTGTTTTACGGCACTCTGCACAATAAAAAGTAATTTGCATCTTTATGAGCTGATGTTTTTACAGTGTCGTGTTTCATATAAATGGCTTTTGCCTCTAGTATAGATGATTGACACTTTACTACTAAGGCGCGTCAGAGGCTCTAATACAATACTGCTCTGTGATTGGTTCGAAGGGTCTTTGATCCCGAGAAAAGCTAAAGATAGAAACTTCACAAGACTTAATTGTTGGCTGTAGACTAGACTCTGGGACACAAAAGGTCATTTCAGGCTGTTATTTTGAAGAAGACATGGATCTCACAACTCTATTTCACAATCTTCGCGAAGAAGTGTCTTGTTCGGTGTGTTCGGACTTGTTCACAGATCCTAAACAACTCTCCTGTCTGCACAGTTTTTGCTTGAAATGTGTAAATCAGTGGTACGAGACGTGCGGCGGCGGAGACGCTATTAAATGCCCGAAATGCCAAACGCTAAGCAGAATACCAGCAACCGGTGATCTTAAAGATCTTCCAACAAGCTTTTATTTGAATGGCTTTATCGATGTTCTTGCCATCAAAGAATGCAAGAACAGTCAACTAACATGCGGAAACTGTGACAAGAAGAGCTCGGAAGCATCGTATTGTTTTCATTGTTGCATATTTTACTGCGAAGAATGCCTAATGTTTCATAGTAAAATGCGAGACAAAACGGGACACCGTGCTTTGGCCGTAAGAGAATTCCAAGATAAGGACTTTGAGGATGTATTGAAGCGACCAGTATTTTGTTCAAGACAAGGACACCAGAAAGAAGAGCTTAAATACTACTGCAAAGAATGCGAAACAGCTCTTTGCCAAACTTGCGTCATTTTGGATCACGGAGGACATGTTTTGAAATTGATCGAAGAAGAAGCCGAAACCAAAAGACTCGAGATCAAATCTGTATTCGAAACGCAGAGAAAAAAATTAGAAGTAAAAATGAACATGGTAAGTCAACTAAATCACGACTGCGCTAAAGTGGTTCAACAAAGCGAAGTATTAAAGAAAGATGTTCAAACGTTTGCTGATATTTTGATCAAAACAATTCAAGGAAAAATGCAAAATATAATCACTGCAGTGGAAGGCCAAACTAAGAAGTCTATTGAAAGTTTGACGGCGAAAAGGAAAGAGATTCAGCTACAAATTAATGTTATTGAATCATCGCTGGAAAAAGCTGATAAACTCTTTCAGAGAAGTACCAATGTTGAAGTTGTTCAGCTTAAAAAAACACTGCAAACAATTTTTGACGGGGTCGATCAGGGAGAGGTTATTGCTCATGACACTGGAAATCAAGAAGCTTTAGTTTTCATTAAAAATCAAAAAATGCTTGATGTTGCAAAGGAAGAAGAAATTGGCACCTTAGAAATACGCTTTCGGACAAAATCAAGCGAATCTGTGGCTGAAGGCGAAGGGCTGATTGAAGGAATTGTTGCGCGCAAAGCTCAATTCAATTTGATCACAAGGAACGCAGAGAGAAAGCAGTGGTATGATGAACAGGACCGTGTAACCGTAGAGGTCAAGGACGAGCCAGGACAAGAATGCGTGACGGAAATGAAAGTAGAGGATATGAAAGATGGAACCTACAATGTTAGTTTTTATCCCAGAGTTCAAGGTACATTCAAATTGTATCTTAAAGTAAATGAGGAACATATTCGTGGAAGCCCGTTTACAACAAGCGTAAAACCATTTCATGTAAAACCTGATTTATCTTTTGGAAAGCAAGGCTCGGGTGATGGGATGTTTCAGTATCCTCTGGGGGTGGCAGTGACTGACAAAGACGAAATAGTAGTAGCTGACTGTGCGAACCATCGGGTTCAAGTGTTTGACAGTAATGGTACTTTCTTGAGGTCCTTTGGCCACAAAGGTGAAAATGCTGTAGAGTTCAACCGCCCTTTTGGAATAGCCATTGATAAGGATAGAAAAATTTTCGTAGCAGACCAAGATAACCATAGAGTACAGATCTTTAGTTCGGAAGGGAGGCATCTGGGTTCATTTGGTGGCAAAGGAAGCCTTGATAGTCAGCTCTCTGCCCCTTGGGGTTTATCCTTAAATAGTACTGGTAATGTTGTTGTGGCTGATACAGGTAACAAACTGATTAAGATCTTTACCCCGGATGGCAAGTTTGTAATGAAGATAGGTGGGCAGGGTTCTTTTAGTTATCCTGTTCACTGTGTTCAGTGTGGTGAATATTTCATAGTGTCAGACCGAGATGAACATTTTATCAAAGTATTTAACAGGGACGGACATTTTCAGTTCAAGTTTGGTAAGCATGGGCAAGGGGACGGGGGATTTAATTGTCCTGGTTATTTGTTAGTGAATGAGTCACAGCATCTGTTTGTCTGTGATGAAAAGAATCATAGAGTTCAAGTCTTTGAACTTAACGGAAAATTCATCGGGAAGTTTGGAACAGGGGGCACTGAGCTGGGAGAATTTCATGATCCCTTGTCAGTAGCAATGCTTAGTAATGGCCGGATTGTTTTGTCTGATCAACGTAACCATCGAATTCAAATATTTGAATGAAAAGTGGCTCTGCTTCCTGAAAATATTGGCATAAGCATGTTTTTTTTTCCAAATATCAAACTAAATAACCAAGGTAAATTTAGTTAGTCCACATTCGTTAATATTATTTTTAAAAGAATTAAAGACTTAGTCCAAATACTGTAATTTAAACCGTTTATAAAATTTTGCTTGGCCATAGGAGGGAAAGCTAGGGAGACAACAACATCAAGTGCTAAAAGACTATGTTGACTTAAGTTTGTAAGCTCTTTTTGTCCTTTTTGGTCGTTTTTGTCATCAATACTTTGCGATGGTCAAGGCAACCAGCTATGACAATGTAAGTAAAAATTTTAAGACTAAACATTAGCCTGGTCATAAATGTTTTTTTTTTTCGTTCATTAAGTGTTGGAAGGGCTATAGGTGTTAAGTAAAATTACTGCTGTACACCATAGACGCAGTTATGCGTCTAGATCTACCTTAATCTTAATAAAATATTATAAAATGGCCAAATTTTGAAACCTTCATTGTGTATTTTGAGAAACCAAGTGAGCCGTATTAGATTGAACATTGATGTTCAAGTAACTTTTTGTCCGGTGCATTTGTTATGACAGCCTCTCCAGAGCCGCATGTTGCATAGACCAGAACCAATAGTACATGGGACGGGTCAGCACACCAACTAGAACATTAAAACAGCTCACTGAATTTTATTTACAATTCTAAGATAGGAGATAGGATAGGAGTAAAAGCTGCGGCGATAAGATTTGCTTGAAACTCTTACTTGCTAATCATTTATCTGCGGATGTCTTTCAGCGCCACTTAAGAGTGTCCAACTAAAAGGCGTTAGTAAGTGTTCTACATGATGATAACGTGGCAGCAAACTACTTTGTACCAGAGAGGGAAAGAAAAGTGCAGCCACCCACACCCTTTTACACACCCCACCCCACTCTGTCTCCACTTTGGTCATTGTCATTTCACATAACGTAGTAAGCCAGGGACCATTTACAAAAATTGTAACTTCAGACGTTACTACCAATGTCTGCGTTACAAAGAGTTTGACTGAATCGACTGAACATCAGACGTGAACATTTGCGGCAGAAGTTAAAGATTTGCGCAACTAGGCCCTGTCATAAAAGATCACTTTTCTTTTGACTGGCATGTTCACGTGAGCAGGAAGACATGACAACAAGTTTTCTTCCTGCGAAAGTGTTCTTTTGAATAAATCACGTTCACCGTCTTTTCTTGGGCTTTCTCTTGTCTTTCCTCTTGTGCGATTCCTTCTTTTTACGCCTAAAAATGAAACGTGTTTTGTGTTACTGAGTTATGACTTTTGCCACAAAAAAGACAAACGGAATTAACGAGTTACAAACTGTCAAATTACACTTAATAACACAATTCACTGCATTGTAATATTTATAACTATAATGAGAATCCCTGGAATAAACGGAGTTTATCTTCCAACTAACATGGACAAACACTGGATACAGACCCAGGGCAAGGGGTTAAACAGTGAGTCAAGATGCTAGTCTATTCGATTGAGCTAACTTTAAAGCCGTCTTATAACTCCTACTTCAAAATCAGCGGAACAACACAACAAATAAGGATAACACCCCGTCTTGCATGTAAGAGTGAATTTTAGATCAGAAAATAAGAAGGACAAAGGAGTACTGACCTCTTCTTTCGATCATCATCCGATGACTCTTCGGATGATTCCGAAGATTCCGATGATTCTTCCGAACTCGAACTATCTGCAGAGACAACAAGTAATACCCTTACTTAATCTCAGGCGCATCTAAAAATGCAGCAAAAACTGGAAGTTTAACCAACACAGAAGAAAAAACGGTTGGTACAAAAAGCCGTAGAGACCGTAAATTGTGCCTCAGAACTACCCCCACAGGTGGACTGAGAAAAAGCCACGAGGGCCAAGACTCCACCCCCTAAATTTTGTCTGAGATAGCGTGTTCTGTAAAATCTGTCTTATAGGACCTAACGTTTTTGACACAGATGCTCTAAGGGTTCTTAATTCAATAAATAAATAGTATATATTCAGCTGGCACAGGCTTCCTCTTTTTGAATTTTCTGTATCTGCTCCTCGACAATAAGGGAAGACGGAGCAGAGGAGACTTTGTAGCACAAAACCTGAACCAAAAAAAGCTCTCTGAAGTACAGACGCTTAATTTTTGAAAAGCAATGTACTCTCAAGTCGATACCACACAGTGGTACCATGCCTTTTAGCATGGTAAGTTGCAGAGACGTTGAGCAAAGTGAAGGTGTATTGATGAGTATGAGAGATACTGGCAAAAGAGCTCTAGTTTACTTGTGGATTGTGGAGATTCAATCATTATTCTAACTGCACTGGAAATGGCGTCAACCGCTCACGGAAGATGGGATTTGCTTTTACACGATAGCAGAAACAGCCATTCAAAAGAATTTGCTCGCTCAGACCCACCTTCACCGCTGCTATCATCAGAAGAATCCGAGTCACTGTCACTCGCCGCAGCTCGCTGTTGGGCCATGATCATTTTAGGGGCATTTTTCAAGTGCTCTCTTAGTTCATCCCTGGATCACAACATAGACAATATCAATATGTTACAACATCATACAGAAAACAGCCTTTATGTTGAGAAAAAAAAATGCAATAATCCATTGCATCAAAAACAAATTGATGGAAAAGCAAATAATATATCTCCCCCGAGGGGAGGGGAGGGGAAGGAAGAGAAAAGGGGAAGGGCCATTCCTTCCAACCTTTCCTACCCTCTCCTCCCGAGGGCTTAATACTCAGGCCACCACCTCATCTCTTTGATTGTTATGTCGCCTAACTACCGAGTGGGGAACTCAGTATCACTGTCTATCACTCCTCACAATCCTGAAAGGCCAGGCATGACCAGCCTGCATAGCAAGCGTTTCCGTGCGGTTTAGGAGCAAAGAACGAGGAACGAGAGTCAAATGGCGCAAGTAAAAGAGCGGGGTGGCTCTTGTTTCATTTCTCGTGCGGCCAAAACCGAGAATCCCGTTCCTCGGTCTTTCTTTGCTCCAAAACCAAACGGAAACCCTTGCTACGCAGGCTACCACTTAAATGAATAAATGATCATCATCATCATCATCAAGCGATGCACGGCTGGTTTCAAAACAATGTAGTTACAGCTCAGTACTCACGTGACTCCACCCAGTCCAATAGAAGTGAAGAAATTGATCGAAAAACGCGTGTTACGAGGATTGTCGCGAGGAAATATTCCTTCAAAATACTCAGCAAGGAATCTGTCAAGGCAAGAAAGACATTCGATTGTAGATTGTAGATCAGTAAAATAACAATACCTTCAGCTTCTTGCCAAAAAAAAAAGACAGTCTGCGCACCAAATCCTGTGGGAGCAAAGGATGGGCTACACCCTTCTTTGAAAGGGAGAGCCGGTTATTTATAGTCTTGGTAGGATTCTCCAATTAATTAGTCTGTGTAAGATCAGATCACTACAATAACAGCTAGGGAAAAGCGCCCTGGGGACGAGGTTGCTCATGTCGAGTCTTGGTAAATTTAACCTCCCTGTCTCGTCCGTTATCTACCTTATGCTAATTTTCGTAAGTGTTTTCACTCTAAAAATAGCATGTAATTAGCTATGAACAAGATCCCAAGAGACTACGATACTACACCTACCCCTCCCCTAACCTAACACTTTGCCATAAGTGTTATGTTTGTGTTAACACAAATGGAGGGGAGGGGTGGGTGTGTCTTCCTAGAATCTTGTTATGAAGAAGCTACTGATCAATGTACCTATTGATGTACTAGCAAGGATAACCAATAGGAAAGTGTAAAATTAAACTAAACACTACTTCAACACTCAAAATACTTACGGATCTTTCAGACGTTCATTGAGTTTAGGAAGACCCATGTATTCTGCAAGCTCTTGGAATAAGATTTTTATGAAAACTCGACTGGAAAGAAAACAACGCAACATATTCAAAAGAAGAATAAAAACAAACCACGTAAACATATTTAATGAATCCGGGTGATGGAACGGAGAAGACATTTAGTACAAAGGGCGAAAGATTTTGCTGGTCTATCTCGAAATTTTGCCTGCCAAACAAAGGCGAACTCATAAATATCCAAAAAAATACTTGACTTGCTAACAATACTTCGGGAAGTTTTGCTTCTTTTCGCTAGACAGTGACGAGCTACGAACAGCATTTTTGGTAGGAAAGGGTTAAACAAACCTCGAGGAAGTGGTGTCATCTTCATTTAATTTGATACAAGCCAGAACCTAAAATACAGCAAGAAAAAGTATTAAGCCTCAAGACTACGCCCAACTGCACAAAAATGAATTTTCGATTAATACCTTACTTCAAGTTTGAAATTAACTTAAGCTGAATTTTATAAGAGCTGGAGAAAATGTCTTGTAATAAGTCATTTTATAACAATAAATCACTTGGTTTCAAGACATGCAACAAAGTAAAAAGCAATGTGGTTTTTTCAGAAGTTTTCAGTAGGCGTGGTTGACTCAGTGATGATTTAAATCTCACCAGGACTGTAGCTGAGTAAACTTACCGTCCAAGGTATGGCATCTGTGAACAGCAAATGGGCAAAGAACTTGGCAACATTCCTCAATTTGTTTGTTTCAAGGCGATGAATGGTATCATACTAAAGGAAGACCACAAGAACATCTATTAAACACAAAAACGTTGAAGCAAAAAGTTTCTCATTTGTGGTTAACATTCAGTCACTCTTTTGCAATCTGGTTGATACAACCTACAGTTCTTCCAGTTTAGATAGTAACCATGTTTAGGGCAGCTCTGAATTCCCATTCTCTAGAATATTGACAATAAAATAATATTCAGCTTTTCCATAGCTGCTCTTCATTAAATTTTGCCACTTCAGAAACTTGAAGGAGACTGAGCCAAGTTAACTCTCGCAAAGACTTCTGGGATAATTACTGAGGACACGTCAGTCAGCTATTGGCCCATTTTTTCCCTGTCCCTTAGAAGTAAAAGTCCTGAGAATTCTTTGCAAAAACTTAACTCTCCCCAGTTTACTTCTTGTGTCTATACTATAGTGGTGATTTTTTTCATTTTAGGGCTTCAAATCATTTTATTTTCATCAGTTGTGGATTTACTCACTTGATCATTGAATGCCTTGACATATTCCTCCATGTATGACTTGTTCAGCTGACAGAATCTCTATAACAAAAGACAAGAGTAGAATTTAAAATTATCAATAATGTGAAGTGATTTATGCCATCTGATTATTGTTTTATTAGAACGAAATAACATATGGGTCTTCATTCATGAGATGAACACTATTTGCAGTCTACATGTACATTCAACTCTCTCTAAGATGGACACCTTTGGGACCGGCACTAGCTGTCCGTCTTAGAGAGATGTCCGTCTTATAGAGAGTCAGATAGAGGGAGGAAAGAAAGGCACGGACTAACTCTAAGTGTCCGTTTTACAGAGGTGTCCGTCTTATAGAGGTATCCATTAAGAGAAAGTCAACTGTATTTTAAACTGAAACTGTTTTTTATTGGGAAGACTTTTGCATCTCTCCAGGATTACTATTCATTGGCGCCAAGAAGCTTCTGCCTGGTTAAGCCTATATTGTACAAGCCTGTAAAAACAGACGTCTCTCATTGCTCATAGTTACAGGGGCATTTCGCGAGAGACTCTCTCTCAGGTGGAAGGGAGCAATAAGATTTGGCTGTATTGGTCATTTGGTGGGTTGTAATCTTTCTAAAAGAAACAAACCTGTGCTAGCAAACCAAAGAATTTTTCATATGACCTCTGCTGGGCACAACAATCAACAATCATTGTACAGAACTCTGGCTGTGGAAAAAGATGAGAACCACAGTGCATTAAAACAAAGTCAAAATGCTATTAGTCAACTTGTTAAGTAGTTCTCTGCACACTGTTCTTCATAGATGAAATCTTCTTATTACACCAGTGACAGTGGAGAAAGCATTTGACAATCATGAGATCCAATACAGAAAGCTGGTAAAATCTACAGCAAAATTTTTCTTTCAAATTGGCACTCTTCCCTGGAATCAATGAGTCCTTTTAATTTGACTAATTTATTATTCTTGTTTTTCCTGTTACCAAATTCCCGCTGGCCAATAGCATAGCTCCAACATCCTGTTTAAAAGTCACACACAACGCATAATCCTCTGGCTTTGTTTAGCTCTGATGATAGGCTAGCCGGTGTTCAAAACATCAGCTTCTCAATTCCCCTAGGTTGGCAAACCTACGCGTACTTTATCAACGTAGTTGGACAAAACTTATTTTTGCTATTACTATTAGTACAGTAATCATAACTATAACAAAATTCTCAAATCTGATTAGCTATCAACTGCCCTGGTTTCAGCCTTAATAGGACAATATTATTATTTAATAGGACAGTGCGCGTCATGCCAAGTAATTGGACTGTACGTGCCATCACACGTGCACTTAAATGGCTTTTTTCACTGCTGGCAAAAAAAAATTGGAATTTCTTCAGTTTTGATTTAAAAAAGAGCCTTATATAGGTATCACAAATTTTGTTTAAAAGTTATGATTAATTGGTAACAGGACTGAGTGGAGTCCAATTCAGTCTGTAATCATACTTGTGATTAAACAAATTGGACTCCTGCTATGCGGTCATACGATTTTGTTAATCACTCGTATGATTACAGACCGAATTGGACTCCACTCAGTCCTGTTACCATTACTAACTGTCCATGTATTGTACAGTAACTCACCAATTGCTCATCCTTAATTTGCATTTTCAGAAGCTTGTGAGCACATTCTTCGAAATCCAAACTGCAAAGATAATAAGAAATAATAAGAACAAAAAACACATCCTTCACAATCTCTTCAACAAGAACACTGTCCTAGCTACTACAGATACAGGGTATAGCAAACATGGCAGGCATTCGAAAGGGAGGGGAACTAGTTAGTGCCCCTCACGTTCTTGTGTACCAGTATTCCCCCTTTCTCCGTCAAATCCACGTCATGAAGGCTATGAGATTTATTCTTTACCCCAAGATATCAAATTATAAATAATAGTTACCAGTACCTTATCAGTACTTAATTTCATGATTTTGGCAAGACAGTATTTCGTGGGGTTTTATTTTCGCGATTTTAACAGGTAAACATGAAAAAAGAGCATTAAATCTCCTGATTTAAGCATTCTCAACTTCATTTTTTTTTTCGAAAAGCCCGAACCTATACAAAAAATTAGATACACTGGAACAAGCAATGTGTGAAATCTTAATTAAATAAAAACAGAAGACACACAATGGAGTT
Organism: Porites cylindrica; assembly: GCA_964035525.1. NCBI lineage: Eukaryota > Metazoa > Cnidaria > Anthozoa > Scleractinia > Poritidae > Porites > Porites cylindrica. The sequence goes on along the minus strand of OZ037787.1, from coordinate 22,290,620 downwards.
TACCAGTAAAGCCACGAGGCCATTTGAGTTTGTTGATACATATTGTTCCTATTACTCATCAATTGTTATCCAAATTTTCTATATGGGTATTAAATTTTGCGACATACAGTACCTGGACTGAATTGTGAGATATATTGTCCTTCGCAAAGCAACAAGGTTTGTTTCAGTGTGATCAATAATTTCCATCTTCTCATCTTCTGTTGAAAAAAAAAAAGAAGATATATTTCATTTTATTAGAAATAAACGCCACCAGTTCTGTTATAATGGAGTGACCACCATTTCTACATAAACTGCTCTGAGCATTGAGAAGGTTTTGAAAACAAAAAAAACCTGCCTTTGTTTTCATCCTCATCCTCATCTTCATCGTCATCCTCGTCATCATCATCATCTGACGATTCGGCTGAGTCACCTTCACCAAGAATGTCTGTGAAGCAAAAACAGCAGAAATGAAAAAGAAATCATTAAATATAACAACATTATTGTAGAAGTGTAAGAAAGCAAAAACAGGACTTTCTGAAAACCTGTTGGAAAACTCTAAACCTCGCAGTAAAACGTTTGATACTCCAAGTTAAAAATTTTCGGAGACCCACAACTTTTTTGCTAACAAGCAGCTGTTATTATTGTAGATGCTAATCTTCTTTCAAAGTGCTAGACAAAAACTGATGGCTGCAGTAAAACAAGAATTATTAAGGAATACTTGCCTCTCTTTATTTCCTTGCATTTATCTTCATTTTCCAGGAAGTCTGGGTCAAACTTGAATATATCTGCATACAAGCAGGTGATAATTATTAGCACTAACATTAATACAAACATTATTAAAAATCAGTGCAAGAATCCTAAAAGTTCAAAGTCAGTTACCGAAAAGAATTAATAAATTTGACATCTGACTTACTTAGAATATCTTCTGTGTTTCCAGCTTCTTCCAGCCGCAGTAGATGTGTAATTTGATCTTCCTCCTCCACAAGATCCAAATCGGCTGGAACAGCAACATGATCCTATTTAAAATACACAAAATTGAACATCTTGATTTATCATGAATGATATGTAAAAAATTCAGGCTTGAGTGGGGAAAGTCTGAATTTTCAACCATTTAGGTTGTTCATTCTACCGCAAAGATCATGTTCACTTTTATTGATCCACTGTTCAAAATTTTGATTCATCCCATACATTTCAATTTGAAAGGAACGTAACATAATTATGTACCTTGAATCCATCTTTTCTGATTGCAAACATCACTTCGATCATGTACTGGACCCGCTTGTCAATTTCAGCACTGTGAAGAATGTTCCGAAGCCTTTCAAAGACAGCTATGAAGAAAACAATAACAGATGATTAAATCAACAGCAAAACCTTCATGGTCTAACCAAGGATGCTGAGTAAGTTAAACTGCAAATTCTCCAATAAAGTATTTACATGTACAGATCACACAAAAGAAGATGTGATGTGAATTAAGAAACCAATTGTTAATCAAGAGAGGGCCTTTCCAACATAATTTGATTCCCCTAAAATTAAAATTTTATTAGAGGTCAAAAAAATTCATCGCTCTTCTTCTGAGTTCATGAATTATATCACAAGGATTAATTAGTTATCAGTTATTTTATTACCTTAGAGATGGTGTGATTGAACATGCTATTTTTTATTTGATTACTCAGAAAGCACTAATAATCTTGACATTGTAATATTATTTTAGTGAACATACCATGAACACCGCGGGATGAGACTTCTGTCAGCTTCATACCAGCTTCTTTTAAGAATCCAATCTATAAAATTAAATATAACATCTTTTTGCTTAAAATAATAAATTTCAACCTCCTGTAGTCCAAGAGACTGCTGGCCTTTTAACAGATAATAAAATCTACGTTGTGAAGTAAAATCCTAATAACACTATTACTGTCCAGGGTTTTCATGAAGAATTCTAGTAGCAGGAGAAAGGTGTAACGTTACAGGAGAATATTTTGAAAGAGGCTCCACATCGGACTAAAAAATAGTCACAAGCTACAGCAAGTTAGCTGAAGAATTTTTAATAGTAAATGGAGAATTCTCCGATCTCCGATGCCTAATGAACACCCTGCTCTTCAATCGAATGGAAAAAACTGAGGGTTACAAAAATCAGGGTAAATTTGATGGCATTTGGCTTACAAAGTAAGTTTTAGTTTTAAAAAAATTATACATGTACGTTTGACAAATCTGTGGCTCAAAAACTTAGTATTCCAAAGGATACACCGTAGAACTCACCGCAACCTCCACACTGTCATCTGTGGGTTTGTGGAGAAGCAAGGTCAGAATCTCCAGGGCTAAGATCTCATGTGCCTGCAAAAAAATGTATTTATTTAATAGGTAAGAATAATGCCTGATTTGAAGGCTAAGCTGATGAAGTTGGAGGAGCCATTTTTCTGAAAAAAAAATAACTGGAAGCAATCAAAAATCACTGGGCAGTTTTCCAGAATCTTATAATGATCTGCTATTAATTGGATTCTTTGGTAAAAAAAAAAAAAACAAAATCAGCCATGAATAGATACTGTAGTGTAGAACATACACTGATGACTGACAACTGTGGGAGAACTAAAGCCAGCTACATTTAAAATACACTGTAATATTTCTGAAAAGGTTAAAAATATATAGTAAAAAATAACTTTATGAAAATATAAAATAAATAAATGAATAATAATAGTAATAAAAAGAAACACCCTGAAGAGTACTCACCACTTGCTGATTGACAAGATGAGCGATGAACCTTGTGGAAGATAAACAAACAGCCTACATGCAGGGCACAAATAAAAGCATGATAAGAGATAAGGAGACAGGTTGAAGTGCTGCATAACAATAACCTAATCTAGCTACTAAAACAATTGACCTTGGTTTTTATGCAACTGTTACACTGCATGTACCGTACATGTAATTATGGATCATAACATTGTCAAAGTGTTGTAGAAACACAAGCCATAACAGCGGGTAAATTACAAGAAACATTTATTTCTTTGTTTGATTGTTTGTTTTGGTTAGTGCTTTCTCCACATCGTTCTACAGCTTCTAAGCAGAACAGAACTGTTCCATCAGAACATTCTACAATATTTTCCTAATCACAATGCACGCCATCTTATACACTGTATGAACTTTTCCTCTTTGAACTTGAAACTTCAACAGCTACATAAAATCACATTCAAGACAAGTTTACATGTTAAGTGGTACAGTTTGTATGTTGAAAATGTTGTGGTTCAATTTTATCCTTGGTTTAAATTTTATTTTCCTTTGTTTTTGGGTATGGTAATGTATGATAATGAGTTTGAAACAAAGGAAAATAAAATTTAAACCAAGGATAAAATTGAACCACAACATAAATATAGAAAAATAACAAATCAGCACCTTATCATTTCTTCTGTATGCCCGTCGAAACAGCAGAATCAGACGTCGAAGAAGAAGTTCTCCATTTTTTGGAAACTGATGACAAAAAAAATGGGCAGAGTTAAATGTAGACTCATTTACTATTTTTGAAGGTACAACAAAGGCTTACTACTACTTTTTTTTTAGCCTGGACAAACCTTTGTGTTGAGGATGGCAACAAGTGCGGCATAAACATGAGTGAATGTTGGAGAAGCTGCTTGAGCTCGCATGATTGACTGACACAGCACACCTCTGCAACAAAACCAAGAACAAAATCCCTTGTAGATTAGAGTAAATGCTGGCATAATTTGTGCAGTCATTAATATTCCAAAAAAGACGGAACTACTTGTCTGTCAAGCTCGAAAAAATCATTCTACAGTTACCATTTAATATACCTAATATTCCTTATAATATCATGTGTGGTTTAAGCAGGGTTGTCACTAAGATTTCAAGTTGCTGGGTAAATACAACAAGTAGGCGGAGAATCAAACGGCTAGGTATTTCTTGTGGTTCTATTTTTCTTCTATATTCCAATAAAAGTAGCTGGGGGCCACTCTCTTAGTAGCCGGGGAAAATCCCCGGCCCCCGGCTCTTAATGACAACCCTGTTTAAGCATTCACTTTGTGACTGAATATTGAATCACTTGCATGGATGTAATGGAGAACTTAATAATTTGCTGGAAAATAATATTATTTTATTAATTATCAATCATTTTAATTATTTTATGCTCAATCCCTACCTTCCTCGTACAATGTTCTCCTGAAAAAGCTCTCTTACAATGTTACCAATATTTGATGTGTTAACCTACAATAATAACAAAAAAAATTCAGAACCAGTTGAGTCTATCAAATAATCCTCAAAACTAGGAATCATAATCTTAAGTAAATGGGGCTGTCACTGAGATTTCAAGTTGCTGGTTAAATACAACAAGTAGGCAGGGAATCAAACAGCTAGGGATTTCTTTTGGTTCCATGAAAGTAGCCAGCAACCATGCACTGTAGTTAGGAAAAGCCTGATCCCCGCCTCTTAATGAAATTAAAGCCCTGCGTAAATCTAATATTATTAAGACAAAACTGCATACTGATGATGGAGTACAAGAGGGAGCTGGGGAAAAGCAAGTTCCACACTACACGTGGGAACCAGGTAAAGTTCCAGAGATATGGGCAGAGCTTCTTGGCTCATGTGTACCTTTATCTTATCTTACTGTTTTAAAATACAGTTTAGTACTAACCTTGTTAACAAGACCATTGATGCTTTTCTTTAATGCTTCCCAACTGAGTCTCTGATAAGCTTCACTGAAAAAAGAAATGATGAACACTAAATACATGGACTGGTATGTCACAATCAACTGTTAGAAAAACAGTTATAATCAGTGTAAAAATAGATGTACAGTGTATGCACTAGTTGTCAGTAAAACCTGTATTAGGCTAACCTAGATTTCCATGACACCCTGTTTTAAAATATGGACAAGATGGACAGTAAAGCGCTAAATGATCCTTTTAATACATCTTTTTTGTTGGTAAAACCAGTGCAGCAAGCTCAACTTTAAGCAAAGTTGGATTTAATTGTGACCTAAATTTACAAAAATAATGGACACCAGACATAATTAAGATACTGATTGCCATATACTCTTCTCAAACTCATTAATAATTGTTAAAGAAAATTCAAAGGAAATTAATGTTTAATGAGTGTTTGGATATCGGATGAAAAACTGCTCATTTTTGCATCCTTAATTTCTCCTTCAAAAATGATTTTGTTTGAGAAGAAATATCAAACATTCGACATAGTGTTTCATCACCAGATGAAACACCTCGAAGTTCGTCAAAAATACTCCGCTACGCGTCGTATTTTCAACTCTCTTCTCGGTGTTTCATCTGGTGATGAAACACTGCGTCTCATGTTTGATATATTACTTCACATATGAGAGGTTTTGTTTCAAAATTGTCAAAACCAAAATGGTTGTTCAATTTTTGCAGGCCAAACCCTTGAATTGAAAAGCACCCGGGAATAATGGTTGAGGGATAAAGACCAAACAAACAACTGCCCTTGACCCTCCAGGTTGCCTGTTGAGCTAGGGAGTAAACATCCACCCAACCTCATAAAACTATGTTGGCTAACAACCCAGCCAAGAAATTCAAGCATTTTGCAGGGCTGAGGAACGACTCAGCCAAACTATTCTTTAATGATATCAAATTTTGGTAGGTATTTGGGAAAAGAATTCCCAAAATGAGAACATTCAATGGCGTCCTGTGTGCCACTAACTGCAGAAAACCTGAATTGTATGATGATGATCATGGTGGCCCAATTAAAGGTGCTAGGTTATCAATTTAAGACGAAATCCATAAGGAAATTGAGTAATTTTAATTTTCAATGGATAAAACCTTGCACCAGAATAATTTTATTTAAACAATATCCCTGGCCATTTTTTAAAATTTTCAAGGACTATAGACGTAATTAGTTATCTGTAATAACACCAAAGAAAATTTCTCGTGAGAGCCCGAGAAATATTATGTCAAATTTCACAACATGACATCTTGCACGTGAAATTTTCAGAATTTTACCAGTGCTTTCACAATTCTTGCGCCCACTGAAAATTAAAATTACTCAATTTCCTGATGGATTCCATCTTAACCATTTCAATATGATTATTATTACCTCCTAAATACTCACCTACTCTTGTCCTCAATACTCTGTTGCATCATTTTGAGTCTTGCTGGCGGAATATATGCACCTCCTGAAAAAATTAATAACGCAATAAAGATCACAAAATATACCACGCAAAAAGATTCAAGAGTCAAACTTATGACAGGGCTCGAACTTAACTTTTGAACTTAATAGTCAAATGGCTAGTACATTCTCAGGCTTTACTAGCCATAAACGTGTTTCTACTAGTCTAGGCACTTCTGTACAGCATAAAATAAAATAAAAATGTCAAAAATCCTGTTGCTATCAAACGTTAATAAAAACTGCATATCGATGACAATCGCGCGTGGACTGTGATCGTAGATTTGCATTTCAAGATAGCGGACATTTGCTTTTTTGGCTAGCTTTGCATCATAGGTACGGCTTGGCCCATGCTCCCTGGTTGTACAAAATTTCAAGATGGCAGCGAATAAACGCGAAACTGAAAACCGAATTAACAAATATTATTCTTATGTAGAATTACTTTTCTTTCTTTTATTCATGCCAGTTGTTAATGGGGGAATGAAATAAGAGGTTACTAGAAGGTGCGGATCAACTGGGAAAATGTTGAAAACATTTCAAGGCTTATGTTGTTTACAGGGGCGAAAATTAACTAGCCAAGATGGCTAGTAAGTGAGCTAAATCCACTAGCCAAAAATCAAAATCTACTGGTATTTGGCTAGTAGACCACCGCCAAGTTCGAGCCCTGTATGATATGGCTAAAAGCATTCACCAGTTTTTGGACAAAGAAAATACTTTCATGGGCAAGTGAAGCTATCAATAATATTATTTTTCAACCTAAGGTTGGGTTTAAAAAGTGTACAGTTCATGTACAAGAACACCTGAGAAAGTAACAGGAACGGCACTTATAAAATAGTGTCACCATCTCTTAATAACATTAGTTTGGTTGGGTTTTAAACCAGCACAGACTTACTTTAAAACAATATTGCTGACTGGCTATCAACTGCCCTGATTTCAGCACTAACACAGTGTAATAGGACAGTGCGTGTCTTAGCACACGGGCACTTAAATGGTTTTTTCTTTCACTGCTAGCAGAAAAACTCTTGGAATTTCTTGTGTTTTAAGTTTAAAAAAGCCTAAAATATCACAAATAGTTTGTTATAGTTATGATCAATTGGTAACAAAACTTTGTGTCATCCAATTCAGTCTATACTTGGGATTACACAAATTGGACTCCTGCTACGCGGTTGTCCGATTTTGTTAATCACTCATAAGATTACCAGGGTGCAAAGAAAGTCAGTTTTACAGCCTGCCATTCGGGCAAGCTGTAGCTACATGTAGCATGTACTAGCTCACGAGTCATTTCAACTAGCCCCAAAACCCTTTTTGATTAGCAGGATTGATTACAATCTGTCTGTAATTTGAATTTCCCCAAAAAATTCACTTGCCCATCGGGCAAGTTTAGAACAGAATTCACTAGCCTGAAACCAAAATCCACTAGCCCTAGGCTATCGGACATGACTTTCTTTGCACGCTGATTACAGACTCAGTCCTATTACACTTTGTATCAATGTTATTAATCAGCCAATACCGAGATAAAATAATCACAAGAATCTCTACCTGTTCTTGTTAGAAGTGGATTGTTTGGATCCACCTTCTTTTTAGCAGTCTTCACACCCTGCTCTGTCTTATCTTCTTTTTCTCCGGCTTTCTGATCTTCTTCACCCCTTGTTCTGCTGCTATCATGTGCATCATCTCGCTCCTGATCCTCTACAGGACTACGTTTATTTCTCCTATGATCCCTCTCTTCATCTGAGGGAGTATTGCGCCGCCTTCTTTCAGGATGATCATCATGTTCTCTTCTTCTTCTTCTCCTCTCCCTTTCTCTATCATCGTCATCATCATCACTCCTGTATCTTCTTCTTCTGTGTCTCTCTCGGTCTCTGTGTCGATCTTTTCTCCTATCAGAATTTCTCTCATCCTCACTGTCACTTTGTTGTGTCCTTCTTGGGTGTCTTCTGTCCTCTTCCTTATCGTCATCACTTTTATTTCTGTTTTCCTTATCTTCTCTTCTTCGTCTCCCGCTACAGTGGCAAAACAACAAGAAGCATATAATGGACAACGATTATTGGACAAGCATGAGCAAAATATTGTGATTTGTCAGTGGCGGCCACATCACTTCTATGTCCAAAGAGAATGTCTTGAGGAGAAAAATTTTATGAGAATTAAGATTATTGACAAAGGATTAACTATGACTTAACTTACATAAACTACTTAATTCTACACATACCTATCATAGTCACTTCCAGACTTGTCTTCGTTATTTCTTCTCTTATCACGACGTTCTCTTGAACTGAAAAATTAATGTTAATAAAGGAATCTTTATTTCCAAAGTAAACGCATGGGTTACTTTTGTCGATTTCCACCAATCAGATCATTGCCTCCTCAAGTCAAGAAGGCCACATGAATTAATTTTTTTGAAGCAGATTTCAAGTGGTAGATGCGAAGGTATTGTTTGATGAGGAGTGTGTGATCGTGATTGGAAGCGTTTCAAGGTTAAAAACCTGAAACACTGTGTGAAAATTACAAACCTTTTGTGGGTAGTGGTATAAACAAATAATAGCATGATTTGTACATGATATTTGGCATAAATACCACTCGTGATAATATTATTTCAAAATTGTCTCAAATTTCACTCGCCGAATTACGCATAACAGTTTTGAAATATCACTTGTGGTATTTATACCAAATATTACTACAAATCATGCTATTACCTATACTAATTTAAGCTTACGATAATTAAGCATGCTTAGTTATTAGGTTATTAAATCTTACTTTCTCTCCTGTGGTGATCTTGATCTTGATCTAGATCTAGACCTCTGAGCAGTTCCACCAACGGGCGAATTCGAATGTCTAACAGACTTAAAAAGACAACACGACATACGTTAAAGCCTTACTGATTCTCTTTGGACCATGCAAGCTAAAGACAAATTTACAAAAGCTAGCTTAGTAACCATATTTATAAGCTGTATGGACTCATAAGCTTAAAGTCACAATTGAAAAAGTCTTAAATAGGTGATCAACAAATCTGAATTATATCTCGAAGATATATAAAAAGGGAAAGGAACTATTGTCGTCAGACAACGGAAAAGAGATTTCTGAAATCTTTCAAGATTTAAGCGAACAACTCAAACTACAACATCTCCCATTTTCGACCTCTGCACAAGGCTTAAACAAGCTTACGTACCTGAACAACGCTTCGTATTCTGGAGTGTTCCACAGCCGCCATTACCCCTACTACTTATTGAAAGATTCTTAGGAGATCCTATACGAAATTACATTAAAAAACTACACATCATTCCACGTATTTTAAGTTGTAGTAGCTACAAGACGGTCAAGAGCGCATCTGAAATGTAACCGCGCCAGATCATTTTCTCGGTCTAGCCTGGGCTCCACATTACAGAACTTCCAAAGTTCCCCCGGGGCGCGGAGGGGTAAGGTGCAGGGGGTAATCCAGGGGGTACTCCTGATTTCAAGTGACGAGGATGATCGAATGGGGGCATAAATCAAAACCTAAAAGACATTCTTGGGATTTCACCAAAAACCCCCAAAAAATCCCATGCCCGAAGCCTTAAAAATTTCCAGAAAGCATGAAAAATAACAACATTAGAAATCAAATCTTCAGATTGTTTTGTATAGCCAAAAATATCCCAACTTAAATCAAGCCGCCCCCAAAAAAACTTGCCAAATTTTCCCACCCACTAAAATTCCCGGAATCGAAAATTTCACACCCAAAAATAATTCTTCGATCATCCCCATCGCTTGAAATCCAGAACCCCCTGTTCCCTAAAGATATCACTTTTGTTCCTGAAAACTGAGGAGGAGGCCCGGGGGAGGAGGTGGGATATAAGTGTGCAATGGACAATGGGAAGAGACGCCCGACAGTTGTTATCCTTAAACAGTTCATTCTCTTGCCATGATTATATTGATATTGTTCCTGTGTAGTTATGCTCACATGAATAAGCAGGATGCAATAAATTCAGCCAAGAAGCGTGACCTAGGGAAGAGGGGCGGGGGGGGGGGGGGGTGCTCATCAAATATTTTTTTCAGGCATTTAACATGTTGCACCCAAGCTAAAACTATATCGCATTCTCTCATGTTAAGGATATGATCAAAACGCCCATCAGAAAAAGAACACCAACAGAATTAGACATTCTCAAACTTCCTTTTTTTATTTTTATAGTTACATTAACTCCTAGCTTATTTCTACCAGAAGTTTTTTAGACTTCTTTTTAATATGCAATATATTGCATAAAGTATATTTCTGTACTAGATAGAAATATCTAATTTAAGTAGCTATCATGACATGGAACCATACAGGGAATTATGACCATCATAGCTGCAATAGCTTATTTATATCTGCCATATCTATTTAGTGCTTTTAATGTGAGCCTGAGTGACACTAGCCCACAGAAATCTTCAATCTCAAGCCAGTAAATTATGCTTAATGCACACCAATTCTTTACACCTGAGGGGAAAATTAACATCTCTTGCAGTATTAATGATGACAAAGTTTCATTATGACTTAAATTATTTTGAAGAATTCATCTAAATCTTCTGCAGTTTTTATCTTCACCTCGCAAGACAATGTTTCCATAGAAAATAGTTGGTCTGTGAACGGGAGCTCAAAGGCAGGAAAAGGTATAATTGTCATTAAGAAGTCACTTTGATCACAGATGTAGAGATGTGTTATTGTTAAGTTGTTAGACTGCTTTTAGACTGACTAAGACCCAATTTGTGCAGTTCTAAATATCACGTTATAAAAAATATGTAAATATCTGCAATGCATTTATAAATATTACAATACTATGAGGTAAGAATAAAAAATATTATCATGCAGCTCCCAGTATTCTATTATCTTGAGAAGAAAGAAGATGCAGTAAGTTTATTTATTTGCTTGTTTTGCTGTGATTTCTGACCTTCCCTTATGTGAAATAAATGTGATTCATTCTTCTTGTACTAAAGAACAGACTATAGCAACGAGCAAAACAAGCATTTGTCTTCATTTGTCAACTACGGTTTTGAGGCAAATATAACCTGATAGCTGTGGCCAGTGTGGCCAGAAGGTTTTGTTACTGTCTCCATGGCAACATCCACAAACCCTCCTTCTTTAAGTTTTTCTATATACAGCTCTGGACGCCAGTTGGGTCCATATTTTAAAAATCCTTTACGTGTGCTTGTCAGTAATGCATCATAAAAAAGTCCAGTCAACATGATTCCTCCTGGTTTTAAGACCCTCTTCATCTCTGAAATGCCTTGTTCAAGACTTGGCCAAAAATAATAGCAATTTGTGTGGAACACACTGTTAAACAAGTCATCTTCATAAGGAAGTTCCATAGCACTGCCCAAACGGATTTCTAGTTTCCCTCTTTTTATTGCTTCTTTAAAACGCCTCTGTGCACTCTCAACCTGAAAATGTTTTTTCAAGGCAAAATAAACATAATCAAAACATTATAAACTCAAGCATCAATATCATCAGGCAGGGAATGATCCAAAATAACTTACGAAACCTTGCAAAATGAATATACTCTAAAGGACAACAACAACATTACAACAACAACAACGTATTTATTTAATAAACTCTAACGTTTACAATTACTTTATGCCACGCAAATAGCTTATGAATGCTAATCTTGGCAGGAAAAAAACTTTAAATTATGGAAAAAAAGGAAAAGAAAAGAAATACAAATAACATACAGAAAGAAACACCTTACATAAAAACAACATGTATTACCCATAAAGAGTTAGTCTCCCTTGCAGCCGTTTTTAGTGTTGTCGTGCAATTCTCCTCAAGGAGGGTTGCGTGACGACAGTTGTGAGGGAGATTAATATAGAGTCTGTGGTTGAAAAAAAAAATGCCATTAAAAAATAATTTTGTAAGCTAATAAGATAAATAAAAAAATTCTGCTTTAAGTGATATCAAAAGTTTAAGAGGGCCGCCTAGATGGAGTTTACTGTTTTGTTACTGTGATTGCATGGGCCATTCTAGATACTATAATTGAGTCTTCAATAAAAATAAAAAGCAAAACTACTAAAGTAAGGTTACAGGATGATGAATTTGCCATTAACCGGCAGAAGGAGCCTTTTGTGATCTCAGCTTGTACTTTTGAAGTCATGGGGTCTATTACTTTTTTAGTTTGTTATGTTAACTGTTACAGCAAGTTTTTTACTGTATATAAGCTGTTATTAACGGCTATAATTTTAGTGTTGGCTGATATGCTGACACCCCATCCAGGGAGGGGTATCTGAATATAGATGGGTTAAGGTGGGCTGCCGGCAGACGGAGGGGCAAAGGAACAGACAGATGGACGGATGGACGGATGGACGGAAGGATGGACCGAAAATTAGTTGACAGAAAGAAGTGGTTATTAAAAGACACTCATCACAGTACTATGACCGAATTGTAAAGGTTTACAAAGCTGAATAAAATGATAGTAACTGCAATCTTATGATCGGGTGACTAAGGTTAACAACAACCAATTACAAATACAGACTTAGTTTTGCAATGTGAAACAGCGAAATGCCAGTTTTGTCTTAAATTTATGGAATATGAGTACTGCTATTAAACGGTAAATAAAATTTACAAATAAAAAATATCCAGTTGGGTGCTCTCCAGTATCTTCAAAAAATGGTGGAACAATATAGCTCTGCCCTGCACTGTTATCTTGTAGTATTTTTAAATTTTAAATCGTCATGTTTATTTATAGATAGTTCTAAACATTTTAATTACAAATTATTGAGGGCCACTAGTTCATCAGTTTTTTCTGTCGTGTGCTACTCTCATTAAATAAAGTTGTTACTTACTTACTTTACTTACTAACTGCACAGATCTAATGCAGCTAACACAATTAACTATTGCAGAAGCGGCTTATGCAAACTTAATAAACACAAAACTAATACTTTATTGTATACATATCTTTATGTCAAAAAAGTAGATGGAGAGGGGGATAACCCTAATCTTGTACCCAGATCTCTTATAACCCCCTCTCATCTCCCCAGTTTCCCCTCAATAAACAGTTCACTTGAGTTCAATACTTACTATTTGCTCAGAAATGTCAATGCCATACACTTTACCAGAGGAGTGCTCCACTTTTTCCAGAGCAGCATTTAACCCAATACCAGGGCCAAAACCAATTTCAAGAACTTTGTGATCAGGCTGGATGTTCAAATGCTTTACAGTTTCATTTTCCAAACTTGCGTTTCCCTTTCCAAGAATAATCTGCAAGTCAGAAGCACAATGAATATTAAAGCCTGTACTTTTCAATCAAAAAATGACATTTGCCACTTCTGTACAGTCATCATGGCAGATACATGATTGACCCTGTTAGGGTAATTTCCAACAAGAGACATGGCCTTGAGACAGGGGTCTAAGACAGTAGAAATTGCGACAAACAACACAAAGATTGGTTGAAACTGTGACAGCAACAAAAAATTCCTCCTCAATATGCGAAACGACAGGTTTTGAAACTCAGACTACTAGGGAAGTTCAGTTTCAATTTTCCACATCTATTAACAGCTGGCAATGTTCATCCAGATACAAAATAATGTACCCAGATAATAACCCTTTACAATACTATGGGACAAAGCCTTGCATAATATAGCATTCAAACATTTCTTTTCTATGGTTTCTAACGTGATGCTAAGTAGTAGCAGGTTCAAGAGATTATACATGAAACTAAAACCTCATCTGAGAAATAATTGTCAATGAAAATTTTTCATAAAAATGCATCTGAACAAGATCATAAACTACCTTGGTTATTATTAAATTGTTAAGTGACAAAATACTCCAATTAAAACTTGCACACCATGATGAAGATAATCAAATGCACATCAGGCCTTCTGAAGAAGGGTTATTTATTTTTTTATTCCTTATGGAATATGTGATCAGATGCAATTTACGATCATTTGTGAGAAATCACACAATCGCATAAAATCAGAAGCCCTGATCCATCACGATACAACGCTAGATGGAGACATAATAGAGAGACTTTAGGGATCGAATTACATTTTTGACAGTAAATGGCAGATTCAAGTTGACTATACATCTCAGATTAGGAAATGAACAGCTAAAACTGTCTGATATACATCTCTCAAACCATATCATGAAGCACAGTCTAAAGCTTCTTTTAATGCTTAAACTAAATGACTCAACACCATCCTTGTAAAAGTACATCATAGTACCTTCTACAAAAGACAAGGAAATTACTGTAGTTAATGTTTGATCTTCAATGTAACGATTATAATAACTATTACAGCTTTAAATTCTGTTTGTAAAAATTTTTTTAGATATACTTCCTAGGGGTACTCATGGGAATTCTTGGTGGGGGTGTGGCTGCCTGCTTCCTCAAATCCTCACCCAATTTCAGACCGAAAAATGTAATTTTCCACACCCGTTTTCAGACTAGACCTCTAAAATCCATGCCCGTTTTCAGACCTGGCCTTTTAATAGGCACAAATTATGTCATCATTACTTGGCCATTAGAGCACAAACAAAAAATTATCCAAATCCATTTTCGCATGTTTTCTCTTTCTTTCTTACTCATTTGGAAATGAAACACTAAATACATTCACACACTCTGTAGTTCCCTCGAAAACCATAGCTGATTCCAGGCCAAAAACGGCAAAGTGTATACCCATTTTCAGACCAAAACGGCGCAAAAACCCTACACGATGGGGCGGCACATACCTATATGGCTTATATAATATACCTGCCAACTCTCACGCCTTGGGCGTGAGTCTCACGCCTGCGGGTTGAAAACTTCGATCTCACGCCGGCTCACGCCTGCGGGCCAATTTCTCACGCCTGATTGAAAAATGTGAGTTGTTGCCGTCTTGCTTGACACAATTTCCAAAAATATGTTAACTCAGACCCATGTAAGGAACGAAAACCATGTGTAAAATGAATAAATGTCAATACCTTCCTCGCGATCTCTGATTTTTGAAGTGAAAAGCACTGGGGGCGAGCTCGCCTTTGGCAGACTTCGGACGTCTTCAGAAGACTTCGGACGTCTTCGGAAGACTTCGGAAATGATCGTGTCGTCTTCAAAAATCCCAGCACTTCCAGGATAAAAATCTCACGCTTATATCTCAGAAAAAGTTGGCAAGTATAATATAATGAAGTACCCCTCACCTCAGACCCCCCGCCCCCTCCCCTTTACGACCTTTGCTACTAATATAGTTTCTAAAGGAGCGGTCATTTCAAAAGCGAACACTTTTTTTGCATCGATTGAAAACTTTTTCCGCATCGATTGAATTCCATATCAATATCAGTTGAAACTGTTTCCTGTCATCTGTTGCTTGCGAAGCATGGCAAGGATGGACATAGATTGAAACTTGAAAAAGTTGGCCGGCCCAACTTTAATTCAAGTTTTAAAGCTATATATGCCAACAAAAATCACCAAAAATTTATTACAGTTGTTACCTGAGTTGTTTCGTTAGCTCTCGCGTACAAATGTCTGTGATATCTCCAACTTTTTAGAGATCGACACTTACCCTGACTAAGTGTCCCACGAGACCTTTGGGTTCCCGAAGATTTCTTGCAATCAAATCGACAACTCTAGCTTTCAGGTCGGTCATTTGCCAAATAAGGGTTACTACTACAACTAAAGCAACTACAAAGTACCACATTGCGCCAACTATAATCTCGCAAGTTGTACTGATGAGACAACATCCACGGAATCGACGGGCATGAATGTCTCAAGACATTATTCGTAAGGGTTACATGAAGTAGCGAGCCAAATAAGACAAATCAAAGCTCTACGAACGGGACGGTGCGGGGACGGGGGGACGGGGGGACGGGGGGACGGGGGACGGGGGGACGGACGGGGTGGGGGCTGGCTCTACTATTAGAAAAGAAGTGAAAAATATCTTGAAGTGAAATCTAATGACAGAACTTGAAAAAAAGCAATTTAATTTTCCCGCAATTTAAACAAAACATTGGCCAAACTTCTTTTAATAGATAAGTAAGTGCTAGTGTCTTTTCCATAATAAATATTCCTTTATAAGCTACGCTCGTTGTGTACACTGTACTACTGTACTGTTTCACTTATTAGGTTTGCGTCTTTTTCCTTTTAATTAAGTTTCTTTCCTTTACGAATTTAGTTAGTTTAATATATATTATTTTCAGCCCGTTGTGAAAATAGAAAATAGTTTTGAATAGTTAAATGAACACTTATTTATAAATCTCCACTGTGTGTGTGTTTTTTAAACACACATATGCTGTTGTAAATAACACCTTTTACAAATTTTGTAAATACCTACACATTATAACACTATGAGGTGATAATTCTCAGTTCCTAGGTCGAACCTTTCTCTACAGACTTGTGAAAGATACATGTTGCGGTGGAGTTTGTATAATTTGTTTGTTTTGCTGTGTTTTCAGTCCTGAATTCTCGTATGTAAAATAAATGCGATTCTCCTGATTTGATCAAAACCAACTTCCGTGATCTACGGTTTTGAGGCAAATATAACCTGATAGCTGTGGCCAGAAGGTTTTGTTACTGTCTCCATGGCAACATCCACAAACCCTCCTTCCTTAAGTCTTTCTATATACAGCTCAGGACGCCAGTTAGGTCCATATTTAAAAAATCCTTTACTTGAAAATGACTTTAGTCTGTCATGAACAAGCCCAGTCAACATGATTCCTCCTGGTTTTAAGACCCTTTTCATCTCTGAAATGCCTTGATCAAGACTTGGCCAAAAATAATAACAATTTGTGTGAAAGACACTGTTAAAAAAGTTTTCTGTAAAAGGAAGTTCCATAGCACTGCCCAAATGGATTTCCAGTTTCTGCCTTTCTATTGCATCTTTAAAATGCATTTGTGCATGGTCAACCTGAAAGAAAAAAGCAAAATATG
The DNA here is from genome assembly GCA_964035525.1 of Porites cylindrica. Lineage (NCBI taxonomy): Eukaryota > Metazoa > Cnidaria > Anthozoa > Scleractinia > Poritidae > Porites > Porites cylindrica. Next base: position 22,273,680 of record OZ037787.1, on the reverse strand, counting down.
AACAGAATGAAAACATTATAAACTCTGACATCTATGTTATTAGACGATGAATGATCAATAACTAAAGCACATGTAAAAATGACCAAAGCTTAATTTACGTTTTCAAAGACAAAGACAATAATGAAAATTTATGGTAGCAGCATGCAGTTTTCTATTTACCAAATTTATTAATACAAACAACAAGTCTGAGACAGAGGCAACATTAAAATCATAACAGTGAAGTAATGTAAAGCTAAAAAAACCAAAAACTAGTGCCTCACATGAAAAGAGGCACTTTCTGAGGGTCAGGAGAATTCAAACAATTTTACATTTTTTAACAGTCACATTTTTGAAAAAAATGAATCTGTTAATTGGTCCATTTGAACAGACATGATTTCTTAGTACTGTATTTTTGTGTAGAGTAAATTTTTTCGGGAAAAAATGTTTGTGGTAAATGTTCGGGAAAAATGTTTGTGATAATTTTTATTTGAGGGAATTTATTTTTGTGAATCGCTGGAAAAAATTGCAAAAATTAGAACCCGCAAAAATTTCATGCCTAACTTTGGTTAATTAATAACATCTGCAAAGCAGCATCAATTCCTTGTTCTGGGCCCCCAACAGACTCGACGAAGAGGGTGAAATGGGAGTTTACGGTATTGCAGTATTGAGCTTTTTTTCAAGCGGTATTTCGGTAATTTGGATTTTAATGTGCGGTATTGCAGTATCATCCAGCCCTGAGGTACCGGTATGTGGTTTTTCATCCTTCTGGCTAACAGTATTCAGTAAAAGAAGATCCTTCATGGTATTGTGGTACTGTCCATTTGGCCTCTCCTGTCTAATATTTGGAAGACTTTAGACTTCATGGTAAATGAATACACAATTTCTGACAGTTACTCTATGATGAAATTGGTAGGACATCCAATGACCTGGCTTTTCGATCGTTGTACCGATAAATTCGAGATCTTCTCACGTTTTCTCGCGAAGGTGGAGGTTGATTTCTGGTGTATACCCCGGGGGGGTGGGGACTCCCATATGAAACAGACGGGGATGCTCGTCGGAAAAGTTGAATTTAACACCTAAAGAAGACCATCTGGGCGTGGCTCAAGCTTATTGTAACCCCTAAAGGAGACCAATCTGGGCGTGGCTTAAGCAAATTTTGACCCCTAAAAGAGACCGCTTGAAAACACACAAGTACGACATGCAATGAGTTTTAATGATATAAAGACATAATCATCGAATGCTTTTATCTAAAAGTAGTTTTTAAAAGCATTGTCATAAATCTCAAGTTCTTCGCGGAAGCCTAAACGAGACCTTGGCGGCTTAAAATATTGGCGCTTTGCCCGGAACACCCTAAGCGAGACCAAAATCCAAAATTTACACCCCTAAGCGAGACGACGAGCATCCCCGTCTGTTTCATGTGGGAGTCCCCCCCCCCCGGGGTGTATACATACTTGAGATAAAAAAACATGTGAGATGGATAACAACATTAAGTAAGCGTCACCGATCATTGAAATGTAGTGTCGGTATTTCGTCCATTTTCAACATGGTATTTCAGTATTTGCCCCTTTTTCGTCATCCTCGGAGACCCAGGGGCAGATAGTGGGGACGAGGGAAAGTCTAAACGGGCGGAAAAATATGACACGAAGAAAAGTAAAGAACGGCGAGAAGAGCCCCTGGGGACAATGTCTTACCAGACCAGTTCCAACAGTCGCCGCCGTTCTGGCTTCTGATTGGTGCCAGAAAACTTACTTTTCTTCGTTCCATATATATTTTTCCGCCCGTTTAGACTTTCCCTCGCCCCCTTTATCTGCCCCTGGGTCTCCGAGGATGCTTTTTCGTATGGTATAGCGGTATTGGGTACCCTCCAATGTCCCCCTCAACGAATTACCAAAAGTGCGTTTCAAATTTCCTTTAATCTTTATTGGGAAATCCACAATGGCTCTTTTAACAGTCCACTCATGGTACACAGGTGAGAACCCATAACAAGGATTTTGGCACTCTTTCACAGACAGACTAAACTGGAGTTAAGTATTGTCTGTGATGTAGGCTATTAAGTTCGAGTAGCCTCACTGTAATACTTACTATTAGCTCAGAGATGTCAATACCATACACTTTACCAGAGCAATGCTCCAGGTTTTTCAGAGCAGCATTTAACCCAGCACCAGGACCAAACCCAACTTCAAGAACTTTGTCATCACGCTGGATATTCAAATGCTTTACAATTTCATTTTCCAAACCTTTATTCCTCTTCTCAAGAATAACCTGAAAGTTGTTTACACAATGACAAAGACTGTAATTCTTCAATTTAAGAAGGAAATAAAATCATATTTTTCCACTTCTGTAAAAAAAAAAATGCCTTTATGAGAGTTAAATGGTACAATGCCATTAGTCCATTACCAAGTTGCCATGAACCTCTGCTTCAAAGCGAGGCTAAGTGCAAAGTCTTATGCAAATAAAACTTATTTTCACAAGAAAGGTTCTCACTTAGGGTGCGTTCCATTGGGAAATCTGGATTTAGATTTTAAAATCCGGATTTCGGATTTACAGTCAAACGCAAAATCCGAAAAAGGGATTTCAACGTTAAGATATCTGTTTTTGGGTTCCCTTTTTACTGTTTGATTGGGAAATCTGAAAATGGATTTGAAAAACTGTCCTTAAGAACAGCTGTCTTGTACGCACACACATAATTAATAAAAAGAAGACCCCTGGTCACAAGAATGGTTTTGCAAATCCTTTTTCGCATTTCCCAATCAAATGGAAGACAGGAAATCCATAAAATGTGGATTTTCTTAATTGAAATCCACCCTGAGGACGGATTTCTCAGAGGTGAAATTCGTTTTCAGATCTTGCGTTTGAATGCAAAATGCAAAATCCGGATTTCCCAATCGAACCCAACCTTAACCTCATTTATTTTTGAAAGTGAAATTTTTTGGAACTAGGAATTTCTACATCTATTAATTACTGGCAATGTTAATCCAGATTCAAATGTGTCTGAATAATATGAACCTTTACAATAATATGGGGGACAAATTAGTAAGCCTTAACAGCATACAACCATTTCTAGTGTACAGAGTTTCTAATATGATGCGAAAGTGCGGGTTCACTCATTTAAATGGCATCTCTGATTACATAATCCTTAAGAAACGGTACAAATAATAGAAATGCATCTGAAGATTAAAGATATACATATAAATAGACTTTATAATATAGCAGAAATATAGGCGAGTTATATTGGCCACATTCTATCCAACATTCTGAGAAACCACAATTTTGTGAGTGAAATTTGATTTAAACAGAAACAAACCTATTTTAAAATTACTGAATGAAAAATTTCGGATAATAAATTTAATATTGCATAATATTGAAAAAAGGCCTCACGTAATAAGCTTAGTTTACATGTCCAGAGATTTTCTTTCCTTTTGTTAGCGTAAATAATCTCTATTATCTTTTAACAGTACTGATGGTTAAGTCTTAGCTTGATCTCAATCCTTTTGCTAAGCTGCATGAACAAAGCTTTTTAAGTTGTTGTAAAAAATTTTTGGTGAGTTATCTCAGGTTAGAACCTGTAAGTATAGTCCTGTTCTCAGAATTTTTACTCAGCAGTACAATTTTCTGCGAACATTTTCATTATAAGGAACTTTTAAGAGAAACTTACCCTGATGAAATGTCCCCCAAGACCTTTAGGTTCCCGAAGATTTCTCGCAATCAAATCGACAACTCTACTTTTCAGGGAAGCCATTTTCCAAAAGACATCTGAACACTTCATGTAAGCTCTACTAAATGAGAGCTTCGCTGTCTTTCTCTTGTTGAACATATTCGTCCGCGAGGAAAGAAGTGAAAAAACCTAGAGTAAATTCTAATGACAGAAGGAAATAGAAGCCAAAATTTATGATACAAAACAGAAACACAAGCCTAAACACAACTGAGCTAGCCCAAGCCGATGACCCACGAACCCATACCCCCATCTAAAATACACGTTTGATGTGTGGCACGTGGCACGTGGAACGTGGCACGTGCACGCACTTGTTCATTCATTTCACTCCAAATTAGATAAATTTTGTAAACAAACCCTAGAAAGAATGTTCAGCTCTAGCTAGTTAATCGGCCTATTGAAAACGCAACCAATGTATATTTTTTTATATTCTTTGGTTAATTTATAATGCAATGAATTACTTTAATTCGCGTTGTCTTCAAAAGTAACTATATCCACATTATGGGTGGCTCCTCCCACTGGTATGCATGTTTAGAGGGCTGAAGCCACGCGCGGGGACCCGCGGAAACCACGCACTTTCCTCAGAGCCACGCCCGGCGAGTGAAAAAATTAAAATTATGCTCTCGGTCTACTGTGATTCAAAAGAAAAATAAGAGACTGCTGGCAGTCTAGCAAGTCCGGCTCTGGAAATGGTGCCCGGCTTCATAAATCCTACACCAACAGATAGACAATTTAAAATCGTCCAAAGTCCCCTTTGAAATATTCTTATCTGTACGAAATTACGGTATCAAGACGAAAATAAAAGTAGATGTAACTGGAGTCTTGTCATGTCATTCTTAAAGAGGACTAAAAGTTGAAAGGTGTACAACTAGCGGCTGAGCGAGGCCCATTTCCTTGGTGGTGAGAGGCGAAGAAAAGCCGCCACCGCCTAGATGAGGGGGATACTTGTGTATTGCTCAATGTCCCAAGATGGCGAGCCAATGCGCAACAACTCACAACAACACGCAACAACATTCAACTGGGTGTGCAAACGGACGCAGAGACGTAACATCCAACAATTTTGCGTCAGTTTGCAGGGGCGCGGGCTTTCGTCCCCGAGAATTAAAACGAATAATTCTTTAAACCGTAAATCAGTGATTAACTGAGGTATAGGAAAACTCGCTTTACTGAGTGCAAAAAGCGTTCTTTGAACCTCCGAATTACCTTTGCTATCTCGTGTGATTCAGCAACACCTTGGGAATTGCATGTGATGTTTCGTTTACCTACTACAAAGCAGCACCAATTGATAAATGCTCAACTTGTCGTCGGTCAAAACCTACTGGTAGTTTATCTGCTAGGGGTCGTGACAATTTCAGCTTTTAGGTGCAATGTATATTTTCCTCAGTCAACTAAGCACTGCGTTTTTTTCTTGTTTAACTTGATACCAGACAGTAAAACCTATTGTTGCCCCATTTTTCTTCGGTTTTCGTTTTGGGGATCCAATACCTAGCGTTTTTGTCCCGTATTTTATTTTGCTCACAGGGTAAATTCTGTCTTTCAAGACCGGGGGTTGTCCTTACTTTAATCTCCACTCAAAAGATGAGAGGGGCGAAAAGATAAACATGCCCATTGCTTTTAACCATTTAGTGTGCCCTTTTTTATCCTTTTTACACTCAGTCTTGCAAAGTGTATCCTCTTTAAAGAAAAAATACACTGATTTTGAATTTAATTTTTCGGTGTTTACGTAAACAGCATGATGAAGCTTCTGTTTGCGATATCACTGATGTCTGTTTGCCTGTTGCTGGTCATGGCTCGCTTTCGTGGGCTTTGTTCATCGTCAAGAAACGATTGAGGAAGAGAGCGTAAGAGATAATCTGGGACTCGCTTCTCCTCTAAAAATGCAAATGCAACCAAAATGTCTTAAGGATGGAGAGAGCTGTATTGCTTTTTGGGAATGCTGTAGTTTCTATTGTGATAATTGGTTTTGTGTTTCAGGGGTGCCTGTGCACCCAAAAACAAGACTCCCTCTTTAAATTTAAATTACAAGTTCTTGTTCTTAACAATAACGTAAAACCAGGCAAAGCAGTAGGAACTTCGTGAGATATTTAAAATTTGCATTCAAAAGATCGAGAGAATATGCTGTTCTCAAAGGCCTCAAAATGTTCAAATGAACAGTATAGTACACTATGACTCAGAATTGTGCAAAGGTAACTTAGGTATGATACTATTGATGTGCGGAATATGAAACCTTCCATATATACAATTCTGCCATATCTTACAATAATAATCTCGTCTTAAGTGGTTGATTATTCAAATTATTATACATTGTACTCACTATCTGTTTTCTCACTGGCTAAGAGCCTATACAGATTAGTTATTCTGCTAGCAGATAACTAACTTATCTGTAGGTTGCGCGAGCAATGCATTATTTCTAATAACACTATCAATTCAGGTTCCTTCAAGATTGCGACCGTGTGTTTGTCGTCGTTATTTTCCTCAAAACAATGTATAATAAAACGATTATTAGATTCAGTTTTTGTGATATCCTAAATAATCAAGGTCTCGGTAAGTGTTATCAGCCTCGGCCTTCGGCTCGGCTGATAACACTTACCTCGACGATCTTGCCTTATTCCGGATACCACAAAAACCTCAGCCAATAATTGTTTATAAAAGCCTTCTGTTTTTTTACATGATGAGGTTTAGGTTTCTGAGGAACTGCCCACCTACCCCTCCCCTAAGCCAACATTTTGCTCTTAGTGAGAAGTAAGTGTTAATGCTAGATCAGGGGAGGGGTAGGTGGACAGTTTCCCCAGAAACCTAAATTGACTCGATGTTTACATAAAAATCACGGCATAGGTAATCACAGCGATCAAACTGAAGAGGAAGAAAAACACATTGTCCAACTTGACGGACACTTTCTGCCAGGTAAGCTCCTCAACTTTTTCCTCTGATCTCTTGTCTACCTTTTTGCTTCCCTGTAAGTGTTCCAAGTTTTGAATCACCTGGTGACTACTACCAGGAGACTCGACACCAGGCAGATGCGTCCCATTTGCGCTGAAGACATCTTGAATCTGCGCGTCTCGTTTTCGATTCTTTCTGTGGAAGAAGTGGAAAAGGCGCTGCAGCCATTTCGGTGGATGGTCTTCCATGAAGAACAGCTTGAGCACGAGGATATTAGACAAGAGTACCATACTCATAATCACCATTGTCGCCATCAAGTTTAATCCAAGTTTAGGGACAAAACTCGAAGTCTCCGGGAGGAGAGATGACATCAGCAGCAAGAACACTATCATGGCCAACAGAATTGTTGTGACAAAGCCAATTCTTTCCCCACTTTCCACTGGAATAAGAAAGCTTGTAAGATTGAGAAATAATAGTATAATACAAGGCCCGACCAGATAGAACAAGTAGTACAAAGGCCTTCTTGCTATTTTCAAGGTGTAGACGATCTCGCTGAAATTAGTCTGACAGCAGTTTTCATGGTCGGTTGTCGCAGTACTAATTTCGATGTCTTGTAAATCCCAGTTACCATTTGATAAAAACCGATCTGTGAAAGAGTTAAGTTAAATTCTCAATAAGCAAAGTGTTTTGATCCGCTGGACAACGTAACCAACTTAAAGCTTCCTGCCCTCACTAAAAACTGTCAAATCACTAAAAGTGACCTCGCGTTCTTTGAAACTAACTTCTGAGTGCAGTTGTGTTTACTCGCTCAATTTGTCTAATGTAGGTGAACTCTCTTGGAAATGAATATCCAAGTTTAAGAGAAAGAAAAAGTCGCCGTATGTCTACGCTATCAATATAACGTGAAATAAGGCAGTTTCACGTTGTAGTGGGGGACATGCAGTGAAAGAAATGTGCAAAAAGCTTGATGCATGTGCCATAGTCTGTGCCATATATCTCCACTTTAGAACCGAGGGGAAACTGGGCCTAGTTAAACATCCCAAAGGCCTCTTGGGGTGCCTTCCATTCAACAAAAACTTTCGAATAAATGGAAGCAGCGAGACTTGGTACAGAAATTTGCCGGAAAAGTTTCCAGATATTCCGGAAACTGTTGAATTTCGAAAAGGGGAACCATTTAACCGAAAATTTTTGAAATTCCGGGAGCAAAGTTGAATGGAAAGAAAACTTCCTGGAAAAATTTGTCGAAAATCTGGGTATACCTCGGGCAGTTGTCCTATTTTGTGGTTTCATTTGCTGCTGGAAGTAGCCCGCTAAGCACAGGCGTATTTTTTCGGAGGGAGAGAAGCGACAACCAGAAATACGTCTGCGCTTCGCAGGCTATACTGGAAATTGACGAACATTCAAACCGGAAGTTTTGGCTGAATGGAAAGTACCCTAGGCACCCTAGGCTATTATCAGGGACAGGGAAAAAAATTGGCCAATAGCTGACCGCCGCGTTTCTAGAAACGATCCCAGAAACACTTGCGAGACGCATCTAGGCTCCAGTTTCCAAGTCGCTTTTTAAAGTCAGGTGGCGAATAGACCTTTTTACCGATACGGCGGCCATATTGAATTAATTCGATTTAAGGAGTATTATAGGATGCCCAGGGGGCATGAGCACATTTCGTTCATAATTTCGAGCGCTTTTGGGGACATTTTTTCTTAAAAGTTTCTTAGAATAAGATTGTAATGGGAAAAAAGATCCTTGTGCCGTGTTTGGATGTCATAATGATCGCCTTTTTCCCGAGAAATATATAGTGAAAGACCATATTTCTGATACTAAACTAGAAAAAGGCGATCATTATTACGTCCAAACACGGCGCAAGGATCTTTTTTTCCCATTACAATCTGATTCTAAGAAAATTTAAAGAAAAAATGTCCCCAAAAGCGCTCGAAAATACAAACGAAATGTGCTCATGCCCCCTGGGCATCCTATAATGCTCCTTAAATCGTCAATATGGCCGCCGTATTGGTAAAAAGGTCTATTTTAAAACTCTTTCAAAGTCGCCAACTTAAGTTATTTGCGTTCAAAGTAGCAAAATTCAGGACTGGTAAAATTTGTCCCGAAATTGCATTTACCATTTGTACAAAACAGTTCCATTTAATGAAAAACGGCCTCGAAGGCCTGAAATTGATGGTTTTGAAGAAATGGAACCAGAGTTTCCGTTTGGAATATTTCTTCTGGAAAAACAAGACTATCTTTTCAGATGTTCCGTTGCTCCAGGCGGAAATTTTTCGCTGGAGCGACCCAAAAAGTCGCGAATTCCGTTTCCTTTACAACCAGATTTTCCGGAAATATTTGTGCAAAAAAACCGGAGAGTACATTAAAACAGGGCAAGCTTACCGCTTAACATTTCTTCATAGCGCAGAGCTAGCGGTTGCTGGAGGGCCATCCTTTCAGTTCCATATGTATAGGAGCCGAACACAAATGGACAGGTCTGGTTATCAAAGGGCCAGTCTTCGAGATTTAGTCGGCAGGAAGCTGTCAAAGTGGTCATACCGTTAAGAATGCACAATCCAGTACTGAGTACTTTTACTTCTGTGGCAAATTCTATTTTCCCTTTTCTTGAATCGTCATCTTCAGCGCTATAGAGAAAAAATCATTTGCGGAAGAGAACATCGTTCGTTACAATTGTTTGGGTTTCTGTCAGAGGGGAGGAGAAGGAGAGAAAGAGAGAAGGAGTAATTACGTCACGTTGCCACGGTAGCAAAATTTCTGGATCTCGACAACCTGTGGTCTTGCAAATATGACAGAAAAAAAGGACCAAAACTAATTGACACGTATCACTATCCTGTGCATGATTGCATTCAGGGACAAAACATCCTCGGAGACCCAGGGGCAGATAGTGGGGACGAGGGAAAGTCTAAACGGGCGGAAAAATATGGCCCGAAGAAAAGTAAAGAACGGCGAGAAGAGCCCCTGGGGACAATGTCTTACCAGACCAGTTCCAACGGTCGCCGCCGTTCTGGCTTCTGATTGGTGCCAGAAAAACACAAGTTTTCTGGCACCAATCAGAAGCCAGAACGGCGGCGACCGTTGGAACTGGTCTGGTAAGACATTGTCCCCAGGGGCTCTTCTCGCCGTTCTTTACTTTTCTTCGTGGTATATTTTTCCGCCCGTTTAGACTTTCCCTCGCCCCCTTTATCTGCCCCTGGGTCTCCGAGGATGGGGACAAAACGGTAGCCCATAATTGTATTCCATCGTTAGACAATGCAAATGGCCGTCTCTGTCAAGAAAGATTGTTGAGAACCAGAAATTTGCTACCATGGTAACGCAACGCCACACTTCTCTCTATTGGGGTACGTTTTGGTACGTCGTACACAACGTGCATGCTAACGTTGGTCAATTATGTTTAAAAACTTACTTATTTAAAAGTGAAACATCTGGTGTCCAGACCTCATCAGGCCAAAAGTGTGTAGTATTTTCGTTTCCAAATTCACTGGCGTTCCACTGCAAGAATTCATTTGTCCAAGTCTGAAAAAAATGTAGTAGCAGTGTAAATATTGAGAATAATAATGACACACTAATCTTACTGAATTAGGGGCTAAAATGAATTCTGTTGTCGGTTGAACTATTCAGCAACCTTGACAGTTGCCAGTTCGGGATAAAATCGAAGAGTCTACCCTTTTGCCCACTCCCCTTAGAATGCTTGTCACCCCCCCCCCCCCCCCCAAAAAAAAAGAAACTGAATGGACACCAAAATAGACAAATTAATCTCGGAGTTGTTGGGAAGAATTTTTAAAAATTTCAAACTAGACGACTGATCGGCGCATAACTTTCGATGAATTACGGTAAGTGTAATACTCGGCAAAATGCGACTACTGAGAAGAAATATGCTGGTTACCTGTGACATCCACGCATCCACAGCAATGGTCTCTGCAATGGTGTCCTGTGCAAGCAAACCAGAAGTGACAACGATAAACGACAAGTCTGGACACTGCAGATTGTCAAGACATTTTTACTGTATTAGAGCGATTTTCGTATGACCTTGAAAAATGAATTCGGTAAATGTTCGTTATTTGTTTTATCAGCCAATGGATGAAAAGATCAAAACATGGACTCTTCGTTTTCCCGCCAAAGAAAACACTGGAGAAGGCATTGTTCGATTGGCCAATCGTGTTGCAGTATGACGTCAAAGCTAAGTATCGATTGATTTTTAGAAAGTTATCGGGCATGAAGTTTTTTCACCCGAGCGTTCGCTTAACCAACCAAAAGACATGCGCGTTTGTATCCGTTCGATAAACCAATCAAATCACTCTATTCCCGTTCGTTGCTGTTTATGTTTATTCGCACGTTTACAATTCAAAGTCATACGAAAATCGCTCAATTAGAGATCTTTCAATATAGAAATTCACATGACCTTTACGTTTTGATGTACCCCAGTGTACAGATTAGGTAAAGTCCACACGAATCTGAACATTTCTAGTTTGTAAAATAACTCAATTCTGTATGCAAAACAAATCAGGGTCGGAAAATAATGTCTCCTGCATGTCTTAACAAACAGGATAGGGAAATGAGCAATTTCGGTTTTAAACAAGGTCGGGGTTTGAAGGCCTCGCTCAGTGGCACAGCTCTCTACCCAGACTTCCGTTGAGTGCCCCGCCGGGAGTTTCGACAATTCTGATTCTGATTCCGATTTCGATTTCTTTGCTGCGTGATACTTACTACCTTGAGTAGCTTGACAATTCTCAATTTAAAGCGCACTTCCATTTTTTTGCCTGTAACAGGTAAAACTATTTTGTCGTAATTTTCCAGAAGTTTGGCCCTGATCAGATGCTCGGAAGAACGATTAGAAGAACCTGAGACACCTTCAAGAAACAAAAGATATAAAATGTGAAGGAACTTTTTAAGGAAAAGTAGTCATGTCCCTCAGAAAAGCTTGATTCTCTTGACCAAACAAAGAAAATTTAAATTATTATACATCATGTACTAGCCTGCATCGCAGACGTAATTTAACTCCGGTTTTACAATTAAATGACGTCTGCGAAGTAGCGTCGACGCCTATTTTCGTTTCGTAAACGGTTGTTACCACCGTTGGTATTTAACAATTATTCCTCGAGTCCGAATCGGCTCTGAGTCAACAGCCATGAGGCCGAAGGCCGAATGGGCTATTGACTCGGAGGCCAAGAGGGCGAGAGGAATAATTGTTTTAGTAAAATTCAACCAGTTGGTCAAAAATATCGAGACAAAACAACTTTAGCTAGCAAAAAGCGATTCAGCCGCCACTGTTTTGGTTTTCAAAGCCGGTGCTTTTCGCTACTAGTGGGCTATAACATATAGCCAGAAACTCATGAGTTTCTGATATAGCCTAGTAGTAGCTCAACCAATCAGAACGCAGCATTGAAAATAGACCACTCACTAGTTGGATTTTACTAAAGTAATATATTCCCAATAAGGGAAATAATACGTTTTTGAATAGTTGTAGAAAGAACGACGTCGAAGGCCAAGTTGAAATTGAAGTATAAGTTAAGTGGGTGGATAGGTGTGATAGTGTAGTGGTAAGGAAGAAAATGGTAAATAAGAGCATACGAAAGGACCGGGCTCGTGCCCGGGTTTGATCCTGGCCGGTTGTGTTCTTCTTTCTTTTTAATAGAATCACCCTCAGTAACAGGTCAAAAATTTGCCAAATGGCAGCGACCGTTTACGAAAAGGAAATTTGCAGCGCCAATATCCTCTGTTTTTCTTGGCCCCCAACGGATCCAAAGATCGGTAAGCGTCCTTAATGTCATTTCACAGACTCATCTTACAAGCCAATCATGGCGCGTGCTCACATCCTGGAACACAACTAGGGCCCCAGAAAAAGGATTTCGGAATTTGTTCGTCTGTGGCACAGGCTAACATCGTACTCACTATCTGTCTTCTCCTTGGTCAGTTATATACAAGTAGATAACTGACCCGTAGGTTGCGCGCGCAGTGCTTGATTTCTAAGAGCAAAGTCAGACTGTATTCCGTGCGACCTGCCTCGTACCCAGACGTCTCTCTCTCGATGAAAATTTGCTCGCAAAGGAAGAAGGGAAGGAGAAAACGGGCCCTCTCACTTTTTTTATGGTCCCTAATGCGTTTCGTCAACACTCACTTGCGTGTCTCTGGTGTTTCGCGCTAGCCTCTGTGCGAAAACGAAGCGCCTGAGGAGATGGCTGCCGTTCGACGGTGTTTCTTCAAAATACTGTCTTATAAAACAATTATTAAATTCGATTTTCTGTCAATTCCGGAATAATCAAGGACTCAGTGGGTATTATTAGCCTCGGCCTTCGAATCGGCTGATAATACATACCTCAATCGACCATAATATCACAAAAACCTTACCTATCGTATAGTTACCAAGAAATTTAATGAACAAAAACTTTGAAGATGGCAAGGATGGAAGACATCGAGGAACATTAAAACAAATTGTAACGGATAGATTTGAAACGTTTTCGCTGTTTTTGGTAACGCTCTTGAGACATATCGAGACATTTATCGGCACGGTTCACTTTTCTTAAAGCTGTAATGTTGTCACTTAGATTGGCAAAAGAAATCAAGAATTACTTTAACGCGCTACTTTTGATTCCCTATGGAGCAGTGATTGTCTGTCTGGAATGCAAAAATGACAGCCAAGGTCCTCTACGTTCCATCTTGTTTCTTTGTCGGGGCAAAGTTTATGGAAGATCGATATATCGGTGACGTCACGGGTCATGATTAGACCCACGTTAGGACTGAGTCCGAGCCGAGCCGAGATCGAGAACACCAGGGTACTAGGCCCAGAATGTTCAGGACCTGGCTTGCTATAGTGGGAATGAAACAGCTGTTTACTGCTGGAAGCCCTTTTTTGTTGTATTACTAGTGTCATGCAAATGTTTCGCAAAGTTGAGTATTGTTTAAAAAACGAGCAGGAGTGTATTATCAGGTTTAAAACCTCGAGGGGAAGCTGAGAGTTTTTTGAACGGCATCAAAATCTATGATATATATCAACTCATTCCTGCACTAATACTTAGATTTAGGGTTGCTTTGGTCTTAAAAATTGGGCGTAAAGTTTATCTGTGTCTTTATCAAATATAAAGACACTCATTCAAGATTTTTTTTTTGTTTTTTCTTTACGAATTATTAATGAGTTTTTAAAGTTTCAGCACGTTAGAAAATTTTAAACGTTTTAAGTCTTTTATTCAAAACTGTCAGGGAAACTTGTTCACGACTTTATTTTGCACAAACTCGTTTATAGTGAATTATTGCTACTAGCCAGTTTAAACATACTTGGACGGTTCTATGTACTAACTAGTTTCTATGGTAATCGTTTAAATCTCTTTGCATTCCCAGTAATTTGATCGTGATAACATAACAACAGTAAAACAAACATCTTTTGAGCAACATGCCTGTAAATGCTAAATAATAAATGAGTGCTGTCTCAGATTTTACTCAAGAAACCCTCAACAAAGTAACTTTAGTGAGTTCAGTTAAGTTTGTTATATGCCGAGTACGACCCAGACCAGTCGACACGAGCTTATAACTTTGAACGAGCTACGTTAAGAAAATTTCGTTAGTTTCCGTTGACAATAGATTCAACATATATAATAGTAAGACTTGGGGGATATGAATGTCCTTGAAGCTAGTGACTGCCTAAAACACGCGAAGTTAGTTTTAAAACTATTCACTGTCCAAAGGCCAGCCCTCAGGCATCAGAGAACACTTGAACAGCAGTTTGAAACTTTTCTCTCCGGTTTTCTGTTTTATTTTAAGTCAATCTCACCAGGCACGTGAGCAAATCAGTGAAAAAAAACCGAAATATTTTTGTTCCGGCTAAGAAAACAGAATTAGCGGAAAAAGATGCTAAACTTACGTCTCAATTCGCAGACCATAGGATTTCCTACCATGGTGAGGAAACTGCTAAACTTAAGTTAGAGATAATCAGGGATAATGGACTCATGGCCGAAAAAATTGCTTAATTCATGACTTTGCATCGACGCTGTCTTACTCTTTAAAAAAAAAAAACAAAAAACAGAGATAAAGGCGTTTCGTTAACTAACTAAACACGTAAATATTTTTATCTCAACGCATGACGTTGTGTTAAAAAGAAACTCAATTTAAAGCTCTTGATGATCTCAAATTAAATATCGTTCTGCTTCTCCTTTGACTTTTAATGGAAGATTAACGCTTCAGTAACTGGATAGATACAACCAAAAAAGAAGAAATAGTCTTCTAATATACTTACTGTGAAATAATCCATACAAGTATAGAATCAGCGCAAGGTAATACATTTTACCACAGCCAGAAATTTCTTGATCTTATTAACTCTTAGCTGAAGGTTAGCTAAAAATGTTTTGGCACTGATATGATGTAAGAGCTAAAGATGATTTTAACCTCCGTTTTGAAGACTTTGTATATATGGGCGAGGCTCCCAATGGCGCATTTGTTTTCCAGTTGTAAGAAACTTTAACATTTAATTCTCTCATTAACCAAACAGCTCAAACAGGCTATTTTTGACCAATAAGAGCTGGACCTTAAGACAATAGTCAGGTTACTAATCACGTGACTTGAGAATGGTTCTTAGCGAAACGAGTTTCCTTGAACATCTCTAGTATTAAATTAGAATGCTTTTTAACTTGAATGTTTATCTCATTTTCTCTGCGGTATACCTAGGTGTTTTGTCAACAGTCACGCACTTCCTCTGAGTCCTGATCGGTCTGTTTGTTTTTCTGGTCGTCATTGACTTTATGAAATTAGATGAGCATTGTTATCTCATGTAAAATTTACAAGCTGCATAATATTTTATTTTACTAAAATGAACGTAACTTCTTTCCTCAGTGGGGTACTCTAACTAGAGTGTTTTCTCAACAACGTAGGTAATTGAATGCATTCGCTGCATATTTCTCCCTGGAAATAGAGAGTCATCAAAGTTTTTTTAAACTTCTTGATATTCTTAAATTTTAACATTGTTAAACTAAGTACATGCGTATGTTGCAGTTAATTTTTTATGTCAGGTAATTTATGTTTTTCTTTTGTTTTTGGGTATGGTATTGTTGGCTAATGAAGTTGAAACAAAAGCAAAAATTACCTGAAATAAAAAATTAACTACAACATAAATAAGAAATGCTTTTTGATTATGAAACCCCATAAATGACGAAATCCATGAAAGGTAAACGAGATGAAGATGTCCTCCATGTAACTAACTGACTCTGGGCTGATTATAAATAATTCAAGACTGTAAACTATTAAAGACACCTATGGCAGTATTAGGCTAGGCTAGGTTAAATAACACAACCCCTAGTTTGCACCAAAAAGCAAACCCTGTAGGATTTTGGTTGTAGTAGTAAAATGACGTCATCATACAAGAAAACCTGAGTTTCTTGCATTTTCCAAACTGAAATCTGAACGACCAAGCAGTCAAGTACTTGTACAAAAAGATCTCAGAATTTTCTCGGTTTTTGTTTGGTTTAACTAAGTAAGTTATTTGACTTATTTGACTTATTCCCCTCGCGCGCTCCATAACAACTAAGTAAGTGCGTAACCTTGCCGAGTATAATGTGTTCCACAGTATTACATTACATTTAGAGGTGTTTTTCAAAGTGGTATGTGCTTTATTAGGAACCTCGTTGGCTCTATGAGTAGATCACTAGGTACGAGATTACAACAATTAGAACGTAGAGGCCAAAAAACACCTTATCCAACTTGATTGACACTTCCTTCCAGGTAAGCACCTCCCCTTTTTCCTCTGATCCTTTGAGTTGCTTGTCACTCCCATCTGAGACCCCTGACGCTTGGATCGTGTGAATGTTTGCAGGAGACTCAACACTTGGCAAATGCTGCCCATTTGCGCTGGAGACATCTTGAATCTGCACGACTCGTTTTTTATTCTTTTTGCGGAAGAAGCGGAAAGGGTTCTGAAGCCATTCCGGAGGGTTCCCTTCCATGAAAAACAGCTTGAGTATGAGAATATTAGATAGGAGTACCATACACATGATTACCAATGTGTTAAGCATGCTAAACCCAAGCTTAGGAATCCCACTCGAAGTCTCTGGAAGGAGAGATGACATGAGCAAGAGGAACACCGTCATAGCCAACAGAATTGTAGTGACAAATCCAATCCTCTCTCCGCTCTCAACCGGAATAAGAAAGCTTGTGAGGTTGAGAAATAAGAGCAGCCCAGAGGGCCCGACCAGATAGAACAAGAAGTACAAAGGCTTTCTGGTTATTTTGATGGTGTAGACCATGATGCTGAAGTCAATCTCACAACACTCGTCATGGCTAGTTTCCTCAGAAGTGACGATCACATCGTCAATTTCCCAGTCTCCACTTTTTATAAATCGATCTGGAAATGAATGAGGGAGTAATCTTACAACTCAGAAGCATGCTAATAACGTAGCCTCGTGAACTCAAATATTTTTATATTAATGCTGATTGATTGATAGACTTTCAAAGAAGTCCTTCGTCCGATTGATCTCTCGCGACCTCGTGGCTCGCTCGCTTAGAATTCGAAACTCTTGAGGTCAACTTGTGGAAAGTCTAATTGATTGACTGACCGATGGAAGGAACCGTATTTGTCGAACTTAGTTTAGGTGACTGGCCATTTAACCAACTGTATGGTTAAATTATTGGCTAGTTAAAAGTTTGTCTGACGGCCTGTCTGCCCAAAAGTGGCTCTGTGTCTATCTGTCTGTCTGTCTTCACTGAATCTGAAAGTTTCTATTAACTAAGCTCCTAGGCTACGAGCAGCTCCTTTCCAGTCGAGTCGAAGACTGGAGAGACGAAGGAACGAGAGAATTAAGAATAGGACAGAGAAGGAAGGTTAAGGGTTTGTGACCTCCTTTATAACTTTCGCCTATAAATTTGTATTTAAAGAGAAAGGCGAAAGTCATTTACTTTGGGAGTCATTTGTCTGCTGCCAAACATCACAAGCTTTGTTTTACCTGGGTTAAGTAAGTTTTCTCTTTTAATATGCCTTGCGCTACTAAATTTTTACAGCTAAGATTATTTTCTCTTATAGAGACGATTTGCCTAAATTCAAATTCATGGCTCAAGAGTACAAAAAGTCCACCTGCGGTTGACCTTCGTCGCTCAAAAACGTCGCTGCTTACATTCCCTTAGTATTGCTTTCTGGAAAACTTACCACTAAGGTCAGCCCCTAGGCCTTTGCCTCTCTTTGGTGCTTGCTTTATAATCATTCTGTCTTTGCCAGACGTAAAAGAACCGAATGACACGTTACATGTCTGGTTATCAAAGGGCCATTGTGTGAGCTGCAGTTTACAAGTGGCCTTTATAATGACCGGTCCTCTAAGAAGGCAACCTCCAGTAGACTGCACGCTTATTTCTTTTCCATAGGGTGTTCCTTCTTCATCAGATTCATCATCTCCGCTAGAACATCCAACAAAACAAGTTGCGTCATTTAGCGCAGTACAAATTGCTTCATATGTCATACGATAGAAAAAAAAAAGACCACTGTTGTTTTTAAAAAACACAACTTAGGGATTTCAAATGATAAATGAATAATATGGCAAGACATCTGAGACAAAACAGACTTGATTCAAGGTTTGAAGTAAGTGTATCAGCCGAGCCTTCAGACCTTGTTTAGTTCGGATATAACAAAAACTGAATCTAATAATTGTTTTATTTTTTACGAAAGCACACACGGGATCGCACGGAAGACAGTTTGGCATTCATTCTTGGAAAGAATGCTATGTGTGCACAGCCTACAGATTAGTCGCAAATTTGCTAGCAGATAACTGACTAATTTCGAGAATAATTTGGAGGTTGCGCTTATTTCCAAAACAAACTGTGTACTCAGCCAATGACAGTCAGTGATTCTAAGTCTGGGCCTCGGTCGAGTCGGTGATAAGCACCATCCTTTTAATTTTCGATCCCTCACAATTTTTTGCAGTACTTACTTATTTAAAAGGGTTATATCTGGATACCAGATTTCTTCCGGTCGAAAATGTACAACTCTAACTCCGTTATAATCGGTCTTGTTCCATTGAAGGAATTCATTAATCCAAGCCTGAAAAGAACAGTAAAATGTCAGTTTCTCAGTGTTCATTGTTCCGAAGTGTTTTTAATATTTAAAAAGGGTGCATACTGTAAAAGATCGATTAAGCGCCGCTACTGGAATAAACACTTAGCGCTAATTTGGGCATTTACAAAATAACGCGCCCCTTGTCAAAGGTTGATATAAAGAGATATCAAAACCATATCGCTGGAGAAATATGACTTGACCAACTCGTGAGTTCTAAAGTTTACTGCGCTTTTCACAAACATGCGAACTCTAAAGCTCAAAAGCCGCCTTCACAATTGCGTTTTTCGCTGCCGTCAATCATAATTACGATCGCAAGCAACGAACCTTGAAACACAGAAACACACAAAACGGATCGAAATCCACCAATCACAAATCAGAAACCATGACCTTTTGAACCTGCTAAAGCAAAGTTTTGTGTCCTAAGAGGTCCGTTAAGATGATTGACGGCAGCGAAAAACACAATCGTCAGTTGGCTTTTGAACTTGAGAATTCGCATGTTTGTGAAAAGCGCAGTAATGTAAGGAAACTCTTAAAACGGAGTTCATATTCGAGGTGTACTTATTTCATACTGAAATGTGCATACTTAGCACACGCCTCACTTAATTCTCTCTATATTCCTCTCAGCGTTTTACCCGTAGTTGAAATAAGCGCCGCTCTGGAATAAGCGCGGCACCTATTATAGGGAAATGAAATAAGCGCCGCGGCCCTTAATCAATCATTTACGGTATTATCTACACCGTTTCTCAGTGCATTGGCTATCACGATGTGCACACCATACCGGATGGAGCTTTTGCGCGGCCACAAAAATCATACCGGATAGGGTTTCTGATCTGTTCACACCCAAGAACCGCTGTGGCGGCGCAATCTGTGACGGAGCGAAGCTGCGCCTAGTCTGTTACACAGCCGTTTTTAGTGTCGTCACGCAACGCTCCTCCCCACAAACTTTGTGAGGAGGAGCGTTGCGTGACGACACTAAAAACGGCTGTGTAGCAGACTAAGCTGCGCCATGCCGATCTCTGAAGTGGAGAGTCACATATCAGATAGGTGTTCACAAGATTTGTTTGGGGGGGGGGGGGGGGTGGGTGCGTGGGTGCGTGGGGGGCTAATTAGAACTATTGATTTATTGCCGTTCCCTGGTTGTCACCGTTAAGCATTACACGATTTAATTTTTTTTGTTTGTTAAACTATACGTATATTAATAAGAGCTTTGCTGTTAGCCCCGGCTAAAGTCATATATTAAAGTATAGGTTACCTGTGTTACCCACGCTTCCAAAGTAACAGTCTCGGAGATAGTATCCTGTGGATAGAATGAGGACTTCTATATATTGATATGATTCATATAATTTCCTATCAAATCAACTGATCTCGGCTATCCCTAAAGGGATATTCGTGTTAGTCCGTATCAGGGAAGACTACGGGAGATGAGATTAGCAAAGAACTCTATTGCGGGCCTTCCTCCCCTTAATAGAGAGATAGGGGTTATTGCAAATATTAAAGGCGTTTCTCGTTTTTTTTTTTTTGTCATTCAGCGAACTGACGTCGCGTCCTCTTTTACACAAAAATTAAAGCCCCCTGGCCTTACAGTCACGATAACGTTACGATTAAGGAGGTGTCCTGTGCCGATTCGCGCCCATTATATTGCTTCAATGCAAAGCGGCCCATCTTTGGACTATAGGTTCTTTTCATCTCGACGATTAGAAGAATGTAAGACTTAGAGACTAATCTTGGATTCTACCACTGAGAAACGCATTCTTAATTTACAATCTCCCTGCAACAATTTAACCACTACGCCCGATTGCAAAGACCCATGCAAACGCAACATTGTTTAATGTTACATGTTGCGTCGGTTTGTACATCCTGTTACATGTTGTTGCATGTCGTTAGGAGTTGTTGCGCGAAGTTTGAAACCGGTCAAACTTTCGAACCAACAACTCCCAACATCTCTTTCGTTCCGTGATCAGCGAGGCGTAGAACAACAATGTTGGATCCGTTTGAACAGCTCTTCCAACATTAGCCTGCGTGGCAGGCATTTGAAAGGGAAGGGAAAGGGAGTTTTAGGAGCGATAGAAACGCGAGGGCCGGGGCGCCATTGTTGGGGCCACGCACGCGCATTACACATGGTTTCCAAGGTCTTTTGGATTATATCCTTCTCACGACGCACTGCAGGTCCCAACATTGTCGGGAGTTGTCGCATCCGTTTGCACACCACTGCCAACACTGACGCAACAACTTTCAACATTGTTGGCCCAACAATGTTGGGAGTTAAGCCTCATAAAACGCAGCCAAAATTTTAACATATCATGGAGACTATAAGGCTGTACTGTACTCACCACTTTTAAGAGTCTGACAATTTTCATTTCAAAGAGTACCGTTACGGGTTGCTGACCAAGAATTGGTGTAACGGTCTTGTCGTAATCATAAAGAAGTTTGGCGCGAATCACATGTTCAAAAGAACGGTTGGATGAACCTGAAATACCTTCAATGAAACATTAAAGTACCTTAAATAATGTAATTGACGCCCCCTCTTAAATAAACGGCCTCTGTCTCATAAACGTCCCCTCTACGATCATGTTAGGTTTGTATCAGACGCCCTTCTCAGATAAACGCCCTCATTGATGGCAGTTACTTGCTAAGAGTCCCCTGCTAGTTAGTTTAAAAATACCAAGGGTGGGTGACTGGGTGTGTGAAAGTGTACGGGAGTCATGTATGGCGGACATTCAATGCTAGCACCTGTTACAGTTAGAGCAAGCAGTTAGAGTGTTTTACCTACAAACAGAAACGAATAACCTGTGAAAGCAGACGTATTTCCGGTCGTCTCTTCTCCCCACCCGAAAAGTGAGAGAAGCAACGACCGGAAATACATCTGCGTTCGCAGGCTAGCAAATGAAGGCAAAAACTATAAATAGCAATAAATAGCCAGGGTAATAGCCTCCTGAAATAGCCTGACAATCTAACACGCTATGTAGTTGCAGGCGTTCGTTAATGATTCAGTAACCCTGCATGATATGGTAACATGGTTAAATGTTAAAAACATTCATCATTCGCATTGCACGACGACTTGTACATGCAATTAAATGTTCACAGTGTGTGAGGAGTTTATGTTTACCAACTTTTTAGTTGAAAAGATTTTCAATACTGGAAATAATCAGGCATTGCGTCAGTAACAACTAATTTAGGAGTTTTTACCCGTTTTAGCTCATTGAAACTTGAGTGTTGTATAGTTGTATTTATAAACACAGTTACGGTTAGTACAAGTTTTTTCATATTCTTTAAAGCAGGGGGTGATGGAGGAGAATAATACTTTTTTAGCCATGAAGCTAGAGGAAAGAAGTCCGGAAGAGTTCTCCAGCAAATATTACGTACATTTTTCCAGGAACGTTTTATTCAAATCGTTCTGGTTCTCATTTGAAACAATCAGAGATATTCACGAATTGAACCGTCTGAATTCGATTTCTCTAAATGCCGGTTGAGTACTACTTTTTAGCAACCGCGATGGGTTTTTTTGAACCAGCAGGGTGGGCATCTCTCTGCTGGGAATATTTTTCATTGTTGAACCTATGCGAAAGTATTGCATATAGGGAGACAGACCCATTTGAAATTAAATTTTATTCCTAAAGAGACAATTTTGGGTGTGTCTCAAGCTTAGTTTGACCCCTTAAGGAGACTCTACTAAAACAGAAAACCAAATACGAGCTGTTAATAGTACTTTTAAGTTGACCTCGAATGCTTTCTGACTTCGTTTACTATGCACAAACAGAACAAAAAATCTGCAATTCATTCTCTCTTCAGCAACACGAGAGGCAACCCCGATCCCTTAATAAATTGGATTCTCTCCGGGTATTAACAGGTGTTTTAGTCTTATTCACTACAGACGCGAGAAAAAAAACAAATTAGGCAGAAGAAACAAAACACAGAACTACCAAGAACTTGACAAAATAACTCAGTAATGGGATTTGAGCAACAAAAGTAGCCCCTTTAACACGGCACCCAACTCTTTCTCGAATGCAACCCTATTATGCTTAGTTTCCCAACAAAATATTTCTGGAGCATTATAATATTTCTCTTCTTGGCAATCTCGTTAAATAAAAAACGACAAAACTTTTGATTGGTTTGACCTGAATAACTAATATAAAATTACGACTTAGCAGGAGCAATGGAATCGTTTCAAAGACACAATCAAGAAATACCGAGAAAATTACGAATTTTGTAAAATACTGAATAGGTGAAAGAAATAGTTCGGTGTAAAAAGCAGTGCAGTGCTAAAGAAATGTTACTAAAATAGGTACGTCACAGGACGTCAAACACACTATCAACGCACAAACTGAGAGTTATAACTAACTGCTTAAACTAATAATGACTCCAGGAACGAAACTCTTTAGTGCATACATACAATTTTACCGAATCACAGTTGGTTGATGCACTTAACGAGAAAATGATCGTGCAGATTGACTCAGAAGTTCAAGTAACATTCAGTGATTTAGTTCTACTGTTGTTGCAAAAATTAATCTACTTACCAATAAATAATTGCTGCAAGTATAGGATAAGAATGAGGTAATACATCTCTAGAAAGCCAGAATTTTCTAAGTTGAGCTAAAATGACATCGAAAACTTGCAGCGTGCCAATTTGAACTTGTAATGCTGTTAGCGCAAGAATGGATAGCGCTGTGTTAAGAAAAAAATGGAAATTTGGTGACGGCCCAAAACCGCTCATTTGTTATTAAAACGTAAAAAACAATGTTTTGTTTATTCCCCTATTAACACCAGTGTGCTTCTCAAACTAAACAGACTGAACAAACCGTTTTTTTTCTACCAATCAGAACCAGACCTTAAGACAATGCAACCTTACAATACATCACATTACAAAAATCGCGCATGCTTCACTTTTACGAAAAAAGTGAAAGGTTTTCTGTCTGGACATTTTTTAAGCCAATTTAACAGAGAAAGAAGATAAATTACGGCAAATGTCGCGAAGCTACCATGAAAACGGAAGGTCAATAACAAAAAGCTAAATACAATAATTCAAATACATGTTACGACATTTCATTACATGTAGTAAAAGAGTTTAACAATTGATATCTTGGGATCGCTTGGAAACGGAAGCAAATGGCTGTTGCAGACGGCCATTTTGTGAAGGCAGGGGTGTGAAAATAATTAGTTGGCAACAGCTAACAGTATTTTTAATGGTTAAAAACATGTGTGATAATAAATGAATAAGCCAATAACGAGGTCCAAAAACTCTCACTTTCAAAACGAGGCTAAGTGCAAAACAGTCTTTGTGAAAGTGAGTTTTATTTGCATGAGAATAAAAATCATTTTCATATCGATGGCTTTGCGATTAGCCTCGCTTTGAAACAGATTCTTGGGCGACTTGAGAATTGCCTACTGAGATGAAGAGGGACCTGGGAAGGGGTAAGCAAAGGAATAGTATTAGGGGTGGGGAGGGAAGGGGGTCACAATCACCCAAGGAGTCCCCCCCCCTTACAGACTACTGTCTTATGTCCCATGCAAACATCACAACAATAAAGGACATTCTGTGAGATACATTTATAATGAAACGATATAAAGATTACATCACTTTGCACTCATAATATACACATTCACGAGATTGAGTTTCCATACATAAGGTTAATATACTGTTACATTACATGTGGGAGTATCAGTGCCAGAACAACATACTTGGTATCAATAAGACACCTGACCCATTATAAGCATCTAGACTGTCTATCTTTCCATTTAACATCAGGTTGTTTAGCAACTAACGTGATGCCAACTAATATACTTCCCCAGTTTTAACATCATATAATTATCTATTTTCAGAAAAAGCATAATAATTATATGACGTACCAATTATTATATTTAATAATATTTTGTATTACTACTAAATGTTCACTTGGAATAGTTTCCTACTCTACAACACACTTCTTCTTTAAAAACTGAAACACACCAGTAATACTATCACATATAACTTTCCAAAACTTATCAGTATTAACCTAACCTAGTCACAAACATGGCATTGAATACTAAACTTTGCTGTGTGCTAACTTACACACTGACAAGCCACTAAAAATGTTAAAACCCCTTTACGCTTCAACCAAATTCTCCACATCATTCACTGTATGATGCAGTGCAAATGAGCAAAACTAAATTTGGTGATTTTCGCATTCTTTGTTTTTGGTTTGACCCTCATGTTGGCTTATTGTCTCTACATTGCTTAAAGGGTTTTTCATTTTTATAAATGTTTCTAACAATGTGCTTACCAGTTGCATTAAAATAAATTAATATTTCCTTACTTAAATTTCATAATTAATTTAAGAGCATAATATTCTGACT
This sequence comes from Porites cylindrica, assembly GCA_964035525.1. NCBI lineage: Eukaryota > Metazoa > Cnidaria > Anthozoa > Scleractinia > Poritidae > Porites > Porites cylindrica. Next base: position 22,248,759 of record OZ037787.1, on the reverse strand, counting down.
TACTAAAATTTTAATACTATATTTTACCACTTAAATTAATTTTCTAATTAATATTCTAGTTACAAATTAATATTACAGATAATTAAAATTGTTATTATCATTATCTAATTTAGCAGCAAATCAGTGGCAGGCTCTTCCTAAGATGTAAAGAATGGCGAAATAATATTTCCATTCCCTTTTAACAAGGAGGAGGACTGAAATACTTCAACGCAGCCAGAGAAAGTCATCCACACCCCATCACACCATCTCTTGCTAAGTTTCATCAAATTCATTTTGACATTTTAATAAAATATTTTCAAATTAAACCATTTCTTTTCTTGCTCTAGTTCTGATACTGTGATACTAACACAAAGGGACAAAACTTAGCTGTTGATCACTGGTTTGGGTTTGTTAATTACCACATATGGTACTGTAATTCTGACTTCAGTTATAGTAGAGGGAATTTTCGTAGAGCAGCCAAACTTTCCATGGTTAGACAATCACTAAAATTCAAAACAACTAATAGCTTTCTGCATTCTGACCAAGTAGAAGTAATTCAGTAATTATTTTTATTCTGTTTTAGTTGGCCAGTCACATTAACCCTTTAAGCCCTAAGAGCGATCAACGTCAAATTTCTCCTTGTAATATCACTGCTTTATAAAACACAGTGGTCATGAGAATTAAGGACATGATCACACAAGATGAATCTAATTGATACTTCAACAAATTCTCCCCACTACTTCTATTGAAAACGCATAGAGATAACAAAAGAGAATTTGAATTTTGAGGTCATGGTTTAAAGGGTTAATACCAAGGAAAAACTCTGCTGTAGTTTCTACTCCAGCAGGATAATTATTTCAGTATCTATTTTTTCAGATATTACTGGAAATGTTCAACAATATGCCAGACAAAGTACTGTCTCTTGAAATTCATTTCTGCCCAGTCTATGATTGGTTGAAACTATTTAGGAAAGACTCCCATAACAATGATCTACCCTGTTTAGGGCAAAGAACATCTCTTCTGTAAATGCTATGTATGGCTTTATGTAAGGGAGTTTGTGGCTGAATACTATATTTCAATATAAACCAAAATGTGTAGTTTAACTATTCATAAAAGAAATGTCACTTGAATGTCAAGTAAATGAGGTTTCAAATCTGAGGACAGAAAACTTTTTACCATGGAAAAGTTTTTTTTAAAAAATTCCATCACATACTCTTTATCAAGTGATGGAGTTGGACATTTTGTGATGCGATTTATGCTATGAATCATGTGACAAAATGTCAAAGTACATGTAGATGATTCATGGAAATGTATTTTAGGCATTCAAAGTAAAAATAATTTCCTAATCTGTATGCTTTAAAACATGGGGAATAAAAGTAACAACATGGCAAAACAGAGGAATTTAAATAGTTAAAAATGATGTAAAATGCTTCCCTTATAGAGAAGTGCATTCAGCTGCCCTTGCTAGCTTACAGGCACTCCACTGAAAAAATTTGACGCACATAATACAAAAAATACATACAACAAAACAGGATTAAAAGCCCAGCTGGCAGGAAGCAACCAGTTGACTATAACTTTACAAGTATGACTGAGGATTTAAACTTAGGATGACCGACAGACAAATCCAGCAAGCTGTTAGTCTGGGCAGGACTTTAAAACCAGGACCACTGGATTGCAAGTCCAACGCTCTCACCACTCTGCCATGTTGACTTGTGAAAAAATTATAATGTACAGATATTTTGAATAAGGATGATTATTATTCAGTGGGATATTACCAGCCCATTGGTATATTTTTCATGTAAGATGATAATGTTAGAAGACATGCTGCTGGGGTGATGAGAAAAATTGAGCTTCTCACCACAAATCCAGTCACCTTTATGATAGTTTGACCTAAACAAAGAGAAAATATGTGTCAACAGCGAGATATGTCCAAGTTTGCATGCAGCTGCAAAAAATTTGTGAAAAATTGGAGAAATCGCAAAATTTGCTAACATTAGCTTTTTGTTCAGAAACATGCTGAAAATCGCAAATTTTGCAGCTGTAAGAAACCTGGAAAGAAGAGTCAAGTACAGAGCTGAACTGGATCTTATTTACTATCCCAAAATAGGCCCCACTTGTTCAATACATTACTATCCAGTGGATAATTATTAGCAAGGAAACTTATTGCACCATCCACAAGACAGTGATTTACTCGGTGGATAGCGCTATCCAACCTTTGAACAACCGATCAAGGCCAGATAAATATCTGTCCAGCAGATAAGGGATAGAGATTTATCCGGTGGATAGCATTATACTGACCATCTTTTGAACAACTGATGCTGGGTCAATAATATAATGAAGGAGTGCCTTGAAAAAGGCCTCAAAAGATAAACTACTAAATTTTCCTTCCACATCCTTACTAACCAAAAGGAGACTTTGGCATTACATTGTATATTAAGAGACAGATACGGACTTATTTTGTACACCCTTTCCATGATTGAAATGCTCAACTAAAATGGAAGTTGTGAAAAAGCCCTTCAGACATTTGATTATTTTTATAGAATATGCGCAATAAAGATTATTAATAAACACGTATTTAAGGTATTGTAAACTGAAACTATAAAGGGAAGATAGAGACCTGTCAAAAACAAAAAAACCCTACTTGCTATATCATAATATTAAATGTCACACCAGGAGAAACTTAAGTCTCAAGTAAATGGCAGGTACAAGGCCATCAGACAACTTATAATATATACATGTACATGCCAGCCAGACAGGCAGCTCTCTTAGCCCCAGGCTAGCACTGTTGACACGCCCTGCTGACCCTCTGATATTATCTAATATTTTCTGGAACCACACATCGAATGTGTAACAGATAACCTATCATTAAGATGGAGAATCTACTCAAGTAAAACCTCTCCATCAGTACATGTGCTTCCCTATTAAACTTTTTGTGGTTCAGTATTTCAGAAATAATTAATTCTGGCTTTTGCTGTAAAAATCACAAAACCATGAACACCAGAAATAATTGTGGAATGTTATTGTGTTGCTGGGAAAAAGCCAATAAGGTATGCAATGGTAATAAGTTTGTGGTTTTGTGGTTTTGTTACTCGTATGTCCTAAATTATTTTTATTGTGATTGGACATTACAAAATCAACATTCCAACAATCAACAATTTTCAGGTGGTTACAGTTTTGATTTGATGAGAAAAGAGAAGTGAAAGACTTACAAGTATACTAGGGGAAGTGTATTGCGACATACCTTTTGGGGAGAACAACTTAGTGGCAAATTTTATTGCTGGGTACAGCCAACATCTCGCACTGGACCAGTTGAAGGTCTAGAGATGTCAATGTTGACGTCATAGTGATATAAGGCACGGTAGCAAACCCACTTGTCTGGAATATTCTGATTGGACACTTTGACGGCAATCACGTTGGTATCAGACGCCAATACATAAGAGACGTCGTACTCTAGCTCAGCCATGGGCTTGTAGTTTTCAGGAAAATCCATTCCTGGGGGTAGATCTAAGACAACTGACAGGGTGTGTGGTGCATCAGCAGGAATTTTGCTGTGAATAAATGGCAAATGATCAATCTGCCAAACGATTGAGCCATACTCTGGTTCGTACATCGCTCTCCCGAGAGAAACAGCAATGGAACACTTGGAATGCTTAAGACGGCTTTTAATCCCTGCAGCACGTGGACCCTTGCTTGACTTGATAGATTTCTCCCCCCTGAATACCTTGCCTGTTCTGAAAAGTGGTACCCAGGACTCTGGAATAGGAAATCTAAACACCACATTGTTTCTGACATATTTTGCCATCTTTGTTTCCTGGCAAACCTGAATTTCAGCCTTAAGCTCGACTTTCTGCTCACTTTGAATTTTCAAGATAGTTTTCACCAGAAGGGGAAGTGGCTTGTGATGGTCCACTGGAAATCGCATAAGTTCAAAGGTACATGCGTCTAATGGGTGGAATGTTATAGCATGTGATTGCTCAAATGCTGCGGCATTAACACATTTATGAAAATCACAACAGCGTAATTTCACCCAGTGATGCACCCGCTGCGGTTTCAACTCGCCTCGTAAACGAGCTTCTTCTCTTTCTCTAACAACAATGTCGTTAAGCACTAACTGGCATTCAGGATCTCCAGTGAGAAAAGCTCGCAACTTAATGAGCACTTTTGCACTTTTCCTTAGTATGGTGCCATCTCCAGACAAAATGATATTAGCTACATCATCAATATCAACAAAGACCTCATCATGACGGTATGTTATACCCCTGTCTCTATATGATGGAAGAAGGCGAAGCGAGTTGTTAAAGGACTCAAGAAGTTCTCTAATAACTACATGACATGGAGATGCGATCTTAATGATTGGGGTACCCTGTGCTATATGTTCAACAGTCCCGCGATGGCGCAGACTTCTCGTCTCAGTATACTTGATATATTCTAACTTCATAGTATGAACTTTAGCCCCATGTTCAAATGATTGTAATTTTGGTTCGGTAAACACAAAATAAGCTTGAAGAGGAATTTCTCTAAAGGGTGCTGACAATTCATACTCCTCAAAAATTTGTAGTGTCATTCCCTCTAGCTTGATAACCACCGGTTTCCATTCACGGGAACCAAACTTACGCTTCTTGTCAGGAAAGCGAAGAAGCATTGACCATGAACCACTCGTTACAAGCTTTTCTTCAAGAAATGGTTCCTCAGTTTTCTTTGTAGGCTTCTGTTTATGGCCATGTGCAACAATGGCTTTGCCATCAACTTGGTCTTGAACAGCAACAAAGTCAGAGTTCTTGTCTGCTGAAAGCACTACCGTTGAATTGTTGACTACAGGCCCAGGTGCTGCCATGGCCATACTCTCCATGCCGGGAACAGGGACGAGGTTTAGTGTAGGGTCAGGACTCGAGACAGCTGCCGGTCCATTGTCAGCTTGAAATGGATTAGTAGTAGCTGGCTGAAACGGATTGCTACCTGATGAAGGCAAGGCATTGATAAATGGATTTGGGCTAGGCACATGACTAACTTTTGTTTGATTACCACTTACATCCAGCTCTAACAATTCCAAACGCTGTTCAACTTGGGTGGTAGAATCACCAAATGTCACCCAAGATTGTGAATTGACAGCTGAACTGGAAGAACACTGTTGCATTTGATTGTCAGCACTTTTGGACGAATCGCCAAATTTCATCCAAGACTTACTAGCGAGAAGATCTAGTTCAGCCACAGTAAACGACACAGGAGGCATGACAGAGGTAGATTTTTTTTCGGTTGTATCAACCTCCAGCTCTGTAACTTGTGGCGATTTAAAGTCGTTGCCAAGCGGATCACGCCTCAATGTTGCCAAGCCGCCAACTCCGTTCTCTGCCGCTGAAACGCTCGAATGCGGTTGTTGTTGACTGTCTTTTGAACTTCCATCCTCGCCAAAACTAACCCAGTTTTTGCCCAGATCAACTTTGCCTTGATTCGCGGTTTCACGAGATTGTTGGTGTGGGATCGATGATAAATTTGCATGGGCGCTGTTGTTTTCAACAATAGGAACAGCTGATTTCATACCATTCTCGGCGTTTGAGGCCTTGGAAGCGATTGTTGCTTGCTTGGTAGACGAAGAGTTCGTTTTAACCTCAGTTACAGACGTATTATTGGGGGTAATATTTGTGGTTGCTGTGGCTTTTCGCGAATCAAAAGCCGCCATATTCGAGGTGGCCGATTTCAAGGGCAAGTGTGTGTGATTTTTATCCTTTGTTTTTACCAAATGCTCAGTTTTTTCGCCTTTTACAGCCTCATCTTTCGACGATAAATTATTATCTTGGCTCTCCTCAAATTTAGTCCACGCTGACGAAGAAACAGTAATCTTATTGTCGGCAATCTCCTTGGATTCGCTGCTGGCAGCTGCGGCCTTGCTTGAATGCAAATTCGAATTCTCACCATTCAGTTCGAGTCCCGCGCCATCTGTCTTCTCTTTGTATAAATTGCTTGGCTGGCTAGAAGCGTTTTGAGTACCTGTATTCGGTGGTGAAGCAGATTTACGATCATTCACAGCCGTATCGTTTTTTCCATCAGTGTCTGTTTCTCTTGAATTCCCCGCATCAACACTTTCGTCATTAAATTGCCCACGATTACTTATCGCGCCTGGTGATCCTTTAAAATTCCCGGATCCCTCGTCTAAATTCTCCTTAAATTCAGTCCCTGCGACTCCATTCTCCCTATGAAGAGACGACTCTCTCTGTAAATGAAAAGATTTTTGCTCACTAATTGAGTCATTGTGTTCAGTAAATTTGCTTGCCGCTTTGAGACCAGCGGAAATCTCAGCACAATGATCACTAACTTGTCCATTTTCTTCCTCGAAATTCTCCCATTCCCCGCGGTTTACGAGATTAGATGTTGTTCCACCGCTGTCGACCATTGTTTATAGGTAGATAGCTTATATCAACATCACTTCAACTTGGCCAACTAAAACTCGCACGCAAGTAGCAAAATACACCGCGCGTCCCTCAATAACATTTCGTGATATGCTGCATCAAAGCGAGGCGGTGAAACTTTCCCGTCTCCTCCCTGGCTTAGTCAGATATTGGACCACACACCGAGAGCGTTTAAAGAAATGGAGATTTCTTGAAAACGAAATTCTAAAACAATACATGATATCATTAACGAAGAAAAACATATACAGATAAACTGAATAAATAAATTAGTGATAAACGATCGTTGTTTTCGCGGTATCTTCTGAGCATCGCTCGATCAGTATCGACTCAAGATGATGTTACGGGACGATTCACAACGAAGATTTTTAGCGCAACACAGCGTTGCAAAGCTGGAACAATTTTGTAACCATTGCGCTAAAATTTGTCGTTGCGAATCGTCTCATGCAACATCACCTTTAAATCACCGGCCTTTGGACAAGACATTGAAGATCCAAGACAGGTGATTTTAGTCATAAACTTAAGAAAAAATTTAATTTCTTAAAATAAAATCCAAAAAAAAAAAAAAAAGAAAACATGTATCACAGAAAGTGCTAAACTATGTTCTAAAAAGATCGAATTAAGTTTACCTTAGTAAAACTTATTCGGCTATCTGGTCGAATTTTGAGAATAATATTTGCAACACAAAGAAAAACAGCTTGAAACTTACATGGCTGCTAAGTAAACGTTTCGTTTTGGTTATGAATCCAGAAAGCAAAAATCTTGAGGCACATAAGTTTTTTGCTGTTTCCTCCTCCTCCTCTTCTTCCTTTTTTAAGTTTCCATTTTTTGGTTTTTATTGTTCTGAATACAAGATGCTGTATAAACCAAGAGTTTTTAAACTGAAGCCTTATAAAGCGTCTCTTGCAGCTTTTAAAAAGTGACCGAAATATTGAACAGGAAAACTCTTAAAGTTTTAATTTGTCTTGACTTGAGCACGCCTACGGGTTGTTATTATAAAAACACTTTACTTTTCTGTATAAAGCACCGGTCTTTTTGAGTCACCTGGTTATAAATTAACCTCGAACCAATTTGCAGAACTGAAATAAAATTCGTTCCATTATGAAGCGAATACCTCTCAATCAGTCTCAACTTCCGCTTTTTTTCCAGAATTATAAAAACAAATTATAGCCTGTCTTTTCACTTTATCAACCAAGGTAGTGTCTTCGTAAAAAGTAGTGAGCTACAACTAAATCTGGAAAATTTCCGCTTTATATTGATTTCCCAAAGAGACGGAATCCCACTCAACTTCCAACCTACTGTACATTATAAACGGGCAGACTAACATTTTTATTCGCGTGCGCGATTAAAACATATTACTAACAAAATAGAAATTGTTTCTAATTCATTTAAATAGGCGTCAGTTGTCGATCATGATCATTTACTACCAACATGACCTAGTTTTTTAATTTCTGCTTGTAAACTAATGTTCGTAAGCGTTAATATTTCTAAAAAAATGACACTTGTGAAAATGACTTTAAGGTTATTCGCCTAACACCTGCTTATATATGTGTCAACAGTACACAAACCTATCTAGAAAAATGAATCTAAATCTTGATTAATTTTCAAAAGTTACGGTCACAGTATGGCACAACAGTGAATGTCGTTGATCCATTTTAATAGTAGTTATTTCCAGTACAGACTCTAAATTAGACTTTTTCAAAGTCCTTCGCTTCTGATAATAAAATCTACCGCTCGCGCTTCACGCTCGTGAAAAAATTTCAGCTCGACTTGTGGGCAAGTCTAACTTTAAATGAGCAATTCGTAAAACATAACAAAGTGCTACACAGAACCTTTCATTTTTATTATGGTGGATAAATTAAAGAAAACACGAGTGACGGCGAAATTACACAGGGTTACGAGAAGGATACACTAAGAAATAGCATAACGAGGTCATTTTGCTGATTTTGGCTGAACGCGCTTTCACGCTTATTGATATATGTTTTCTATTACTAACGAGGAAAAAGCCATGCAAAATATCTAATACATCACGTGCGTCTTTTTTATGTTTAAATTTTTTATTTGAATAATGTCGTGATAAATAAATAGTGTCATCAAAGTTTTAGTTTCTGTACAAATATTACTCTTAATTTCTATTCACAGTTTTTCATATCTAAGGTACGTTGTTGTAGCACAGTCTCCAACATCAGTTTACAAATTTAGCTGGTGCAAGGCAGTGAAAAAAGATGCGAATTTGCAAGCCCAGACAATTCAATAATAATAATAACAATAATAATAATAATAATAATAATGGTCTTGTTTCGATGCTGGATTCATAAATCACTTTAGCAAATCCTCAAAACATCAATATCAACATCATGTAAAATTGCAAGTCTAAGAAACACGTTTGAGTCCTTTTTTTGGTTCAACTTTGGATCAATGAATAAGACAATTCTCTTAAAATGTGACAATCCATCTCCTTTAGAAGTAAAGCCTTTAAGATAGATGTTCATTTTTATTGCTGCATAAGTCGTTTTCTTCATCTGGAACGCTATTTATTAAACCTTCTCTTTGCTCAACGTCCAGTGTCCTGAAAAATTTTAATATACACAAAACTGTTAACACTGAGTCCATTATTGAGCCTGCGCAGCAAGCGTTTGCGATCAAGGTATTGCGTGAGGGTGGTAGCGAGAGAAAAAATGGAAGTAGGGAGTAGGGGAGGGGAGACGTTCCTATTCTCCCCTCACCTTCCCCCTTCATTTCCCATTTTTCGCTCTTGTTCCAGCTCTGTCTACGACGGAACACTTGCGACGAAGGCTAAGAGTCCAGTGAAGACACAATAATAATAGCAGGTCTTAGGAGTTTCATATAAATGGTCACACGACATGATTCTTTCACAAACTAAAAAGGTAAAAGCTACAACATAAGGGTTTTTGCAATACTGACTATTTCAGTGAAAAAAAAAGAAAGAAAGTACTGTAGAGTAGACCAGTCCTCAACAAGACTAACGTAAGCTGATGTTATTTTTCTGGTATTTTAGGGGAAGAAACGAGGAAACGTCGATAAAAAATACCAGAGAGAGCTTCACTACTTACTCATCTTACTTACCCTCTGGTCATCTGTCGTCTTCTAATGTTCAAAAGTTTCTTTAAGCCGATCAAGATGGGGTCCCAGTCTCCGTAATGTGTAAGTAAACTCACGGCAAAAAATGACGCAAAGGCGGGTATGGTGCCAAGTAAGAACATCCACGAAAAATGAACCTACAAAATAAGAAACACCGAGAATACTTAGCAATTATTGAATGGAGCGGTGACGTTTGAGGAAAGACAAATTCATTGTAACAGTCACGTTTTCGTCGTGTCGCGTCTTCGTTGCTAAAGCTCCGTTATATAGCAGTGATCTTACCCTCCTCATGAACACATCGACACACATGGTCAGCGGTATAATCAGACTCAGAGACAGCGTCGCTGTTAATGATGACGTCAAATAGCAACCCCTGGGAAACGATTCAGGGAAAAACTGTTATCGATAAGTTGGAAAATGTCCAAGTTTTATGCAATGATTTAATAACACAATTAAATCATTAAATCATTA